>OW121742.1:56531968-56859468 GCA_933228675.1 Stomorhina lunata
AAAAATATTTTCTTTAGAAATTATGAAAAAAATATTTTCTTTAGAAATTTTTTTCATATAAAATATGAAAATTTTTTTGATAGAAAATATTTTCTATAGAAAATTTTTTTATAAAAAAATTTTTCTATAGAAAATTTTTTGTTAAAAAATATTTTCTATAGAAAATTTTTTGTTAAAAAATATTTTCTATAGAAAATTTTTTGTTAAAAAATATTTTCTATAGAAAATTTTTTGTTAAAAAATATTTTCTATAGAAAATTTTTTGTTAAAAAATATTTTCTATAGAAAATTTTTTGTTAAAAAATATTTTCTATAGAAAATTTTTTGTTAAAAAATATTTTCTATAGAAAATTTTTTGTTAAAAAATATTTTCTATAGAAAATTTTTTGTTAAAAAATATTTTCTATAGAAAATTTTTTGTTAAAAAATATTTTCTATAGAAAATTTTTTGTTAAAAAATATTTTCTATAGAAAATTTTTTGTTAAAAAATATTTTCTATAGAAAATTTTTTGTTAAAAAATATTTTCTATAGAAAATTTTTTGTTAAAAAATATTTTCTATAGAAAATTTTTTGTTAAAAAATATTTTCTATAGAAAAATTTTTTATCAAAAAATTTTCTTTAGAAAAAATTGTTTTTCAAAAATTTTCTATAGAAACATTTTTTATCAATAAACAATTTTTTTATAGAAACATTTTTCAAAAGAAGAAAAATTTTATCAAAGAAAAAATTTTGTACAGAAAAATTTTTTGATCAAAAAATTTTCTATAGAAAATTTTTTTTTATGGAAATGATTTTCTATAGAAACAATTTTTTATGAAAAAGATTTTAGAAATTTTTTTTTTCAAAATCTTATTAATAGAAAAAAAATTTTTATAGAAAATTTTTTTATAAATTTTCTAAAGAAAAAATAATCTATGGAAAACAGTTTATTAAAAAATTTCAATAAAAAAATTTTATCAAAAAATTTTCCATAGAAAAAAGCTTTTTATCAAAAAATTTTATTCAAAAAATTTTCTATAAAAAATTTTTTATTTAAAAATTTTCTATAAAAAAAAATTTTATCAAAAAATTTTCTATACAAAATATTTAATCTCAAAATTTTCTATAAAAAAAATTTTTATCAAAAAATTTTCTACAAAAAATTTTTTATCTAAAAATTTTCTATAGCAAAAATTTTTTATCTATAAATTTTCTATAAAAAAAAAATATTAATCAAAAAATTTTCTATAAAAAATTTTTTATCTAAAAATTTTCTATAGCAAAAATTTTGTATCAAAAAATTTTCTTTAAAAAATTTTTTATCTAAAAATTTTCTATAAAAAATTTTGTATCTAAAAATTTTCTATAGCAAAAATTTTTTATCAAAAAATTTTCTTTAAAAAAATTTGTATCTAAAAATTTTCTATAAAAATATTTTTATCGAAATTTTTTTCAATGATGATGTAATAAATATTTAAAACCAACGAATAATGATGGGTACAACTTTTCTATAATTGGTTAAGCCATGATCATCTGGAGAAGCTTCTCGACCATCATCAGGGAAGAGCGAAGGTGCTCGTAAGGTACAATATTTTCTATAGAAAATTTTCTGTTAAAAAATATTTTCTATAGAAATTTTTTTGTTCAAAAATATTTTCTTTAGAAAATTTTTTGTTCAAAAATATTTTCTATAGAAAATTTTTTGTTCAAAAATATTTTCTATAGAAAATTTTTTGTTCAAAAATATTTTCTATAGAAAATTTTTTGTTCAAAAATATTTTCTATAGAAAATTTTTTGTTCAAAAATATTTTCTATAGAAAATTTTTTGTTCAAAAATATTTTCTATAGAAAATTTTTTGTTAAAAAATATTTTCTATAGAAAATTTTTTGTTCAAAAATATTTTCTATAGAAAATTTTTTGTTCAAAAATATTTTCTATAGAAAATTTTTTGTTAAAAAATATTTTCTATAGAAAATTTTTTGTTAAAAAATATTTTCTATAGAAAATTTTTTGTTAAAAAATATTTTCTATAGAAAATTTTTTGTTAAAAAATATTTTCTATAGAAAATTTTTTGTTAAAAAATATTTTCTATAGAAAATTTTTTGTTAAAAAAATATTTTCTATAGAAAATTTTTTGTTGAAAAATATTTTCTATAGAAAATTTTTTGTTAAAAAATATTTTCTATAGAAAATTTTTTGTTCAAAAATATTTTCTATAGAAAATTTTTTGTTCAAAAATATTTTCTATAGAAAATTTTTTGTTCAAAAATATTTTCTATAGAAAATTTTTTGTTCAAAAATATTTTCTATAGAAAAGTTTTTGTTCAAAAATATTTTCTATAGAAATTTTTTTGTTCAAAAATATTTTCTTTAGAAAATTTTTTGTTCAAAAATATTTTCTATAGAAATTTTTTGTTCAAAAATATTTTCTATAGAAAATTTTTTGTTCAAAAATATTTTCTATAGAAAATTTTTTGTTAAAAAATATTTTCTATAGAAAATTTTTTGTTAAAAAATATTTTCTATAGAAAATTTTTTGATAAAATTTTTTCCTATAGAAAATTTTTTGATAAATTTTTTTCCTATAGAAAATTTTCTTTTTTTTGTTAAAAAATTTTTTCTATAGAAAATTTTTTGCTAAAATTTTTTTTTCTGTAAAAAATTATTTGCTAAAAAATTATTTCTATAAAAATTTTTTCTTAAAAAATATTTTCTATAGAAAATTTTTTGTTCAAAATGTTTTCAATAATATTTAAAAAAAAAACTATTTTCTATAGAAAATTTTTTCTTATAGAAAATTTTTTCATAAATTTTTTTTTTATAGAAAATTTTTTGTTAAAAATTTTTTAAAAAATATTTTCTATACAAAATTTTTTGATAAAAATTTTTTTGGACCGAACATTAATTGATAGCTATATAATTTCGTAGATGCAATCTTAATATACTGAATGTACCTCAAAATCTTTTTTGATTGTAGATATAAAAAGGGGATGTTATGTATATAAGAACTATAGCCAAATGTTGACCGATTGTTACAAAATTGTATACACTGGTTGGTATTTATATAAAGTTTATTTGTGCAAAATTTTGTGACCATAGCTGACATAGTTTGTAATTTAATAGCTTTTAACTGGCGTTTGTGGTAATTTAGTGGTTACAGGGAGCGGTTTTTATATGAAAGCTATGGTCAAAAATGGACCGATTTATATAAAATTTGACATACTGACTAAAATTGCATAAAACTTCTCTGTTCTAAATTTAGTAGTCATAGATTTTACAATTTTATTCAATTTATCAGCATAAATGTGATTCCCGGGGCAGGGTTATATGGAGGCTCTAATTAAATGTGAACCGATTTTATCCATTTTCAGCACACAATTTTTATAATATATCGAAAATATTTTTGCTAAATTTTGTTTCTCTAGCTCTTGGAGTTAAGGAGCTATCGCACTTTTATCTGACGGACAGACGTATTTTTGTGATTCCGTAAGTTTTTTATACGGGAGCTATGGTCAAATGGTGACCGTTTGTAACAAAATTTTGCACACTCATTGACATTCACATAAGACTTCCATTTGTAAAATTTTATTGCTGTAGCCCTTTTCCTTAAGGCGCTATCGCGCTTTTATCTGACGGACAGAAGGACATAAACCCCCTTTTCTTTTTATATTTTTGTGTTTCCGTAAGTTTTTTACATAGAAGCTATGGTCAAATGGTGCCCGATTGTGACAAAATTTTGCACACTCGTTGGCATTGGCATAAGACCTCCTCGTGCGAAATTTAGTGGTTATATATGTTATAGTTTTAGATTTATTGGCATTTAGATTTATTGGTATTTTAGGTGAAATTTTGGCTGTTTCCGTAAGTTTTTTGTATGGGAGCTATGACTAAATGTGAACCGATTTTGATGAAATTTTATATGCTGCCTAGGACTTATGTAAAACTAATATACAATACTATATACAAAATTTTATCATCATAGCTATTATAGTTTGTTATTTATTAGCAAATTAGCGATTAGCGTAGGCGAGGTTATACGGGAGCTATGGTCAAATGTTAACCGATTTTGTCCAATTTCAATACCAAAATTTTCTCAAAGATGAAGAATGCTTTTACTAAGTTTCAGTGAGCTAGCTCCTTTCGTTTAGGCGTTATCGTGATTTCAACAGACAGACGGACAGACGGACAGACAGACAGACAGACAGACAGACAGACAGACAGACAGACGGACAGACAGACAGACAGACAGACAGACAGACAGACAGACAAACAGACAGACAGACAGACAGACAGACAGACAGACAGACAGACAGACAGACGGACAGACGGACAGACGGACAGACAGACAGACAGACAGACAGACAGACAGACAGACAGACAGACAGACAGACAGACAGACAGACAGACAGACAGACAGACAGACGGACAGACATACGGACATCGCTCAATCGTCTTAAAATTTCATAAGGATATATATCGTTTTTGATTTTTGAGCCAATATTAAGGAAATTACAAACGGAATGACAATCTCAATATACCCGCATTCTTTTTGATGGTGGGTATAAAACCAAGAAATACACTTAGAGTAAGACCAGACCAAGTTACGAATAGTGAACTATTTTGGAAGTTAAAATCATAGTAACACTTTCTCTATAATTTACAGTTAGGACAAACAATTACGTGAAAATAACCGCAAGCCAAAAAAAAAAAAAGTTGGCGTTTTCTTAAAGATCTTGCAGTTTTATGGTAATTTTCAAATTTTAAAGTTAACAATAAGAAAAAAAAGCAAAAACACTGACGCACAAACGAAAAACTGACCTGAACTTAACGATCGTTTTAAAGTTTAAACTAAAGTCGATCAGTTGAAGAGAGAAGAGCTTTAAAGCAGGCAGTTAATGGTCAAACGCTCAAAGTTACAATTGTAGTCTATTTAGTAACGTTCATATTAAGAAAACTTTTTCCAAATTTTTAAACGATAACTTAGAAGAATAGTGAGCTCGTTAATTAAGATGGAGGAAATAAATGATCAAATTTTTATATATGAAAAAAAAAACATAATTCCCAGTTATGAGAATTTTTACCTATTTCATATGTATTTCCAGATTAATCAAAATTCATAATTGATTAAATGAAATGCATTTTTAAATGTTGGTATTCAAATATTTCATCGCCTAATGAAAATCATGAATAATTTTATTGGTTGAGCTGGTTTTTCATTTAACAAGAAGTTGTTGTATTAGTTTATAAAACTCACAAAAATCGTTAAAAAAAAATCTTATTTTAATCTGTATAATATTTTTATGGTTGTTTTAGTAGTTAACACACTTAGCCCCAGTTATTAATTAACCTGGAATTCATAATGAAAATATTTTGCTTAATATAGCATTTATGAACATTTGGAACTAAAATATTTAATTAATTTAATTCCCAGTAAAACTTTTCATTACCAAATAATGAGTTAAACAGTTAAACTATTGAACACGAACTACTTACTCATTCGCTGTTTAAGTCATTACATTAACATGGGGATGTCATTGGAGGCAAGTACTTACCAATTGCAGAAAAGTAATGACTTGGGTAAGCAATTTGAAAGCAACAACAGCAACAACTTTTTTGTTGTTGTTTTATTAAAAACATATATTTTTAAACGAAATACAAAATTTTTTTTATGATCCCATGGGGGCTCGAACCCAGACCCTCCGACTGCTAGGCAGAGACTCTTCCACTGAGTTACTTCATATGTTGAAACCTTAGCAGCTTATAATTAATATAAACAATTTTATTTTTAGATCTAAAATCATGTGAAAATAACTTTGTTTTTCCCTGCTTTTTTTGCTTTGTTGTAATTTTTGGAAAAATATTCTTATACGATTTTATGTAATTATTTTAAAACTTTTTTAAAATTATTTTAAAACTTAAACAATTTAAATCTTCTTTTTTGTATAAGTTTTTACATAAGATTGACTCTTACTTACTTAAATGTTACAACCTGTTAAGGTTAAAGTCCGAGCATATTTTAGAATTCCATGGATTTCGATCTTGTGCGAATATTCTCCAATTTTATAGGCCAAGCTTTGGAAAATGTTCCTCTACTTGGTCTTTCTATCGAAGTTTCGGACATCCTCCTCTAACATTAGGTAGTGGGACATTTCAATTCTAATTTTATCCTCTTCATTGTATTTTTTTATTTTTTTTCAAGAGAGGGTTACTAGCCCGTAATCCTAACCCATTTTTATCGATCTTATGGGACAACTCTCGGAACATGTTTACTCACAATATTAATGGGTATTAAACTAGCTCCCCGGGTGATACCATGAGGAGGTGTGTGTCCACAGTTGAGATGAAGGATGACCCAGATAAGTTGGGCTTACCAAGTGTTTGGTATTCAACATCCCCTACATAATCAAAATTGACTCATGATGGTATTTTTTCATTAACGTGAGTTAGTTTTACAAATTTTTTTTACAGAAGATAATATTTAAGTTCTTAAAATTCAAAAATCATTTAAAAAGACTCTTTTAATAAAAAAAAAAAAAAACTAAAAAAAATGGTTGCCCTTGGTGGTATTTGAACCGGGGCCATTCAGTTTAAATTACCATCTTAATTACAAATAAGTACTTCTGTAATAACTTATTATTTTTTCGGATGGTATGTTGTAGTCGTTACAAGGTAACCAGTTATCAGAGTACTTGCCATTGCCAAAGTTTTGCTGGGTTCATTAAAAAAAACTTTAAAACTGTTTTTTCAAAAATGTTTTCAATATTTAAACGGTAAATTATGCAAATTTAAAAAAAAAAAACCAGCCGTTAATGATTATTTAATGTTATAACTATAAAAAAGAAAAACAAAAATTAATTTATGAAAATATTTTATATGCGAGCAAATATTCAAAATTTATTTTAAAAATTGTTTGTTTTTATTCTGCAAATTTCAATAACAATAGATTGTATCATAAATTCAATTTTCGATAACATGGATTTTATTTCAAAATAACTGAATGAATATTATGTCATATTTACAATTTTATAATCTTTAAAAAGAAGTAAACTTTAGATAATATCACATAAGATATTTATTTATAAGGTATATTTAAATAATGTAATAATTAATATGTAAACGTTGAATAACATAAAATTATTGAAATATGCCCCATTTTATTGCAAAAAATTGTACATGATAAAATATTTTAAAGTAAAAAGTTTACTTAAAAAGTTTTACTTAGTGTATTGCACTAAGATCCCCAACCACATTTCAAAAAAATTTTTAAATTAAAATTTTAAAAGTGAAAAATTTTCTAGACGAACATTTTTTTTTAAGAACAGACTAGCCAACGCACAGTGGTTTGAAACACAAAAACGTGGTTATAAATCTATATCTTCTAAACTTTAAGTCTGATTGTATTAGCATATATAATAGAATTGTTAAGGAACGCCCAAGCTTTCTGAATTTTGGATTAATGGTTACCCTGTGCTTTTACAGGTTGAATTATTGGGCATCAAAGTAGACCACCGCAGAAGTACAACTGCTTTTGGTCGGTGTAGATCTTTCATTTATCGGTCAATATCGTTGATTTTTAACATTTTGGATTGAACTTGGAGAAACGAGTAAAAATCGTGATTAATTCACTATAATAAATTTAATGGATTTTATGTTATTTCATTTCAAAAATAAAAAAATAATTTTTCTCTTCAACTTGTTTTAGTTGCTGACCGATTGTGCATTCGATATAAAACCGATAATTTTGAAAAATACTGAAAATTAGCTAACAATTTAGCAAATAAAACTGTGAAACCTTTTTTTTTTTAAATCTCAAGCCGTTTTGTGTTGAGAAATTTCCTAAGTTAAATATTTTTGCTGATCGAAAAATTTTTTTTCTCGATTTTTCACTTTTATTAAAAGTTAATGTTTTTTATATAAAATATTATATTAAGGATGATTTTATTAAAAATTTAAACCTAAAAATTTAACCCTAAGTACAGCATTGATCGAAATTTATTTAATTTTGATGAGAGTTTTTGAGTTTTCGAATATATTGTCACGAATTTTTAAGTTATCCGCCCCATTGTGCAAAGTTCACTACTTATAATTCTTCCCCTAGTTTTCTAGAGTAGTTTTGTTTGTGTAGTTGTTGTTCTGTTTGTGTCTATAAGCAGGATAACATTTTTCTCTTAATGTTTTCTCTTTATCAACACTCTCTCTCTAATATAATCTAATATCGTGACAGAGTTTTAACTGAGACGCGTATAAGAGAACAGTGAGACTAAGAATATTTGTAAAGTAATTTTGTTCAGTGTGTTTAAGTGGTTAACTCTAAAGTTAATAAAAATATAACTTTGTAAAACTAAAATAAAGTGTTTTTATTTTGTTTTCGGTTGTTAGCAAGAATAATTCCTTCCACGTTTTTAAAGGAAAAACGTAACAATATAACAAAAAAGTCAAGGCGATTGGTGGTGTTGGAAAATGTCCTGTTGGAAAATGACCTTTTCCTTCAAGAATCCAAATTTTTCGCAGAAAACGGGGAGATGATGGCTAAAACCACCATCTACCATGGACTAGACCCCCATGTAATTTGGCCGCAAATATCAGTATATTTTCATGAAATTTATAACAAATACTGCTTATGTACACGGAAATCACTATAGCAAATTTTGTTTAAATCGGTCTAAATTTTTTTAACAAAAATTTTCTATAGAAACATTTTTTTAATGAAAAATTTTCTATAGAAAAATTTTTTTAGTGAAAAATTTTCTATAGAAAAATTTTTTTAACGAAAATTTTTCTATAAAAAATTTTTTTAACGAAAATTTTTCTATAGAAAATTTTTTTTAATGAAAAAATTTTCTATAGAAAAATTTTTTTAATGAAAAATTTTCTATAGAAAATTTTTTTTAACGAAAAATTTTTTATAGAAAAATTTTTTTAACGAAAAATTTTCTATAGAAAAATTTTTTAAACTAAAAATTTTCTATAGAAAAATTTTTTTAACGAAAAATTTTTTTTAACTAAAAATTTTCTACAGAAAAATTTTTTAACGAAAAATTTTCTATAGAAAAATTTTTTTAACGAAAAATTTTCTATAGAAAAATTTTTTTAACGAAAAATTTTCTATAGAAAAATTTTTTTAACGAAAAATTTTCTCTAGAAAAATTTTTTTAACGAAAAATTTTCTCTAGAAAAATTTTTTTAACGAAAAATTTTCTATAGAAAAATTTTTTTAACGAAAAATTTTGTATAGAAAAATTTTTTAACGAAAATTTTTCTACACAAAAATTTTTTAATGAAAAATTCTCTATAGAAAATTTTTTAATGAAAAATTTTCTGTAGAAAAATTTTTTTAATGAAAAATTTTCTATAGAAAAATTTTTTTAATGAAAAATTTTCTATAGAAAAATTTTTTAATAAAAAATTTTCTATAGAAAAATTTTTTTAATGAAAAATTTTCTATAGAAAAATTTTTTTAATGAAAAATTTTCTATAGAAAAATTTTTTTAATGAAAAATTTTCTATAGAAAAATTTTTTTTTAACGAAAAATTTTCTATAGGAAAATTTTCTTAACGAAAAATTTTCTATAGAAAAATTTTTTTAACGAAAAAATTTCTATAGAAAAATTTTTTTAACGAAAAATTTTCTATAGAAAAATTTTTTTAACGAAAAATTTTCTATAGAAAAATTTTTTTAACGAAAAATTTTCTATAGAAAAATTTTTTTAACGAAAAATTTTCTATAGAAAAATTTTTTTAACGAAAAATTTTCTATAGAAAAATTTTTTTAACGAAAAATTTTCTATAGAAAAATTTTTTTAACGAAAAATTTTCTATAGAAAAATTTTTTAACGAAAAATTTTCTATAAAAAAACTTTTTTAATGAAAAATTTTCTAAAGAAAAATTTTTTTAACGAAAAATTTTCTATAGAAAAATTTTTTTAACGAAAAATTTTCTATAGAAAAATTTTTTTAACGAAAAAATTTCTATAGAAAATTTTTTAAACTAAAAATTTTCTATAGAAAAAAAATTTTAACCAAAAATTTTCTATAGAAAAAATTTTTTAACGAAAAATTTTCTATAGAAAAATTTTTTTAACGAAAAATTTTCTATAGAAAAATTTTTTTAACGAAAAAATTTCTATAGAAAATTTTTTAAACTAAAAATTTTCTATAGAAAAATTTTTTTAACGAAAAATTTTCTATAGAAAAATTTTTTTAACGAAAAATTTTCTATAGAAAAATTTTTTTAACGAAAAATTTTCTATAGAAAAATTTTTTTAACGAAAAATTTTCTATAGAAAATTTTTTTTAACGAAAAATTTTCTATAGAAAATTTTTTTTAACGAAAAATTTTCTATAGAAAATTTTTTTAACGAAAAATTTTCTATAGAAAATTTTTTTTAACGAAAAATTTTCTATAGAAAAATTTTTTAAACTAAAAATTTTCTATAGAAAAAAAATTTTAACCAAAAATTTTAACCAAAAATTTTAACGAAAAATTTTCTATAGAATTTTTATAACGAAAATTTTTTTTAAGAAAAGTTTTCTTTAAAAAAAAATATTCTATAGAAACATTTTTTAAAGAAATCGGTCTATATTTGACCATAGCTCCCGCACAAATTCTTCAGTAAAAACTTACTAAATGAGACAAAAATCACTTAAAAGCTCATAAATCCGAAGATAACGACAATTTTATGTTTATTTTTTGTATACACAATTTGTGTACAAACTGTAATCAAATTACTAAATTTCTAGACAATCGGTCCAAATTTGACCCCAGCTCCCATATAGATAAAAACAACGGAAATAGCGTTATATAAGTTTTGGGAAAATCTTTATATGAAAACAAAATTTATTTTTCTTACTTGTTTAATTATAGTTGTCAACACGAGTCCAATATACAATAATACCAAATATCAGAGAGATTGAGCCAATAGCTTTGTTGTTACACTCATGTTCGTAAAAAAACTTAAAAACATTGGGACAGTAATTTGAGCGACTGTATATCTTATATCTTCGTCTAAAGAAATTGAATTAATCTGTTCTTTAATCTAGTACTTAACTGTCGCAGTCGAAAATACAACTTAGAAACTCTAAAGAAGACAGAATATAAAGAAAAGCAAATGTGCTAAATACAAGTAAATACTTACATAAGTTACCCTAAAATTAATTGAAATTTTTACATATTTTGCACCAAAAAAAAACAGCTATAAAAATACTTCAACCAAAACACATTCAAAATATTTTTGAAACCTCATATCCGGCTATTACCAAAAAAAAATACTTAGTCCTTAATTTCTTTTCAAAACACATTACGTAAATTTTTCGAAAAGAAAAACCAGTCATAAAAAGCGAATTTTATACGCATTAACAAAAAATCACAACAAAAAACCCAAGACCAAAGAAAATCAACTGCACCCATTTTAAATTTAAAGACAAAAACTGAAGAAAAAGGTGATTAAATAAAAACACCAAAAATTTCTTGTCAAAATTTTGCAATGATTCCTATAAGAGTATCAACCAACCATCACAACGACATCTACATTTACATACACATTCGTATTTATTTCTTATGTTTTACTAAATGAAGTCCGTCGAAGGTAAGACAAACCAAAAATAACTTAACGATAAGACATGGATGACTTAGGTAAAAGACAGACCGACAGACGAACAGACAGTCTGATACAATAGTACGAATCTTGTAGTCAATACTCCAGTGAGTTATAAGTCAGTCAAATGTTGAAAAACGTTTAAAGTGAATATTTTTATTTCTGCACAAAATTCACTTTCACTTAAAGGTGATTCAACTCTTTTTTCGTTTTTATTGTTTTGCTAAAGGTAAACAGTGGGTTCAAAAAATGTGTATAAAAATCCTAAGAAAATTTTTATTAACAAATTATCCCTTATATCAAAAAATAATTGTAATAGACTGGGATTAAGTGCTAATAATATTTAAATTTGAGAGATAAATTTTGTTATTTTTTGCGAAAAAATTTTATAACAAAAAATTTTTATAACGAAAAATTTTCTTCAGAAAAATTTTTGTAACGAAAAATTTTCTATAGAAATTTTTTTTAACGAAAAATTTCTATATTTTTGTAACCAAAAATTTTCTATAGAAAAATTTTTGTAACCAAAAATTTTCTAAGGAAAAATTTTTGTAACGAAAAATTTTCTAAAGAAAAATTTTTGCAACGAAAAATTTTCTATAGAAAAATTTTTTTAACGAAAAATTTTCGATAGAAAATTGTTTTCAACGAAAAAATGTTCATAGAAAAATTTTCGATAGAAAAATTTTTTTAACGAAAAATTTTCTATAGAAAAATTTTTTTAAAGAAAAATTTTCTAAATTGAAAAATTTTCTATGCAAATTTTTGTAAATTTTTTAACCAAAAATTTTCTATAGAAATTTTTTTTAACCAAAAATTTTCTATAGAAATTTTTTTTAACGAAAAATTTTTTATAGAAATTTTTTTTAACGAAAAATTTTCTATAGAAATTTTTTTAACGAAAAATTTTCTATAGAAATTTTATTTAAACGAAAAATTTTCTATAGAAATTTTATTTAAACGAAAAATTTCCTACAGAAAATTTTTTTTAACGAAAAATTTTCTATAGAAAATTTTTTTTTGTAACCAAAAATTTTCTAAGGAAAAATTTTTGTAACGAAAAATTTTCTAAAGAAAAATTTTTGCAACGAAAAATTTTCTATAGAAAAATTTTTTGAACGAAAAATTTTCGATAGAAAATTGTTTTCAACGAAAAAATGTTCATAGAAAAATTTTCGATAGAAAAATTTTTTAACGAAAAATTTACTATAGAAAAATTTTTTTAAAGAAAAATTTTCTTAATTGAAAAACTTTCTATGCAAATTTTTGTAAATTTTTTTTAATGAAAAACTTTCTACAGAAATTTTTTTAATGAAAAACTTTCTACAGAAATTTTTTTTAATGAAAAACTTTCTATAGAAATTTTTTTTAATGAAAAACTTTCTATAGAAATTATTTTTAACGAAAAATTTTTCTTTAACGAAAAATTTTCTATAGAAAATTTTTCTTTAACGAAAAATTTTCTATAGAAAATTTTTCTTTAACGAAAAATTTTCTATAGAAATTTTTTTTTTAACGAAAAATTTTCTATAGAAAATTTTTTTTTAACGAAAAATTTTCTATAGAAAATTTTTTTTTAACGAAAAATTTTCTATAGAAAATTTTTTTTTTAAAGAAAAATTTTCTATAGAAAATTTTTTTTAACGAAAAATTTTCTATGGAAAATTTTTTTTAACGAAAAATTTTCTATAGAAAATTTTTTTTACGAAAAATTTTCTATAAAAAATTTTTTTTAACGAAAAATTTTCTATAGAAAATTTTTTTTAACGAAAAATTTTCTATAGAAAATTTTTTTTAACGACAAATTTTCTATAGAAATTTTTTTTAATGAAAAATTTTCTATAGAAATTTTTTTTTAACGAAAAATTTTCTATAGAAAATTTTTTTTAACGAAAAATTTTCTATAGAAATTTTTTTTTAACGAAAAATTTTCTATAGAAAATTTTTTTTAACGAAAAATTTTCTATAGAAAATTTTTTTTAACGAAAAATTTTCTATAGAAAAAATTTTCTAACGAAAAATTTTCTATAGAAAAAATTTTCTCACGAAAAATTTTCTATAGAAAAAATTTTCTAACGAAAAATTTTCTATAGAAAAAATTTTCTAACGAAAAATTTTCTATAGAAAAAATTTTCTAACGAAAAATTTTCTATAGAAAAAATTTTCTAACGAAAAATTTTCTATAGAAAAATTTTTTAAAGAAAATTTTTCTATCGAAAAATGTTTTCAAACAAAAATTTTCTATATAAAGATTGTTTTACGAAAAAAATTTCTATAGAAAAATTTTTGTAACGAAAAATTTTCTAAAGAAAAATTTTTGTAACGAAAAACTTTCTATAGAAAAATGTTTTTAACGAAAAAAATTTCATAGAAAAATTTTCGATGGAAAAATTTCTTTAACGAAAAATTTTCTATAGAATAATTTTTTTAAGAAACAATTTTCTTAATTTAAAAATTTTCCATGCAAATTTTTGTAAATTTTTTAACGAAAATTTTTTTTAACCAAAAATTTTCTATAGAAATTTTTTTTTAACGGAAAATTTTCTATAGAAAAATTTTTTTAACGAAAAATTTTCTATAGAAAAATTTTTTTAACGAAAAATTGTCTATAGAAAATTTTTTTAACGAAAAATTTTCTATAGAAAATTTTTTTAACGAAAAATTTTCTATAGAATTTTTTTTTTAACGAAAAATTTTCTATAGAATTTTTTTTTTAACGAAAAAATTTCTATAGAAAATTTTTTTTAACGAAAAGTTTTCTATAGAAAATTTTTTTTAACGAAAAATTTTCTATAGAAAATTTTTTTAACGAAAAATTTTCTATAGAAAATTTTTTTAACGAAAAATTTTCTATAGAAAATTTTTTTTAACGAAAAATTTTCTATAGAAAATTTTTTTTAACGAAAAATTTTCTATAGAAAATTTTTTTTAACGAAAAATTTTCTATAGAAAATTTTTTTTTAACGAAAAATTTTCTATACAAAATTTTTTTTAACGAAAAATTTTCTATACAAAATTTTTTTTAACGAAAAATTTTCTATAGAAAATTTTTTTTAACGAAAAATTTTCTATAGAAAATTTTTTTTAACGAAAAATTTTCTATAAAAAATTTTTTTTAACGAAAAATTTTCTATAGAAAATTTTTTTTTAACGAAAAATTTTCTATAGAAAATTTTTTTTAACGAAAAATTTTCTATAGAAAATTTTTTTTAACGAAAAATTATCTATAGAAAATTTTTTTTTAACGAAAAATTTTCTATAGAAAATTTTTTTAACGAAAAATTTTCTATAGAAAATTTTTTTAACGAAAAATTTTCTATAGAAAATTTTTTTTAACGAAAAATTTTCTATAGAAAATTTTTTTAACGAAAAATTTTCTATATAAAATTTTTTTTAACGAAAAATTTTGTATAGAAAATTTTTTTTAACGAAAAATTTTCTATAGAAAATTTTTTTTAACGAAAAATTTTCTATAGAAAATTTTTTTTAACGAAAAGTTTTCTATAGAAAATTTTTTTTAACGAAAAATTTTCTATAGAAAATTTTTTTTAACGAAAAATTTTCTATAGAAAATTTTTTTTAACGAAAAATTTTCTATAGAAAATTTTTTTTAACGAAAAATTTTCTATAGAAAATTTTTTTTAACGAAAAATTTTCTATAGAAAATTTTTTTTAACGAAAAATTTTCTATAGAAAATTTTTTTTAACGAAAAATTTTCTATAGAAAATTTTTTTTAACGAAAAATTTTCTATAGAAAATTTTTTTTAACGAAAAATTTTCTATAGAAAATTTTTTTTAACGAAAAATTTTCTATAGAAAATTTTTTTTAACGAAAAATTTTCTATAGAAAATTTTTTTAACGAAAAATTTTCTATAGAAAATTTTTTTTAACGAAAAATTTTCTATAGAAAATTTTTTTTAACGAAAAATTTTCTATAGAAAATTTTTTTTAACGAAAAATTTTCTATAGAAAATTTTTTTTAACGAAAAATTTTCTATAGAAAATTTTTTTTTAATGAAAAATTTTCTATAGAAAATTTTTTTTAACGATAAATTTTCTATAGAAAATTTTTTTTAACGAAAAATTTTCTATAGAAAAATTTTTTTAACGAAAAATTTTCTATAGAAAATTTTTTTTTAACGAAAAATTTTCTATAGAAAAATTTTTTTAACGAAAAATTTTCTATAGAAAAATTTTTTTAACGAAAAATTTTCTATAGAAATTTTTTTAACGAAAAATTTTCTATAGAAATTTTTTTAATGAAAAATTTTCTATAGAAATTTTTTTTAATGAAAAATTTTCTATAGAAATTTTTTTTAATAAAAAATTTTCTATAGAAATTTTTTTAATGAAAAATTTTCTATAGAAATTTTTTTAATGAAAAATTTTCTATAGAAATTTTTTTTAATGAAAAATTTTCTATAGAAATTTTTTTTAATGAAAAATTTTCTATAGAAATTTTTTTTTAACGAAAAATTTTCTATAGAAAATTTTTTTTACGAAAAATTTTCTATAGAAAATTTTTTTTACGAAAAATTTTCTATAGAAAATTTTTTTAACGAAAAATTTTCTATAGAAATTTTTTTTTTAACGAAAAATTTTCTATAGAAAATTTTTTTTTAACGAAAAATTTTCTATAGAAATTTTTTTTTTAACGAAAAATTTTCTATAGAAAATTTTTTTTAACGAAAAATTTTCTATAGAAATTTTTTTTTTAACGAAAAATTTTCTATAGAAAAATTTTTTTTAACGAAAAATTTTCTATAGAAAAATTTTTTTTAACAAAAAATTTTCTATAGAAATTTTTTTTTAATGAAAAATTTTCTATAGAAAATTTTTTTAACGAAAAATTTTCTATAGAAAATTTTTTTAACGAAAAATTTCCTATTGAAAATTTTTTTTAACGAAAAATTTTCTATAGAAAAATTTTTTTAACGAAAAATTTTCTATAGAAAAATTTTTTTAACGAAAAATTTTCTATAGAAAATTTTTTTTAACGAAAAATTTTCTATAAAAAAATATTTTTAACGAAAAATTTTTTATAGACAAATATTTTTAACGAAACATTTTCTATAGAAAAAATTTTCTAAAGAAAAATTTTTTTAACGAAAAATTTTATATATAAAAATTTTTTTAACAAAACATTTTCTATTACATTTTTTTTTTCTTTTATGATAGAGTTCATGACTCATTATTTGATCCCACTGTGCTTAATTGCAAAATTTCATTTTTCGGTTACATTTTACACTAAATTATCAAGTAAATAAAAGACAAAATTGTGTAAAACTCAACGCAAAAAAGTAACAAACATAAAGCACATTGCACCCTTATCATGAACATTAACATTTTTTCTACATAAAGAAGTTTTATGGTTATTGAAGAATACAAAGTATGCGATGACTACAGCCCAGAGATTTTTAAAACATTATGTGGGCCGTATGTTTGTAAGTACTAATGTAATAAGCATTGATGACTTAAGGTATATTAATACAATGGTAATATTTATATACTAACAGTTGGAAAAGTGCCAATTGTATTGAGTAATAACAGCCAGTACCTCAGTAGACAATACAAAAAAAATGTTGTAATAGCAATTGTGGTGGTCGCCTATTCGGTAATTTGCCATAACTTCACTAATTAACTCAGTCTGTTTTAGAGATAGCCCTTATTTTCGAGTCGAGTCTTTCACTTACACATTTGCCACCAAGAGTGTAGACTGACATCTAAATATGTATAACAAAATATTAAGCAATTAATGTATGAATGTGTGTATTTCAGTTCATATTACAAAGACAATAGCTTCACATCATCATAACACACATTCACCATAATTTGCGATCGATTTGAATGGCATTTTTAATGAAAATATAATCAATTTGTGTCATTTTAAATGGTTTTAAAAGTAAATTGTAAATTGCGTTTACTCATAGTGTCTCATATTTATGAAAGGAGTGTCTGACGGTGGGTTAATCAGTGAGACAGAAATTCAGTCATCATCAGCATGTGGTATTTCTTTCTTTTATAACTCAAATGATAGCGAAAGTAGTTTATTTTGGTTATTAGTTGCTGTTGCTGCTGCTTTTATATAAAAATTAAGTCAAATATTTATATGTAATAAAATAAAAACAAGAGTTATATTTAATAATTTATCATGTAGGCGATTATAATTATTATTTATGATTATCATAGTTATTATTTTTAATAATCATTTATCTTGGTTGGCATTTTTTTCTAAGAGAATGTGCGATTTTATTATTAAAAAACAAAAGACTTAGGAAACATGCGTTTTTCTTTATGTTAACATAGGATCAGGTTTTGCATATAAAAATATTGATTGAATCGCCTTTTGAAAAGAAAATTTAATATTAAATTTTAAATTTTAAGCAATTAAAGTCAATTTTTCTATAGAAATTTTTTTTCGTTAAACAATTTTTTCTATTGAAAAATACTTTTAAAGAAAAATTTTACATAGAAAAATATTTTTAACGAAAAACTTTCCATAGAAAAATATTTTAAACGAAAATTTTTCTCTAGAAAAATTTCGTAAGCGAAAATTTGAAAATTGAAATTTGAAAAGAAATTTTAATATCAAATTTTAAATTTTAAGAAATTAAAGTCAATTTTTCTATAGAAAATTTTTTCGTTAAAAAATTTTTTCTATTGAAAAATACTTTTAAAGAAAAATTTTACATAGAAAAATATTTTTAACGAAAAACTTTCCATAGAAAAATATTTTAAACGAAAATTTTTCTCTAGAAAAATTTCGTAAGCGAAAATTTTTCTCTAGAAACATTTTTTTAACGAAAATTTTTCTCTAGAAAAATTTTTTTAACGAAAATTTTTCTCTAGAAAAATTTTTTAACGAAAATTTTTCTATATGAAAAATTTTTTTAACGAAAATTTTTCTATAGAAAAATTTTTTTAACGAAAATTTTTCTGTAGACAAATTTTTTAACGAAAATTTTTCTGTAGACAAATTTTTTAACGAAAATTTTTCTCTAGAAAAATTTTTTTAACGAAAATTTTTCTCTAGAAAAATTTTTTTAACGAAAATTTTTCTCTAGAAAAATTTTTTTAACGAAAATTTTTCTCTAGAAAAATTTTTTTAACGAAAATTTTTCTATAGAAAATTTTTTTTAACAAAAATTTTTCTATACAAAAATATTTTTAAGGAAAATTTTTCTATAGAAAAATATTTTTAACGAAAAATTTACTATAGATAAATATTTTTAATAAAAAAATTTTATAGAAAAATATTTTTAACGAAAAATCTTCTATAGAAAAATATTTTTAGCCAAAACATTTTTAACACGAACATTTTTCTTTAGAAAATTTTTTTAACGAAAATTTTTCTATAGAAACATTTTTTAACGAAAAATTTCCTATAGATAAATATTTTTAATAAAAAAATTTTATAGAAAAATATTTTTAACGAAAAATCTTCTATAGAAAAATATTTTTAACCAAAACATTTTTAACACTAACATTTTTCTTTACAAAAATTTTTTTAACGAAAATTTTTCGATAGAAAAATCTTTTTAACGAAAATTTTTCGATAGAAAAATCTTTTTAACGAAAATTTTTCTATAAAAAAATCTTTTTAACGAAAATTTTTTTCTAGAAAAATTTTTTTAACGAAAATTTTTCTCTAGAAAAATTTTTTTAACAAAAATTTTTCTCTAAAAAAATTTTTTTAACGAAAATTTTTCTCTAGAAAAATTTTTTTAACGAAAATTTTTCTATAGAAAATTTTTTTTAACAAAAATTTTTCTATACAAAAATATTTTTAAGGAAAATTTTTCTATAGAAAAATATTTTTAACGAAAAATTTCCTATAGATAAATATTTTTAATAAAAAAATTTTATAGAAAAATATTTTTAACGAAAAATCTTCTATAGAAAATATTTTTAACCAAAACATTTTTAACACTAACATTTTTCTTTACAAAAATTTCTATAGAAAAATTTTTTTAACGGAAATTTTTCTATAGAAAAAAATTTTTAACGAAAATGTTTCTATAGAAAAAATTTTTTAACGAAAATGTTTCTATAGAAAAAATTTTTTAACGAAAATGTTTCTATAGAAAAAATTTTTTAACGAAAATGTTTCTATAGAAAAAATTTTTTAACGAAAATTTTTCTATAGAAAAAATTTTTTAACGAAAATTTTTCTATAGAAAAAATTTTTTAACGAAAATTTTTCTATAGAAAAAATTTTTTAACGAAAATTTTTCTATAGAAAAAATTTTTTAACGAAAATTTTTCTATAGAAAAAATTTTTTAACGAAAATTTTTCTATAGAAAAAATTTTTTAACGAAAATTTTTCTATAGAAAAAATTTTTTAACGAAAATTTTTCTATAGAAAAAATTTTTTAACGAAAATTTTTCTATAGAAAAAATTTTTTAACGAAAATTTTTCTATAGAAAAAATTTTTTAACGAAAATTTTTCTATAGAAAAAATTTTTTAGAAAAAATTTTTCGATAGAAAAATTCTTTTAACGAAATTTTTTCGATAGAAAAAATTTGTTAAAAAAATTTTTTTAACGAAAATTTTTCTATAGAAAAATTTTTTTAACGAAAATTTTTCTATAGAAAAATTTTTTTAACGAAAATTTTTCTATAGAAAAATTTTTTTAACGAAAATTTTTCTATAGAAAAATTTTTTTAACGAAAATTTTTCTATAGAAAAATTTTTTTAACGAAAATTTTTCTATAGAAAAATTTTTTTAACGAAAATTTTTCTATAGAAAAATTTTTTTAACGAAAATTTTTCTATAGAAAAATTTTTTTAACGAAAATTTTTCTATAGAAAAATTTTTTTAACGAAAATTTTTCTATAGAAAAATTTTTTTAACGAAAATTTTTCTATAGAAAAATTTTTTTAACGAAAATTTTTCTATAGAAAAATTTTTTTAACGAAAATTTTTCTATAGAAAAATTTTTTTAACGAAAATTTTTCTATAGAAAAATTTTTTTAACGAAAATTTTTCTATAGAAAAATTTTTTTAACGAAAATTTTTCTATAGAAAAATTTTTTTAACGAAAATTTTTCTATAGACAAATTTTTTTAACGAAAATTTTTCTATAGAAAAATTTTTTTAACGAAAATTTTTCTATAGAAAAATTTTTTTAACGAAAATTTTTCTATAGAAAAATTTTTTTAACGAAAATTTTTCTATAGAAAAATTTTTTTAACGAAAATTTTTCTATAGAAAAATTTTTTAACGAAAACTTTTCTATAGAAAAATTTTTTTAACGAAAATTTTTCTATAGAAAAATTTTTTAACGAAAATTTTTCTATAGAAAAATTTTTTTAACGAATAGAAAAATTTTTTTAACGAAAATTTTTCTATAGAAAAATTTTTTTAACGAAAATTTTTCTATAGAAAAATTTTTTTAACGAAAATTTTTTTTAACGAAAATTTTTCTATAGAAAAATTTTTTTAACGAAAATTTTTCTATAGAAAAATTTTTTCAACGAAAAATTTTTTTATAGAAAATTTTTTTTGATGAGGCTACACTTCTCACTATTTATTCTAAACCTTTAATACTTATTTGATTCGCTACTAAAAACTCACATCTTTTATTTTTCATTGTTATATACAATTTCACTTTTATTATTATATTCCAATAAACAATTTATAAAAAAATAACTCTTTGATTAATCAAATCAATAACATAAATTTTTCTTTTCATAATTAATCATAATTAAATGGAATAATGTTCTAAACACAGTCGAATTTTACTTCCATTTGCATTTAATTAGAAATTTAAATTGATACTTTTGTTTATAGGTATATTTTTAATATTTTATAGTTTATTAAATATTTTATTATATTTTCATTTTGATACCATATCACATATATAGCTGATATACACACATATATACATATACTATATAATAATATTATATATCATATACATATATGCATACATTACATAGTATTACATTATATTAAAAGGTAATTAGTTAATCGATTTCTTAATAACTAACAAAAACAATTTAGTTTTAATATTTGCTTTTTGTTTAGGATTAAATTAGTTTGGGAAAAAATTGCAAATATGATGTATAATTAATTAAATTAACTCAAAAACATAATTTTCTTAAAGTTATAAAAAAATGTAAAATAATATAGTAATGAGGAGAAATAATAATATAAATGAATTTTAAAGTAAAACTTAATAAATCTTCATTTTCTTAGTAAATGAAACAATAAACATAATTATGAAACAAATTTTCCAAACAAAAAAGCAGTAAAAAAATCTTAATAGGAACAAAGTTTGAAGAGATTATAATAGAAGTATTAATCGGTATCCTCATCAGACTTACTAAATAGTTTTTTACCCCTTAAAGAAGAGACATCTAAGCTCTTACGCAGACTTAATTGAGAATCCGAATTACAATCATCGATATAAGCAAATGTTGATTTATCCAAAGAACCATCACAGTTTTCACTAGAAATATGAAAATTGATAAATTAATACTCTAAAATTTATACATAAGTCTTTTGCACTAGATTCCCAACTAATTCATATTTTATATAGAAAAGTTTTAGAAAAACTTACTTAAAACTGGTCTTTGTTAGATCTTTTCTTGATCGAAAACCACTGCCTTGATTGTGATTGACCGGCGTAGAGTTAACAATTTTATTATTTTTCGCATGATACGGTGTTGAATGTTGTTGGGCTAATTCCAAACAATCGGTATCAAACTGAAAATCTATTCTCGCCTTGGCCTTCGATATGGCAGCCGTTGGTGTTGATGATATAAGCTGGGAACGTATATAGATTGGTCTTTTCTTTTCGGCTGTCTTCAATAAAAAGTCAGTTTCTTCTTTAGACGAAACATCTTTTTGTTGATCTTGCATACCCAAGATTGTGAGAATAGATGTGAAAAATTTAAATACAACACTTTTTAGATTGCACAGTTTCGACCAGGCCAGACGTCGAGTTTTGCGTATAGTTTGTTTCTGAAAGAAATAAATATTAATATCACGTATCTTTAATCATATTTTAGACTACCTATTACGTCCTAAAGGTACTTTTCTATAGAAAAGTTGACGATAGGAAGACTTTTCTGTAGAAAAGTTGACGATAGGACTTTTCTATAGAAAAGTTGACGATAGGAAGACTTTTCTATAGAAAAGTTGACGATAGGAAGAGTTTTCTATAGAAAAGTTGACGATAGGAAGAGTTTTCTATAGAAAAGTTGACGATAGGAAGAGTTTTCTATAGAAAAGTTGACGATAGGAAGACTTTTCTATAGAAAAGTTGACGATAGGAAGACTTTTCTATAGAAAAGTTGACGATAGGAAGACTTTTCTATAGAAAAGTTGACGATAGGAAGACTTTTCTATAGAAAAGTTGACGATAGGAAGACTTTTCTATAGAAAAGTTGACGATAGGAAGACTTTTCTATAGAAAAGTTGACGATAGGAAGACTTTTCTATAGAAAAGTTGACGATAGGAAGACTTTTCTATAGAAAAGTTGACGATAGGAAGACTTTTCTATAGAAAAGTTGACGATAGGAAGACTTTTCTATAGAAAAGTTGACGATAGGAAGACTTTTCTATAGAAAAGTTGACGATAGGATGACTTTTCTATAGAAAAGTTGACGATAGGAAGACTTTTCTATAGAAAAGTTGACGATAGGAAGACTTTTCTATAGAAAAGTTGACGATAGGAAGACTTTTCTATAGAAAAGTTGACGATAGGAAGACTTTTCTATAGAAAAGTTGACGATAGGAAGACTTTTCTATAGAAAAGTTGACGATAGGAAGACTTTTCTATAGAAAAGTTGACGATAGGAAGACTTTTCTATAGAAAAGTTGACGATAGGAAGACTTTTCTATAGAAAAGTTTGCGACAGGAAGACTTTTCTATAGAAAAGTTGACGACAGGAAGACTTTTCTATAGAAAAGTTTACGATAGGAAGACTTTACTATAGAAAAGTTGACGATAGGAAAACTTTTCTATAAAAAAGTTGACGATAGGCAGACTAAGAACAATTTTTCTTTTTTTTTTAAATCAAACTTACCACTTTATGCACCAACTCCCAATGACTTCTTCGCTGTAACATGGTCACCAGTTTCTTATGATTCAACAGTTGATCAACTGTTGGTCTTTCCACAGGATTCGGAGTCATCATATCTTTGATAATAGTCTGCAAGTCCTGCGAGATGGTTTTTATAAAATCTTCCGGCAGTATAGCATTGCGCAACTGTTGCCACAATGGACCATTCGAGGGTAGCTCTAAATAACATGATAACTCCAACATTGCAATACCCAAACTGAAAATATCGGCAGCCTTTGAAAAATTGCCCTGCATTATTTCTGGCGCCACATAACGAGAATCGCCCTCAGTAGCCTGATGACGATTAGCACGATCCACATCAATGACCAAACCGAAATCGGCCAATTTACAGCTGTCATCATCGCCTATCAAAACATTATCGAGTTTGATGTCCAGATGTATAAGATTGCGATCATGTAAACTCTTGAGAGCTAGCAATAAATCCAATAATATTGACCAAATTTTTTCCTCTGGGACAGAACGTTTACGTTCTAAATAACAGTCTAAGCTCTCGCGACACAATTCCATTTGCATGTACAGACGATCGTCTTGTTCCCAGGCCCGATAGAATCTAAGACAATTGGCATGACCGGAAAATTGTTCGTAACGTCGCACCTCCTCCAAACGTTCTTGCCTATATAGCTCACTGCGGAATAGTTGTTTAGACATTTTTATGGCATACAGCAGGCCATCCTCCTTAGAACGCACCTTAAATACTTCTCCAAAAGAACCCTCGCCAATTTTGGCTAAACGTGTAAAACACTGTTCAAAGTAGGTCTCATTCGAGGAACAATCATAGTTTGAGCTAAGCAAGTTCTCAGCACTCTCATCATCTTCACGAAATGAAATGGCATGGGCGGTGTGGTCGCGATTGAAGTTGGAATCATAGCGTGGCTTCAACTTTGGAGGTTTCAGGCAATTAATATCTTCACGCCGGTGAGACTAGAATATAAAAAACATTACGTACACTTTCACAAACACACACACGCGTTTCTAACACCTTAATTAATTAAACATTACTCACCTGTTTGTAGGAATGCTGAAAAGACTCTTCCCGTATCTCCGGCACTGGTAGGCGGGTCAACAATTCTGTCTCCATCGTGTGCATTGTTGAATTTTTCATAATTCTTATGTGCTTTTTAACTTATAATTAATAAATCATACAAATTAAATCGTAATTTGTGGTATTTGCCACAGGACAATGTAAACTCTGAATGAAAACAAAGAAGAATATGTCAATAAAGCAGAAAAAAAGGATCCAACAGGAATGAATTCTGTGAATTTAAATTCAGAGTTGCATTTCTTCAGTGATGCCAGCTGATAAGCGTTGTTTGAAATATATCAGCGATTTTGTTGCACATCAAGCGATATTGGAGTGTTGTGCTCTACATACTACAAAGCGGTATACGAATTTCTTTTCAAATTGGCTACACGGGCCAATGTAAAATAAAAATAGTTTTAAGAATATTCGATTTAAAGTTTTTATTATGCCCTTCACTACCATAGGTGGAAAGGGTATTATAAGTTTGTATTGATGTATGTAACGCATAGAAATATTTGTCTTAGACCATCCTTTTAGTATACTAATAGGCTTAGAATCACTTTCTGAGTCGATTTAGCGTTGTCAGTCCGTCCGTCTGGCTGGGCGGCTGAATGGACCATGTAATCAAAGTACAGGTCGCAATTCTAAAGATAATTTGATTAAATTTGGCACAGATAATTTTTTTGATAGTGGGACCATTGCTATTGAAATTCGTCGAAATCGGTTAATAATTTATGGTCCCACTTCCCAGAATTGATACTTTAGCCATAAATATCAATATTTTTTCATAAAATTTAAAACATATACTGCCAATGTAAACCAAAATAACTGTACCAAATTTCGTTGAAATTGGTCCACATTTGACCATACAAACAAATACAACCAAACAAACAAATACAACAAAATACAAACTCTTCTACCAAAAAGCACTAACAGTACGTTTATACACGTAGGTGACTTGTTACAAGTTGTGTAAAAAAATCACTGGCAATCAAAATCGCTTGCCAGTGAGCCTACAACTTGCAGAAGTGTGATTGTGTTAGTAAAAAAATATAAATGTATTGAGCTTGCACTTGCATGTGTAAATGCCGTGTAAATGAGAAAAAATCACTAAAACGCTCGTAAATCTGAAGAGAATGACAGTTTTGAGTTAATTTTTTTCAAACACAATGTTTGTAAAAACAGTAATCAATTTGCCAAATTTCGAGATAATCGGTTCACATTTGACCCTAGCTCTCATATAAGTCCAAATGACGAAAACAGCTTAAATATATAAATAAGTTTTGAGAAAATGTTTGTTTTACACAGGAAGGGTTGGGCTTGACCGACTGTAGCACGTTTTTACTTGTTTTCCATATAAATTCATTGTAGCAACCCAGAAAAACCCTTATAAATCTGTTCTGAGTTAAGTTAGACTCCAACTTAGAGTTAGAGATTAGCTGTTGGAGCCAAATAAAGTAGGATAAGGATGCAGATACAATAACTACAATGATTTATTCAAAACAGCAAAAAATTGAAATTAACCCTTTTAGCACCAAGCTACATACATAACGGAAAGAGAAATATTGTTTCTGTTATTTAGCCTTTTATGTTTTTGTTAATTATTTACTTATTATTTTTATACTTTGGATATTGGAATCAAAAAACATAAACTTAAAAAAAAACTTTGATTTCTTGTTAATATGCATATTATAAATTAATTATGTTGTACCACCCTGTGCGTTATGATGCGATAAGATAACACATAAAAATAAAACGCTATTTTTAAAATTCCATACTGGCATCTCTGCAAAAGTAAAAATTTTCAAATACGGCAACATTGTTTATATTTCATTCATAAATTCAATTGAATTGATGGGGAGATTAAATAAATAAATCTGTGGAGCACTCAATTAAGTGAGAACATTCTTAGCATAAAGTACACGTATACCATCCGAATCGTTTTGGTGGTCCAGCATCAGAGTAAAAAGAATTAAAACAGGAAATAGTGAAAATAGATTTTTTGACGGTAAAAGAAAAATAAGCTGACAAGATGTTTAAAGTCTTCCTTTTATGTGTGGCTTTTGTTGTCGCTGTGAGTGCAGTACCAAAACCAGACGATGTTGTTGCTGGTAATCCTTTGGAACATGACTCTTTGCATGCGGCACACTTTGCTCATGGCCAACATAACGCCCAGTATGATCATGAACAATTCTTGGGCGAAGATGAGGCGAAAACCTTTGATCAATTGCCTCCCGAAGAGAGTAAACGTCGTTTGGCCTTGATTGTGGATAAAATTGATGAAGATAAAGATGGTTTAGTTACCATATCGGAATTGAAGAAATGGATTGAGTATACTCAAAGACGTTATATCGATGAGGATGTGGATCGTCAGTGGAAACAACACAATCCTGATGGCAATGCTACTATTACCTGGGAGTCTTACAGACGTGATGTCTATGGTTTCATGGACGGTTTAAGCAAGGAAGAAAAGGAACACGATGAGAATGGTATTTCCTATCAAAACATGTTGAACCGTGATCGTCGTCGTTGGGGTGTTGCTGATCAAGATTTAGATGATGCCTTGACCAAGGAAGAATTCACTGCCTTTTTACATCCCGTTGATCACCCCACTATGCGTGATGTTGTTCTATCCGAAACCATTGAGGATATTGACAAGAATAAGGATGGTAAAATCTCAATTGAGGAATACATTGGTGACATGTACACTGCCCCCGAAGAAGGCGAAGAAGAACCCGAATGGATTAAGAGTGAACGTGAAACATTTACCAAATTCCGTGATGCTGATAGTGATGGTTTCTTGAATCGTGATGAAGTAAGAGCCTGGATTGTACCCAATGATTTTGACCATGCCGAAAGTGAAGCCAAGCATTTGGTCTACGAAGCCGACAATGATGGCGATGAACTTCTAACCAAAGAGGAAATTCTTGATAAGTATGATGTATTTATAGGTTCTAAGGCTACCGACTTTGGTGAGGCTCTTGGTCGTCATGATGAATTCTAAATTTAAACTCATAAACTTCGCTATAACTGGCCAAGAGTTAAGACTCTTAAGCCTGAAAATCTTTCTCGAATACTCTGCTATTTTTTGTGCTTTACTTAAATTTTAATACTAGTTTTTAAATAACTTAGCTAAGAGATTAATTCTGATTTGATAAAACAAAAGCAAACAGAACAAAAAACAAATTAACATTCATATGTATCATGTGTCAGTGTATTAAAACTTAAATTTATTAGCTTTTCTTTAGACATTCATTTTATCTACTTATACATATTTAAATTTGAATGTAATTTTGCCATTTTTTTTTAAATTCCATAATATATTTAGACAACCAAGAATCTCTTGTTTTTATGCCAAATAGTAAATATGTAATAATTTTCTTTAATATATTTTTTTATTACAAAACATAACTCGGTTAGTACTAATATTAAGTTTTTCTACATTAGAAGAAAACTAAATTTTAATTTCATTGCATTTAATTTGAACAAATTGAAAAAAAAACGAAATACATACATTCTATTTTTAAATAAAACCATCAGACATATTAAATATATATATTTTTATTATTAAACAAGTACATAAACACATCAATTATGATATTACTCCATATGTTGATAAAACAGCATGTGTGTGATTTAATATTTTTTGATTTTCTTGTTCAATCTATCAGTCAAGGGGTCATTTACTATGTGCTCCCTGCTTTCTTCTTATCATAGAAACTGCATTTGGACACATCATCGTTTTGGTTTCAACTCTATTGTTTTAGTTCTTCTGATAAGAAATTGAGATATTTTTCCTAAGAATATTTAACGAAAAAAAGAGGTCGTTTTTAGTTTTGTTTGTTTTAATCTTTTTTTCGCTGAGATAAGCTTTAAATCTAGACAATAATGCATGTTCGTTATTGTATAAATTATCATGTAATTTTAAACCGGCCGGCTTAAATTGTTCTCTTCGTTCTAGTATCATAATAATATGTATGCCAAATATGTAGTTTTTGTTCTGAGAAATGTATATTCTAGAATTTTTCTGCTTTTTACTTCTTTATTACTAAGACCAAAGCACAAAAAAACAATTAAAATGTATTAAACAATGCCTCACAACGATTGTTTATATTCATACATATGTATATACACACATATGTGTGTATGTGTGCCCTAGGCCGCCTGGACAAAACAAATCTTAGTCGTTTTATCACCCTCTTAAAATTAATATTTATGAATTACACAGAGGCATACAATTTTGTTAGATGAGATTAATTACGGGATGCGACAATCTTTGGTCTGCTGATATTGGTATTTTGAGTTGGCACTAGTTTTCCACATTGTTTTCCAAAAGTCATCTTTTCCCAGATTTTTTCCAATTTTTAATGTAACTAAAAACGGTTTGTTATATTAAAAAGAAGATTGAAGAAAATCTTTACCTTTAAGTAAAGATCGCTCAGATTCTGAGGAATTATATCTCATCATTACCGCAAGGGCCTGGAGCGAGGTAGTATCATGTAGAACATCTAAGGCTCTGTGGCTCAAATTAGTTGTAATAATATCATTCCGGACATTTGCAGATTTTGCTTAGATGAGAACTCGTCCGAATCGGTGGAACACATTTTCAGTCACTGTCCAAGGCTCCAGCATCGTAGACTTCAGGATTTACAGCAGTGTAAACTGAATAATTGGCTTAGATTAGCCTTTATTCCATATTTTTCCTCTATCACTTCTACTATCACTATCCTCAGATATTTATACCGGTATGTGATGGAAATCGATCGTTTTCAAATCGATCGATTTTTGAGATAATTTTCGGTTATTTCCCCCAAAAATTTGGGCTTTAATCCTTTTGATTGATATCTTTCATTTGGTTTGAATTTTTGAGGAAATGGGCAAAATTATCTTAAAAATATGTATATCTGAAATCGGTCGATTTGAAAACGATACATTTCCATCACTTACCGGATATACTTACTTTCCAGTCTTTTCTATACTTTTTCTATCAATGAAGGATCGCATTGGACCGAAAGGGTCTCCTAGTTCTCATGCCAAATCACAACTTGTTAAATTTGTGCTTAATTAAGAAAAACTTGTTAGGTCAGGTTAGAAAGGTGGTGTCATATGACACCTTCACTCGGGGACCCGTTGGGTCCATTATGATCAGAGTTCGACACAAGGAGAACAAAACAAAAAATTAAAAGTTTTTCTATAAAAAATGTTTTCATCAAGATTTTTTCTATAGAAAATGTTTTTATCAAAAATTTTTCTAAAAAAAATATTTTTATCAAAAATTTTTCTATAGAAAATTTTTTAAAAAAAACTTTTCTATACAAAATTTTTTTATCAAAAAATTTTCTATACAAAATTTTTGTATCAAAAATTTGTCTATAGATATTTTTTTATCAAACATTTTTCTATAGAAAACTTTTCTATTGAACATTTTTTATCAAAAATTTTTCTATAGAAAAATTTTATCAAAAATTTTGCTGTAGAAATTTTTTATCAAAAATTTTTCTATAGAAAATTTTTGTATAGAAATTTTTGTATCAAAAATTTGTCTATAGAAATTTTTTTATCAAAAATTTTTCTATAGAAAATGTTTTTATCAAAAATTTTTCTATAGAAAGTTTTTTTTTCAAAAATGTTTCTATAAAAAATTTCAAAAAGAAGTGTATTTGCATTTGATCCCAAATCTGTTACATTTATTTATTAATGTAACAGACCAATTTATTGATAAAAAGCCATCGATCTGTCTAAATTGGGGATAATCCTCCTGAAGAGATGGCTTAACCAACCATCGAAACTCGTCGAGGAATTTGGTTTCTCCGCAAACATTTTTTGGCTTTTTATCAATAAATTGGTCTGTTACATTAATAAATAAATGTAACAGATTTGGGATCAAATGCAAATACACAAGATTTTTTTATCAATAAGTTTTCTATAGAAAATTTTTTTATTAAAAATTTTTGTAAAAAAAAATTTTTATCAAAAATTTTTCTATAGTATTTTTTTTTATCAAAAATTTTTCTATAGAATATTTTTGTATCAAAAATTTTTCTATAGAAAATTTTTATCAAAAATTTTTCTATAGAAATATTTTTAGTAATTTAGTAATTTTTTTATCAAAAATTTTTCTATAGTGATTTTTTTTTATCAAAAAATTTTCTACAGAAAATTTTTTTATGAAAAATTTTTCTATAGAAAATTTTTATCAAAAATTTTTCTATAGAAATATTTTTATCAATAATATTTCTATAGAACATTTTTTTTTTATTAAAAATTTTTAGAAAGAAGAAATTTTTCTATAGAAAAATATTTTTATCTAAAATTTGTCTTTAGAGAAATATATTTATCGAAAATGTTTCTTTAGAAAAAAAATTTTTATCGAAAATTTTTCGATACAAAATTTTTTTTGAAAAAATTTTAGTTTTCCCAATGGGAACTAAACAAAGTCTGAATATGTCCAAAAACCCTTTATCCCACCTTTTTATCCTAGAGCTTAGGGTACACTGAATTGTTAAACCTATAAATTTTATTAAATTGGTCTTACAAAAACCTAACAAATTTTGACCTTAAGGTGCCACATATTCTAAAGGACTCTATGTTGCACTAGGTCTTGTGGTTTCCTAACTAATGCAAGACCTGATAGCCAAATATACATAAGTGGGAAGTGGAGGTTTATATTAGGCACAATATGGCTCGATTGGAATTTGTATGCTTAAAGCATTGGTACGGAGTAGCCCCCAGGAACCTAACATTGTCTAAGTCTATACTAGATTGATAAGTCTATTAGAGCAAGCCTACATTTCCTAATTAGCTTAGATGTGATGCTGGTTCCCTTCTACAGCTTTAAGCGAAACCTGACAGTCGACAGTCTCTTGTCTCTAATATCGTTCGCAAGACTGTACCTCGGTACGAAGAACCTACTGCCTTTAGAACGCTACTTATCCTTATTTGACCTTAGTAATAAAGGGTATCATATGTTTGTTCTTGACCAGCTATAGAACATTCTTAATTTTTGGAGGCGAACTAGTTATTGGAGGTATGTTATTCGTCTTTGCTAAAACGATAAGGTTTGAGAAAACAAACAAAATCTAGCATCATTAGAGGTTGCTTACTGCTGAGGCACAAAAACGATGCTGTTTTTGAATTTATGGCTTGTCTATACAATAGACTCCTTGAGGACAACTGTGGTCAGGTTATAGTTCACTAAAAGGTATTCATTCATTTACACCTACAGTACAAGATATTTATTGAGTTTTAGAGACGCTTGTTTTAATTAAAATTGATTAGCATTTTCAGCAACCCTTGTATTACAAAAAGCAAGTTCAAATCCATCTTAATCATCGTCGTAGTTTAACTTTTTCGTATCACCTAAAAGTATGCTAAACAAATATTTAAAAAGTGATATTTTTACTTTGATATATTTCTTCTCTAGATATCAAACTAAGTGTAGGTTTTTTAAGAAACAATTGAAAAAATTAACAATGTTACCAAAATAATCTGCTTTCTAACAAAGTCTTAAGTTTCTCACATTTGTTGACGTTGTAATAGAAAGACATAAACAACGGTAAACGAAATATAGGTATGTATGTATAATAAAAAACCAATAAAGAAGGTGACATTAATAATAACAAGTCCTTAATTTATTTCTTTGATTATTTAAAAATGTCGATTAAAAATTCAGAAGATATCAATAAATATAAGAACTTAAGAATTTCTTTAAATAAAATACTTGTTAGAAAATAGAAAATGTTGGAAAATACGTTTATGAAGTAGCGTAAAGTGTAATCAACCCCAAACAGCATGCAGCAGATGATAGTTTATTGAAGAAATAGGCCATCTGCATTGATTAAACGACGTACGCGCACCACCATGTTTCTAATGATTTTTGGTTTGTTAGTCTCATCTGTTAGAGGTGTTGTCCCAACAATGGCTGAAATTATGTTCAAACAAGTATTAAAATATTGATATGTAATTAATTTTTATTAACTTACCCAATTTCCTAAGCTCCTCTGCATTATAGCGTTGCAGTCTTACAGTGCAACGTTTCATTGATACCTGTTCACGTACTTCATCTACAGAATCTGCATTGCGTCGGGTGCGCTTAACTCTGATGGAGATATTTTTCAATTTAGGTGATTCAGTCATTGTACTATAAATGTTTAAATCTACTTTTAGCGCTAATTATTAAAATGAATTATCTAAAATGGACGCTTTTCAGTAGATTGTTTTGTTTATTGTGTTTTACTTTTTCTTATCAAAGGTGTTATAAATCAAAGTCAATGAATGTTTCATTTTCAACGCCGTTGTGATGTCAACACACTGATAGATGCGGCGTTTTTTCTTAATTTGCAGCGTTTTTTGTTCGAACAAATGTAGACGCCTGCAACAAATGATTTTGTGTATATTTTTAATAAAAATATCTAAGATGGCTTCTCCTGATTTTTCAGGAGAAGCAAAAAAACTCTTTAATTCTCTTATTGGTGAGTTTTTAACAAAGTGATTTTTTACAATATGTTTGGTAGACTCCTTCTAGTTTCCTGAAATAAAGAAAATATTCGTGATTTTACCTTAGATCAGCCGTTTTGCCTTCGAAAATTTTTATATAAATGTATAGATAAACCATTTTGTTGGCAGTGGATTTGTAGGAAAGTGGATTTGTATAACATAATTTAAAAATTTTTAGCGATTCCTATTTAATATTACTCAATCGTGATTTGGTATCCTTTTATGTATTTAAATTGTACTATATATGACGTTAATTATATTTTATTGGTAATAATTTATTTTTTGAAAAAGAGCATTTCTCAAAATGCATTTTCTTTTATAAAAGTTTTTGTCTCTCCTATTTGAAAGAAGTTGTCTTCTAATTGTTAAGAGCTATATAATGTATTTTGAAAGCTTATGCGTTGCCTTTTAAACATGACTAAAACATTGCATTTTATTGCATTTCCCGTTGAACAGTTTTGAAAACACATTTCAACTTAGCGTATTAGCACTCATTAGAAAAGTAAAATAAGTTTTAATATTTTACGTTTTTACAGATTTTTAACTTACAACTTCTATGATTATTTAGCAAATACAATGTAGATAAACCATTTTGTCTTCGAAAAAAAAAATTGTTTATGTAGATAAGCGAGACAAAAAAAGTGAATAAGTCGTAAATAAATTAACATTTTGATAAAAAAAATTTACACTATAGGTAAAGCGCGTTATACGGAGCGTATGGTATCAAAATCTCAATTTCTAAAATCTGCAGATAAGCCATTTTAGATATAGGCCGACGATATAACTATTACATTTCAAATTAAAAATTGAACGTACCTCTAAAATTCTTCTTCTTCGATAAAAGTGAATAAAAATGAAACGAACAAAGTAAAAAGAAGAACATCAAACATTCAAATTAATGTGATTTCGATGTTATTTTACTTCAAAGTGGAATTTAGAACATGCCTGAGTACCTAAGCTATTATAAGGTATTATAAATTTATCATTCAGTTAATTTGTTCAATATTCGTCTTACACTCTATACGATCCACTAATATCATTAGAGTCGATTTAGCCATTTTGTATATTTACTAGAAAGTTTGCGTGGAAGGATTTATATGCCATGGTCAAATGTGGAGCGATTCTTAAACAATTTCACACACTGTACTGTTATAAAAAAAACTGATCTGCACCTAATTCTAGCATCACATCTACTATAATTTGATATTTATTAGCATTCCGAGGATAGATTTATATGGGAGCTGTGGTCAAATGTGGACCGATTCCCATAAAATTTGATGTAATGACGAAAAGTTTTAAAAGACTTCTCTGCTTCAAATTAAGTTTTTGTTGTAAATGCGATATTATTGGTAATATGGCAGAAGTGGAAGTCCTTAGTTGGAATCTTAAGAATTCCGAGTCATTCCGGTACGAAGAACCGACTTTCGTGGGAACGAATTAAGTTAATCAAATTAAGTTGTCAGTTTTGGTATATTTGCTGTTATCGTAAGTTGTTTATATGGTTGCTATGCTCATTTTTGAACCGATTTCGAACATTTCCAATTAAAAAATTTCCTAAGCAATGAGGAATATTCTTCAGGCCCTATCATGCCTTCAACATCTAAGAATTTCATAAGTTTCATAAGGATATATATTCTATCCTTTTTGATTTTTGAGTCAATATTATAAGAGTTACAAAGGGAATGACAATTTCAGTATATCTTTCATTCTTTTTGATAGTGGGTATAAATATGTTAAATTTTACCTTTGGTTTTTTAATAAAAGTGTCCATATCACCTTTGGTTTTTTAATAAAAGTGTCCATATCACAAAAACTGATCGATGTGACTTAAACCAATAATAGTATTATATATATTTTATATTATATAGAATAAAATAGTTAACCCTTCATATTAGATATGTATACAATCATCTTATTATCTCTAAATATTTTCTTAATGGTTTAATGCATGGGGATTTTGTTACAACCCTTGCACAAATAAGACTGATGTATCGATTTATGTTTCGAAACTTAAAAGCACTATATCTCAAAAAGTTTATTGAAGAAAATTGTCATACTATATATATATATATATATATATATATATATATATATATATATATATATATATATATATATATATATATATATATATATATATATATATATATATATATATATATATATATATATCTTAAAATAAAATGAACTATACAAATTTTTAAGATCGATAAAGTTCAATTAAACATGACTTGAGTGTCATTTTGAAAATGCATTTCAAAACCAATTTGTTGTTGTCAGACATTTTGTCCGTTTTATTTGATCGTCTATTTTCCCCTAAAAATGTTATACAATTAGTTTAGGAAATCGGCAAAATTATACATCTGGCATCTCTTGTATAAATTCAAGTCATCTTTTATTTTTCAGCGATTGCGGATTTCTGTTTATTCTCAAATAACAAAAGTGTGTAAAAAAGTTAATAATTCTGATTGAAAAACGTTACGGCATAAATAATTTATATAAAGAAGAAATGGGTGATGTTCAGATGTTGATGGAAATGGGTTTTCCCAAGGAAAGAGCGTAAGTTTTGAGTTATTCACAGCCGGCTACAATTTGTGAATCCCGAAATTTCTGTTTTTTTTTGTCTAGCGAATATGCCATGAAAGCCACAAACTATAAGGGTGTAGAACCCGCCATGGAATGGCTTTTAGCCCATGCCGATGAAGAAATTCCTGCCGAAGCACCGGGAAGTGCTGTAGGTGGTGAAAATTCTTCAGCAGTTAACGAATCACCATCGACTTCCACTAGTGCAGCAGAGGAGGGAGGGGTGGCTAAGTCTCTAAAATGTGATGACTGTGGTAAACTGTGCAAAGATCAAGCTGAAGTTGAGTTTCATGCAGCCAAGACAGGACATAGCAACTTTTCAGAATCCACAGAGGAGAAAAAACCTTTGACGGAGGAGGAGAAGAAACAACAATTGGCTCTTATTGAGGAGAAACTTAAACAAAAACGTCTTGAACGAGAAGAAAGAGAAAAACAGGAATCCTTGGAAAGGGAACGCAATCGCATTAAGTCCGGCAAAGACATGACAGAGGCTCGCAAACGTTTGGAAGAAATGGAAATGAAGAAAATTGTCGAACAACGTAAAAGGGAAAAGGCCGAAGAAAAGGCGGCTCGTGATAGGGTACGTGCTCAAATCGAAGCCGATAAGGCACGCCGTAAAATGACCCAACCGCAATCGCCCACCTCGGACGCTCCTGTAGTTTCTGCCGCGGTAACTTCTACTACACCGCCCACTGTCGCCAGCGTCAAGTCACCACCCAAGGACTACAAGGAGACACGCATACAAATACGTCTGCAAGACGGTACAGCTCTCACAGAAACCTTTAGCATTATGGAAAATCTATCGGCCGTTCGTGTGTTCATTCAAATGAAAACCGGCAGTGATATGCCATTTGGTTTAATGACTTCATTTCCTCGCAAGGTCTTCGACTATGAAGACTATGAGAAGCCTTTAAGTGTTTTGGGTCTAGTGCCATCGGCTGTTCTTATAATGACCAAACCGAATGTGTGAATAGGGGGGTTATAAAAGGGAGATTGTCGGAAAAAGAAAAATTAAATGGTAGAATTTATATTTGACCATCAATTCTAGATTTTTTTATATATAACGTATAGTCGTCGGTATTTTTATATATTGCTTGGAACAGTTTGATTTTAATTTGTTTACAATTTAATAAAAATGGAAAAATTCGACAAGAAATTATAATTTGGAGTATATGTGTTTTTTTTTTACCGGATTCTATTAAGTTAAGAATAGCGCCATATCTATTACCGATCAGATTTGATAAGGCGTGCGTAAGACATATTGGTTATTTGTGAATTAGCATTTTTAACGATTGAATAATTTTTAAACAAAATTTACTTTATTTAAAAACAGCTTAGTTTCTTCCTCTTTATAAAAATTAGATAAACATCCATTACCCTGTCACGATAAAAACGTTTTATATCCTAGAATATGCTGAAAAGTGATAAAAAGTGGGAAATTGGCCATAAATGTCCAGTAAATTTTAATATCTGATGGCAATAGGTACAACTTATAAACTTTTCATTATTATCCTTCAGGTTTACATATGCTTTTAACAATTTTTAGGAAATCGGGATATGATTTGATTTGTGTAAAGCGCATACAAAAATTGATCGGATTGTAGAGGTACACATTTTATTTCTCCAGATTATTGAAGTGTCCGGACTATCGAAGTTGTACTGTACGTGTTTTTTACTTTAATCATTAAAGTTTAATGTTTATCGACTTTGATCAAAAGATGGTTTTAAAATAGTACCAAAAATGTACTCTTAACCTTTTTCCGCTATTTATCCCATTTTCGAGTGCAGGTGTCATGTTATTTTCGTCGCTGATCTAAACCCAATTTAAATTTCGTTCCCATTACTTTTCGGATATATAGCATTGTTGATAAAGCGTTAACTTTTCTTTTTTATCCCTAAACTGACGAATTTTCTAAAATCCCGTGGATCTTTATAATGAATACAATTCTGTGATTTTGCCACGAAAAAATAAAAATCCAAATTTTGACCTTTGACCCGGGGAAGAAAGTGTCATGCTTATCCAATTAGCAGGAATTTAAGGATTGTGTTGATGAGCATTTATTCATCAGACCTACAATGCCGACGAATAGGAATACTTTTGTCACATGTAATAAGAAAACGGCTCCAGGAAGAAATATCTAAGCGAATAATTGCCCTGTGGAAATGAAAAGGGCACAGACAAACTAAAATTGTTGGAAAATCGAAAAATCCATGTGCCTGTAAATGCTTTTCCAATAAGCCAGTATTATACAAGTCCAGTAATAACGCCTGGATGACATCATTTATATTCAATCACGAATTTGTATCCAGAATTAACAACAAAAATGTTTAATATCCAAAATACTCCGGTCGTGCGATTTGGCGCCGTTAGACTATTTCCTGTGGGGCTACGTCAAGTCTATGGCAACAAGCCTGCGATGATTGATGAACTTCGTACGAATATCGAACGTGAAATTAAAAGAATTTCATTGATAGCCAAAACCATTTTTGTTTTATTAAAAAAAAAACTTTTGTAGCGCTCTTTTGTACCCTTTGTATCAGAAATTCTGACATTAACAACTGGATTCAAGAATAATTTTCTATGCAAAGTAATAAGAAGCAAATGGACATGGAATCGGGGGATTTCGAAGTGGCCATAAAGAAAATTTTATTAATATATCAAAAAGAAGAAAGTGCTCGACTTAAGCAAAATTTGAGTTTAGTTCAGCTTTAAAATCTCCATATTCAAAAGTACCCATGGGCAATTATTTAGTTTCAATCATTTCGCACGGTATTTTATCCGCAATAAAAGCTTAAAAAATTACAAACTATTTCCTAAATAACAAATCTTCTTTTACTCGTTTAATTCAAAAGTATATTTTTTAAAAATATACTTTTGAATTAAAAATTGCTCTACTGCAAAACTAAAAAAATCGACCTCTGTAGTTAGTACCTTTATCACTTTAATTTGTATTCATAATTTATTATGTATATAAATTTTGTAAATAAATAAATAAATAAATAAATAAATAAAAATCGACTTAAGTATTTTTCTTATTGCCACAGCCAATTTTATTTATGAAGTGTTATTCCTACATTCCCCTGTTTGCATATTGAATGATATGGCAGCTGTTTGCATATTGAATGATATGGCAGCTCTGTCATTTTTAAACAGCTGTGTTTCATTTCATAAATTCCCCCGTAAGCAACTGAAATATTTGCGAAATTTTTGTTGACCGGCGAATTTTTGATTTTTTTTGGATGCACTAATGCATTTCAAATGTAAAATCTAAACTCAATTAAATACAACTCCAAAATGCACTTTGAAGAATTAGAGGCACTTGATCCTCGCAATCCGACGTTGTCACGTATTGAGACTCCAACACCCCATAAAATTTCAGTGTTGATACTGGTGCAGCAATATATAAAGGTAAGCTTTTATATTCGCGGGAAAAGTCCCAATAATTTAGAAAGTAATGCATATTTTTTAATTGAACAGGCCAAAAATGCTGCCAATGATGCTGGTATACCCTATCCCGCCCAATCGCGTCGCAATTTCTGCATGCTTCTACTGAAGTTGATACAATATCCGGATATGACTTATAATGATTTGTATCAGTTATTGTGTTCTACAAAATATAAAATAGATCCCTTACATTTGGAAGGCTTTGAGAAGGTAATGTCCGATTTATTTTCACTGGGCATAGAGACATTGTTTGACTTTGCCGAAATGGAGAATATTGAAAAGATGCTGGCTGAGCAATTGGGTGTAAGTCAGTTTAGTCTGGTGGGCCTGTATGTGAGACGTGTTGGTGTGATACTAGAGCGTCTTTCCTTTCCTCAAATGATGGCGCTGCATAAGAATATTTGTTTGTATTATGAAAAAGGTAAGTGAAAGGCAGGTAAATTTGTAAAATATGGTATAACTCTCATCTATCTTACTAATATCTTCTAATAAAATTTGTATTCGACAATTTTTTTATACCAGGAGTCCGATCCCTTACCATTGGACCTCGCAAATTGCCTCGCACAAATCTTTTGGAAAGCCATACCCCCACAAATGTTAATGATGAAGATGATAATACCATGGAAGAATCTGCGCTGGATACTGAAACAGTTCATCAAGACCGCAATCCTCACAGTAAATGGTCTTCCAAACAGGCACAACTTTTTGTCTCACAACAATGTAATCTGCTGGAAAAGAATGAATTAAGAGCTTTGTCTCCCATAGAAATGCAAACAAAACTAAATGAAATTATACAAGATAATCCACTAAATGCAAAAGCTTATTTTCTGGGCTATATGAATCAATTGCGTCTGCGTGATGTTTTTGGTGCCATCGATGCTCTACATCGTTCCTTTGATCGAAGTCCTATGCATATGATGGGACAATATGAGCAAAAGGGTTTTCAGTATTTCAGCGTTAACTTGGCCATTTTACATGCCAGTTTTAATCACAAGAAAGAAGCTTTAAGTGCCTTAAAGGAATGTATAATGTTGGCCCAGGAATGTGGAGATAAACGTTGTTTAGATTTGGCCAATTCTTGGTATTGTCTTTTGAACAGCAGTCGCATAGGACCTTTTGAGAAGAGTTTACCAGACATACAAGATCCTGGTCTAATACAAAGTCTTTCCTTGGCCATAGAATTTGTGGTGGCTTTTGGAGCTAAATGTGGTTACTTACCTTTAGATCTATTCGAATTGCTTTTGAAAAGTGATGAATTGAATAACAAAAATTCTCTTCTAGAGCATATATCAGACTCACTGGCTTTACGCACAACTCTCTGGGTTTTGTATGGACGCTATGAAATGTCTGCTTTGTATTCTCAATTATTATTGAACTTGAAAAAGACTTGGGTATTTGGTGATGTTAGCAATTCGGAGAGTGTTAGCAAAGTTCTATCAAATTTGGCTTTATGGTTTAATACCCAAGGAGAAAGTCAATTAAGTGCTGTTTTACTACATCATGCTCGTACACGGTTTCCCCGACATCCTTTTGCAGGCGATTGGATGACTAGTGAGTGCCACATATCCATACAACAAGCCATATATCGTGGTCGTTGGCAGGAGGCTTTACGTTGGTGCTGTCAATTGTATCTGCTGGACAAGCATGATGGTAATATACAAAGAGCTTCTGTTTATATAGCCAAATGCTATAATAATACAGCCCGAAGAATATTGCAAAATTTACTAGATGAAAAAGATCTTGATGTGCTGCGACAAATACGTGTTCTTATTTTATTGGCCTACAACAGCTTGTCGGAAAATAATGTTTCCTCCGAAACCATACAACTTTTAATGCAAGCTTCAGTTTTAGCCGAATCTGCCTATATGCAATATGAACATGCCCTCATTGATATCATAATCGCCCAAGTTCTGCTACAAATGGGTTTGCCACAGAAGGCCCTACAAGCTTTACGTAATTCCATGGACAAAATCTATATTAATGGCGGTATCTATGATCGTGCTAAGACAGATTTTACTTTTGTACGCTGTCTCGTGGCTGCGGGTAAAGATCAAAAGCAACAGCATCAACGTTTAATGAAATCTCTTAGTACATTGGAAAGAGCTGTGGAATATTTTCGTAAACTGGAAGCACATGCTAAAGTGTTGGATGTATATGCTTACATATCGAAGACATTTAATGAATGCGGTTTTGTGGCGGAACGTAATAAATATGCGTGCAAGTTTAAGCAGTACTATACGGAAAATCCAGTTTGTCGTGAGTATTTGGGTTTGGCTTTTTAAATATTTTTATAAGTGGAGTTTTTTATAAATAAAGTACATTACTAAAAAAAAGGATTATTAACCGTTTGCAGAAAAATATGAAAACCTATTAGTAACAATACAATTTTATTGAAGGCATTTTAAACTTGATATTAAAATATTTTAAAATTGATTATTATCTGAACCAATTATCATTTAAACACCCCAATCTTCCTCAATATGGCAGGATTGGAAGGGACAATTCAATATAAAAACGGTCTGAAACGATCTGTATAATTGTTGTTTTAATTTTACATCTTTAAATCTAAATTTTTGTCAATTTCTTTCAAAAAGTTCAAATTATTTTCGTTGTGTGAAGTAAGAGGTTTTTTGTTTTGAGGTATAAATTCTGATCTAGGTGATTTTTAAAAGGTTTACCGTTTGAAAAAGTTTAAAATAATAATCCAAAGGATCCAGATCCTTTGGATTGACCAAACTTGGCCGAATTTTAAGTTTTTTAATAGGGCAAGACTATTTTTAGTTATATTAATATTGTTCGTGCCGTTGTCGTGGTGGAACACAACACTTTTTATATTGAACAATTTGTCCCTTCCAATCCTACCATAAATACAGCAAAACCTTATTTCAATCCGTTCTTGGTTGTCGTTTATGACTTTTTAAATCAATCATTTGCATTTTTTTTATCCATTTTTGATTGCCTGAAAAAAGATTTCTGCTTGGTCTTTTTATCGAAGTTTCGGACGTCCTTATTTACGAGTTCAATAGGAATCATTTTCAAACACTTTTGAGCCAACGCAGTTGCTGCCAAAGATGTCCAAAGATTTTCCAAGAATAGCTTCATCTACCTTGCAAGTGCTCATGATTCAGCCCCACATAATAGCACGATAGTATAAGCGTTTTATAGAGCATGATTTTAGTTCTTACTATGAGAGCTTTATTTCTAAGCTGCTTAGGCCAAAATAGCATTTGTTGGCAAGTATGATTCGACGTTTGATTTCGAAACTTATTACGTTATTTATGTTCACGGCGGTGCCAAGGTAAACAAATTCTTTTACAACCTCGAAGCTATAGTTTTCAACGATCACGTATGGTACAATTCTTATGGACTGCGTGAAGAAACCATCAGTTTTGTTTTTGATTCATTGACAGCTAGACCTATTTTATTATTTTATGTCTAAGGCAAATGCGAGTAGCATGTGTTTTCTGTTGAAAATTGTTGCAGTTGTATTAATTTCAGCATCTCGCAGTTTTTTTCTTACACAATATTGAAGAGATTGCATGAACAACTTGTAAAGGACTCCGATAGGCCTCATCTATTTTAACTGTTGAGGTTAAGGTTAATGTCATCCTTCAAAGAGATACCAAGCTGAGACATTGCTTTAAACAAATTCATTCGTATCAGGGGGTAACTGCGTATCTCGATTCGAAAATAAAACTGTTCGAATTTGTATGCATAAAGCATGGTGTTTCGAAAATAATTTCTTTCGAATCGAGTTACGCGGTAACCCCCCAGGTTGTCAAAAGCAGCTTTGTGGTTAACGAAGAGATCATTTTATTGTATATTTGTTTCTCTTGGGTCTTCTCCAGGATTTGATGTAGTGTGAAGATCTGGTTAGTGGTAGATTTACCCAGCCTAAAGCCATATTGGTAGTTCCCAACTATTTTGTTTATTTAGTATTTTACACAGTTTGGTCAATAGGATCTTATATGCAATTGAAAGGAGGCTTATAACCCTACAATTGGCACATACGGGTTTATCTCCTTTTTTGTGCACTAGACAAAGAACACTTAGACTCAAATCATCTGTCATGTGTTCTTCTAACTATATGGTTTTAATAAGCTGTGACATATGTATATCTTATCAACTCATCACTTCCAGCCTTAAAAAGCTCTGTTGGCAAATCGTAGACACCCGCATCTTTGTTATTTTTCAGTCGAGTTATTCATTTTTGTTGGGTGGTGGACATATAACGCCGTCATCATTGATTTGTTCAGGAGTGTTTTATTAGTCACTTTCATACGATATCAACAATTTGCAAATGTTCTTCTTCCATAGTTTCAGTACGCTTTCTGTTCTGTCACCAGGTTTCCTTGGTCGTTCTTAAAGAAGAAGATACAATTGCTGAAACCATCCGTTTGGTATTCAACTTTTTGGTCAAATTTACGAACTTTATTACAACTCTTATACATCTTAATTTTCTTAAAGACACGTCTATTCTTGCTTTTTTTTTCTTCTAAAAAGGCGTTTTTTCCTTCATTTTCTGGATATCTTTCTAGGGTTTGACGAGTAACTACTGACTGCAAGTTTGCCCTGTAGGCTGCATTTTTCTTAGCAGTGGCATTGCGGCACTTGTCGTCATATCAAGAGTTTTAAGGAAGAGGGCTTTGGAACCCTAATATACCATAGCGTGCTGATGTCGTTGGAACTAGAAAAACTTTCTTCGGCAAAAATGAACAATTTTATATGAAGAATTATTAAAGGAGAATTATTAAAGGCTTGTGGTAGGAACTTTGTATGGAAAATTTGACTTATAAACTTGCCATTGCTTTGTATTCCGATGTTGTTTTTAATTGTTTAGGAGATACAATGTTACCGAATTTACAATTTTTACCCGCATTAGTTGTTATTAAAGATTTATTGATGTGTCGTGTAACAAGTGAGTTGATATCATTTAATTGTGATCGCTACATATCGTCGGCCTATACCTAAAATGGCTTATCTGCAAAATACTGATTTTTCAGGAGAAGCAAAAAACTTATTAATTCACTTATAAGTGAGTTTTTAATAAAGTGATCTCCTTTGGTAGACTCCTTCTCGTTTCCTGAAATGAAAATTATTAAATAAAACCCAATATTTGCGATTTTACGGTAGAAAAGCTGTTTTGTCTTCGACCATTTTGTTCGCAGTGAATTTGTAGGAAAATGGATTTTTATAACATAATTTAAGAAATTTTAGCAATTCATAGTAAACGATATGACATGGGATCCTTTTATGTATTTAAATTGTACTATATACGACGTTAATTACATTTTATTGGTAATTATTATTTTTTTTTTTTGAAAAAGTGAATTTCTTAAAATGCATTTTCTTTTATAAAAGTTTTAAGATTTTTCGTCTCTCCTATCTTCTTATTGTTAAAAATTATAGAATGTATTTATGGAAGTGTATGCGAAGTGAATAGCCTTTTTAACATGATTAAAAACACTGCATTTTATCGCATTTTCCGTTGAACAGCTTGAAGATAGAAGAATTTTGAAAACACATTTGAATTAAGCGATTACCACTGATCAGAAAAGTAAAATAAGTTTTAATAATTTTACGTATTCACAGATTTTTAGCTTACAACTTCCATGCATTTTTAGCAAATACAATGTAGATAAACCATTTTGTCTTAGAAAAAAAAATTGTTTATGTAGATAAGCCAAACAAAAAAGTTAATAAGTCGCAAATAAATTAACATTTTGATAAAAAAAATTCACACTATAGGTAAAGCGCGTTATACGGAAGCATGTGGTATCAAAATCTCAATTTCTAAAATCTGCAGATAAGCCATTTTAGACATAGGCCGACGAAATGATTTTTTATCAAATAAAAATTAATTTTAGAAAAACCTGAAATGTTGCTCTTTAAAATATTTATTATAAAGACAAGCTATTAGAATTAGTCAATAAATATCAGTGACGATTAGTTGACTAAATAAGATAATAATCTTAAAAAAATTAAAAAAAAAAAAAACGAAATAAACATTTGTGGAACTTCCGAGATTATCTTAGTTGTTATAAATTTTGATTAACAATATTGCCCACTCAAATCATCAATCACAATCGAATAGGAATTTGATAGATCAAAAAGTTAGATGTGAACAACAAAAAAATATTTTATACAGGAAATTCTGTTAACTGCGATTAGTCTTTGACCATAAACTTCTAGCGAAGGGAACATAATTTAAAAATTTCTAAAAAAAACTAAAAGTAAAGTAAACTTTTTGTTGAGTTGTAAAAACATATAATCTATAAATTGAATTTTATTGAAAAAAGATCATATATTTTATTGAAAAGGTAATTCACCTTAAAATTAAACTATCATTAACTTAAATTGTACAGAAAAAAAGAAAATACCAAGCTGTTTATGAACAACAACAAATTCATTTTAAAATTATTCCATTTTCTTACGTTTCGACAATGAGGGTTTATCAAATACCTGCTTCATACCGCCAGCACGTTCATTATGAAATTTGATATTATTTGAGGTCTCAGCATACCAGGGAGAATCGAATTTTGTTGTATCCTGTTCGACTAAATGCGTATATTTGGTACGTCCACAACGACCGAAATTTTTAACTTGCATAACTTTGGGCAGAATCGTCTTATCGAAATGATCTTCTAGAGTGGCTTGAGCAAAATCTCGCTTCAATACATCATTCTCTTCGTCCAAATAGAAAGCACCACGATGATAGTATTTCTGTAAGAACTTATATTTGCCCTTGACCGCTTTGTTGGTAACAAGTTTGGGATTTTGACGCAATTCTTGACGGCGCTCTTCATCGGTGAGGTTACGCATGCGATCGATTTCGGATTTTTCACGTTCGGCACTGTAATAGAGATTAAGGAAAGGGAATTAATTTTATTTTATTAGTAAAATTGTTGCTATGAAATCAGTGAATATTTAGAAAACAGAAATACTGAAAACGTTCTTTATTCAAGCCCCTATTTTTGAATCCTGGAATCAATTAGGGTAAACACTTTTCCATAGGATGAAAACATTTTGTGCTAAAAATTTTAAAACAGAATTTTTCTGTAAATAAATTTGTATTTATAGAAAAATTCTGTTTAAAAATTGGTGTATAAAGAATAATTTTTGCTTTATTTTTATATTTTGCATAGGCACTATAATTCGTATTTATTTTGTCTCGCAAATTAGATATAATGCGTGTCTAGAATGTACTCCTCCTGATGATGATGGCCTAACCAGCCATCGAAACTCGTTAAGGTTAGGTTGTCCCTACCAAACTTGTTTGGTTTTATAATAAATAATAGTAATTATGCAAAAATTTTTAATAAAATGTTTTAGAAAAAAACTTTTAGAAAAATTTTATACTGGAAAAATTTGTATTGAAATAAATTGAGGGCCGAACAAATTTTGGTGAAACGAATGATAGTCAGGTGGTACAGTGTCCGGACTATACGCAAATGCATCAAAACTTTCCAGACAATCTATGTCAGCATTTGTCGAGTCATCAAAGAAGTGTGTTCTTGGCGTTGTTGTGGTGAAACATAATACCTTTTCGGTTCAACAAATTCTGTCCGTCTACTTCCAAAAGCATGTTCTAATCTGGTCAATTGAAAATATTAGAGAGCTAAATTAATCGTTAAGGTTTCTGACCAGTGCGCCGTTGAAACACAGTCTGACGTTTACCCCCGACTGCAGACTAAAAAGCCCATGACACGGTTGGCAATGATAAAAACTTGGGTGGTGGGTTAGTTTAAAGTAGCAAACCCACTTCTACCTGTTTGGTCCGCGAGGGATATTTGATTTTTCCCTTACCACCCACGCATTGAAAGGGGTTTCTCGACACCTATTTATGTGGCTGGTTCCCATGAATGAGAGGCATTTCCCTATCCGCCACCTGTGGACGCGCCCTCTAGGGATTATTTTGCTAATCTTAGAACGTAATCTTCTGTTTTCCTGGGGCATATGGCATCAAAACTGTTTGGGTATTGGCGACCAAAGTGTCAGCGATGCATAACAAAACTGTCAACACAAGAAATTTAGCGCCATATGCCAGCTTTTAAGAACACTTAACATTGGTACTTAGTGGTAAGAGGATAGGATTATCCAATAACTTTACGTCAAAAAAATATATGGACAAATATTACGCAAAAAAGGGAAAACTTCCCTGGTGAAAATATTTAATACTGAAAAATTGTCTATGAAAGAAATTATGTAAAATGTCTACAAAAGAAATTTTATATCGAAAAATTTTGTATAAAAAATTTTTCGTTGAAAACTTTTTTAAACAGAAAAACTTTCCATAACAATATTTTAATATTGAACGATTTTCAAGAGCCCTTTAAGTTCTCAAAAGTTTCTAGCTTAAAATCTATTTAGATTTCCGGTCAAATATTTGCCTTTTTTAAAAATTTTTATAAACAAAACTTACTTTTCTCTTTCCTCACGATCACGTTTCATGCGCTTTAATTCTCTCAGCTTCCAAGCCTCGTATTCAACTTCATCATTTTCATCATCTGTACAAACATCTTCAATGTGGGGTTCTGCCGTGTCATTCTTAAATTAAAATAATTATATTAAATTTAAAATAAACCTTGCCAAATCCCGCTCATATACCTTAGTCTTTTCCAAATCCTTCTTAACACTCTCCTCAACTAAACGTAAAGTGTGACGTCTCCGGTCTTTGGCTGAACGCTTAGCTTCCACTTCTACTTGTTTTTGTTTCAGTACCTCACGTTCCTTTTCCTGGATGGTGGCACGATCCTTCTTGCGTACAAACAAAGGTTTCAAACGCGGCTCATTATCCTCTTCACTCTCGGTTTCTTCCTCGTACTCAGAACTTTCGCTATCAGAAGATTCCGATTGCTTTTCCTCTTCCTTTTGCAGGATTTCTTCCTCTTTCTGCTGTTGCAACATGCGTTGTCTTAATTTTGTACGCCTTTTTTCCAATTCTGTATCACTTATATCCGAGTCCGAATCTGATTCAGAAGCTAAAGTAATTTTATTGGTGGCCTTTTCAAGACCCTGTTGTTTTTCCAGCTCTTGCTGTTCTTCATTGTCTTCGGAATCACTTTCTTCCAGAAATTCTGGTTCATGGATATGACGATGCCGTTCCATACGTTCTCGTTCCAATTCATCTGTTTCTACGGGGCGAGCCCTCAAGCGTCTTAAACGTGGATCATCTACTTCTTCCTCCTGGGCGTCCTCGTGCTCTGGCTCATCCTCGCGTCGCCTGTGTTCCTCTTCTTTCTTTTCCTTGTGCTGACGTCTTTCGTGATTTGCTGCAGACTGCTGCTTGCGGCGATGATCAATGAAATCCTCTAAATCACTGTCCTCTGAACTGGAACCATATTTAGCATAATCGGGTCTTTTACCTGAGATATAGCGCTGCACCTTCACCTTTTGCATGGAAATTTGGCCTGGAATATGTAACAAATATTTAATAGGAAAATGTCAATAACAATTCAACCACAAGATAAAAAACCTTTTTCATTTCGTACGGGTACAGCTCCAGCGGTACTTTGTATACCCTGCGGCACCGAGGGATGACTCATTTTTCTCCTGGTTTATATTCAAAAACTTTGTGAAATAATTTTTTTCAAGAAAATCTTTAGATTTTGTGTAAATTTTATTTTATTTTCCTTTATTTACAATGAGTTGTTGGTACACTTTTTTTCTTTTTAGTACATTGTGTTTTTAGTACATTATGTTGACAGCTGTCAGCTGCTGTCAATTGTGATAAGGTTAGAGTTGCCAGTCTTTTTTAAGTAAATGAATTATTATTTCAGCTACTAATTGGGGGATTATAAACGAAATTTCCGTTATTTTAATTTGTTTAACATTTAAAAAATGTATTCAAATAAAAAATCACAAATAAATTGTTTAATATTTCATATCAGATTTTAATACACATATCGTCGGCCTATATCTAAAATGGCTTATCTGCAGATTTTAGAAATTGAGATTTTGATACCATACGCTTCCGTATGACGCGCTTTACCTATAGTGTGATTTTTTTTATCAATATATTATATTGAAACTTTCCGAATGGAAATGAAAACATATTTTAATGAACTTAAGAAATTGCTATTGGAAATAAAACTTTTGAAATCCCTAATCGAATTTAGAAAAGAAATTGAATTTAAAATCGACATATGTATTTTTTTTTTCATTAAAAATTTTTCTGTATAATGTTTTTGGAATAAGTATTTTTAGATTTACCTATTCTTTAAACTCCATAATATCACGATTTTCTGTCTGTTCATCTTGGTCGTCCCTCCCTGCTGAGTCCCGTCTAACCCTGAAACTGTCCAAGGTTGTCATGTCCGCTTTATGTTTATTTTTGTTTAGATTTTGGTTTTTTGAATTCATAACTTATTCTCACTATTACGGGGGAAATAAGTCGCCCGCGTGACCTAGAAATAACTTGATACTGATAGGGGCGTTAAGGTTTCCGACTCATTCGCCGTTGAAATACAGTCTGATGTTTACCCCCGACTGCGGACCGAAAAGCCCATGAGAGGGTTGACAATGACAACCGGGGCTTGGGTGGTGGCTTAGTTTAAAGTAGCAACCTACTTACCACTCACGCGTTGAAATGGGTTTCTTGCCACCTATTTATGTGCCTGGTACCCATGAATGGGATGCATTTCCCTATCTGCCACATGGAGACGCGCCCTCTGGGGATTAGGTTCCTAATCTTAGAACCTAATCTTTAATTTTTTAATATCATAAATGAGCGGAAAGATTTCTGAGGGAAGTTTATTACACATACGACAGTGCGGCTAAAGAACAAGTTTTCTCTATAATGCGTTGTGCGATCCTCTGGCCAATCGACAACAAATGGATGAGTCCTTGAGGTCATACGAGTACTACGTGCAAAAATTCGGGTTTCGGGATCAAGGTCCCTAATTTCATTAGAACACATACCATTGCGACGATGCTCTAGTGAGTCAATAGAGCTAGCCACCCGACTGTCACCAATAAGCTCCTCCGCCCTTTCCTGCACGGTCGAGTAACTCTAAAATAGACTTTGGAGCACCGTCCCATACATGAGAGTTGTATTTCATTTTTTGTCGGATATAAGTGGTATAAATAGTAAGGAGATCAGATGGTGTGAATGCTTCCTTAGACACTTGAAAAATATATTTGAACTGGGAACATATTTTTTCACAATTTGAAATTTTTAATCTCTAAAGAGGTTATTACGTGTAAATGTAATAATATATTAGAACCTGTATAATATTCTAACTTCTATAATTTATTAACCTATGACTGGATGACTTTTATTTCAAAAGCGTAAATGCATCCCTTTATCAGAACGTAGTTTAATGGGAGGAGTTAAATAATTGTCAAAATGTTGAGACATAAAAAAAAAATATTTCTTAGTTTGTTTTGTGCAGTTAAGCACCCATCAATACCTTCAGATTTAAACCGAGTACAACCCAAAATTTTTCTACGTTTTTTTTTATACTGACTCATATGAAAGTTTCCTTAGTTTATTCACATCCACGCCAATGCAATTCTATTAGAACGAATTATAGACACAGCCGTAATGTTTGAATTTAAATCATATTGCAAATCATTGTTAAGAATTTAGTTAAGTCGTAATGAGCAGGTACTTTTTATAAATCGTTAGAAATATCAGGTTAAAACCGATTCAGACAAGAAGTGATTATAGAAAAGTTTACCATGAGTATTCATTTATAAAGTTTATAAACAAGTAATAACGTTTTATAACACGTCGAAACCGATCATATAATACTCTATATCACAAAGTTTCAGTAATATTGTTGTAGTAATAATTTCGGGGAAGTCTGAAAAATGAACGACTAAATGTTAACAATATCCATATATACATGGAATACTTCAGGAAGTTCTGAATTTAATGAGGATATGACGAATTGTTGTGACTTGAGGAAAAAAAGTTCCATTGAAAGAACCAAAAATTATGTCCGTTTCTTAAGTTTTAAAGATTTGTCTTCTGTTTATTAAAAATTGTTTCTTGCTAACCATTCGAAGGGGCTTGACTTTTTGTGCATCGGGATAATAAAAGCCATACTTTTGAAAAAAAACATAAAAGGATCGGAGCAGGGAAAGGCCCCACCCCCATACAAAAATAATACAATTTTGATTAAATTTATAATAAAGATTTTATACCTTCAAGGTCCAAGTCGAGTAATTTTGAACAGAATATCCGATGCAGTTTCCTTCACACTCTGAGAAAATCAGTTTGGGTTCAGTGAGAATCGATCTTGTGTTGACCTAATCAACACAGTAAGAAAAGTACTAGAGCAATGTAATGAATTCCACACCCCCATTTACCTAGCATTTATCGACTTTATGAAGGCCTTAGTGTCAATATTAGCTATTTACGGAAATTTTTAGAAAATCGTAACATGCCAACGAAAATTCTGAACATAATTTTGGCAATATACGTGGATTTCAAATGTCTTGTCCTACACAAATGTAAATTGTCAAATCCGTTCGAAGTTACTACTGGATGTATCTTGTCACCTAAACTTTTTATCCACGTCATCGACAACATAATGAGCACGGCTCTGAAAGGTAGATACAGTACCCATTGGACACCCTTTAAACAGCTCGAGGTCTTGAAATACGCTGATGACGTATGTCTTCTAAGCCAAAGCTCAGGTCACATTTAAGAAAACACTAACGCTATCGCTGTTGAATCTCGGGCAGCTGGGCTCAAAATCAATATTTCTAAGAAGAAGATTATGCCAGGAGGGCTATGGCGCGAAGACGTTGACAAACATCAATGTGGATTAATTGGGTGTACAAAAGGTGACGCCGACGAGGATATTGAATCGTGCATAATTAAGCATCGGCATTCTCCGAGCTATTTGGAAATCTCGGCAAATATAAACAACAAAAAAGTTACGAATATATAATTCTTGACATTCGAGTTATATAAGTATATTCATAACTCCATCTTGTACTACGGTTGTGAAATTAGGTAAAATACAAATGTCATCTGTAATCGCCTACAAACCTTTGCAAACAAATGCTTGCGGCAAGTTTTTACTATATTGTGGCCGAATCGCATAAGAAATGAAGATATACTTAACGCTACAAAGCAAATCCCTGCTTCTATAGAGGTATGTCAACGGAAATGACGGTGGATAGGCCACACACTTCGAAGGTCAAATACCAACATTGCTCGATAACCGCTTCGTTGGAATCCATAAATAACGGCCGTCGTGTTTATGCACCTACTAGAACGTGGAGAAGGTCAATTAATAAGGAGTTGCAAGCGGCAAACTATTCATGGAATGACGTGTGTCTAACATCACGCAATACAGTTCGATATAAAAGGATGGTTGAGGCCCTATGCTCCACTGGAAGTCAATGATAATAGAAGAAGAAGGTATACCGCGAATTTGAAAACTTGTAGGTTAGGTTAACCAAACCTAATCTAACCTGAAAGAGTCCGCGTCATGTTGGGTTAGTTTTGAAAGACGGTGTTAAAAAACGAAACCTTCACTCGCAATATTCATTAGAATTAAGGAAAATTTAAATATTCAAATGACGATATCTCACCTGCTCTAGTTGAATATGCCGGTCTAGTAATTTCCAAGGGAAATATTCACCCCCACAAACAAGTGTCCCATGGTGTATTAAGTAGTTAAACAATAGTTTTTTAAAAAATCTAAATAACAATTATAAAATTTTTGTTTGTAGTTTTTACACGCATGTAAATAATGATTTGTAAAAATTATAATATTGACAACTAGAAACACCGGAACAAATACTAGAAATACTCAAACTATAATTTAAATCCAAAAAGTTTTAATTAAATCTTCACTCATTACTAGATCAATGTTATCTTATTTTAATATATAATTATTAACAAAGTAAATTCCATTAAATTAACATATCGTTTTACAAAAATCTCTTATGCATAAGAATTGTAGTTACAAGATTTGGGGAACCACTTCTTAATTATCTTAATTATCGCTATGACCTATTAATTGTTTAAACCAGTATATTTTGTTGTATTTGAAAATTGTTATAAAAATCTTAACGATTTTTTTTTAAAGTCATTAGTCGCGTGTACGAGCGATGTCGATCAGTGTGTAATTTGATTACAGAAATGTGTAAATCTGTAATCTGTAAAATTACAAACATATTTAGTTTTGAACTACCGAAATGCAGTTCAAAGCGGTTAAATGCAAAATTGTAAAATAAAACAAGTTAAATGTTTAATTCATCGTAATAGACACACTTAGTGGCTACGACATTACTGGTATCAGGGGTTCTTAAATCTTATAGAGAAACAAAAGTAAATTACATAAATTTATATTATATATGACTTAAGATCTTCTAAAGTGAAAAAATTTACTTTAATACCAGAAGAGTATCAGATTTTGGGGTCATGTCCTACAAGAAATGGCAATAATATCTTTCGAAAAGAGTCCAAATCGCCTCCTTCGATATCGATCGAAAACTCAGACTTTTAAGCAAATATTTTGGAACATACCTTAGGGATTTTCTAAATAATTTAGTTTTACTTGTGTATTATCTCCATTCGTTAAGTCTGACGTTAATGCACAATATTAATGTGCAGTTAAACTGCAATTAGCTTAAACGTTATGGCAACACAGTCAAAAATCCATTAACTGTGGCCAATTTTTTTCGGGGACGGCACCGATCTATGCGGAACCAAAAGTTGTTTAATGTGTTGTTCCATCCCGATCTCAGTTGATCTAAAACGACTCTTGTGTTCCGCGGAAGGTTTGTTTCTTCTTCTGCTATGAGCGGTGGGCGACAACATTCATGCGATAACCTGAAATCGCAAGGTTGCTGGCGTCTCAATGAATGTTGTTTAATGCTGTCATGTACGAGGTATGATCTAAAGCATCAAGTACATATCTTCGTATGCTGTTCTTATACACGCGAAGATCTTTCCTTACATGCCTCGAGGAAAATTCCAACTGTTAAAGTTTGGATGATTTATCCGATGACATCCCAAAAGGAATTGGCGAGATAGCATAATGTTGTGCTCCTTTACTGGAAGGATCTTTATTTCCTCATGAAGACGAAGTGGTGAGGTAATTTGTAGGCAGCCCGTTATAGTTCTTAGGGCTGCATTTTGGCAGCATTGAATATTTCTCCACTGAGTATCACTTAGCGACGCTGACCACACCGGAGCAGCAAAATTTGCCACTGGCCGACCAATCGCTTTACAGATAGATAGCAAGGTTTCTTTGTCCATTCACCAAGTACTGCCGGCTAGTGTTTTAAGGATCTTGTTTCTACATTGCAATTTATACGCGAAAGTTGTGACATATGCTGACGAAGTAAAATGGCTGTCGAATGTTACTCCCAGGATTTTCGAGTGGTTCACTGTTGGAATTGGTATACCATCGATCTCGACGCCAAGTCGTAGGCTTACTTCTTTTGTCCAGGTGGTAAATGGGGTAGCTGAGGATTTAGTTGGTTGTATTTTCAGGTTACGTTCTGTTAAAAAAATTGTGGATGATACTGAGATTTACGTTACCTCATAGGTCTTCCACATAATGGCCGGTCGCCATCATCGTGCAGTCGTCCGCATATAATATCACTTCAACGCCTTGCGGTGGAGCTGGGAGTTTAGAGAGGTAGAAATTAAACAGGTGTGGCGAAAGGACTCCGCCCTGAGGAACCCATGTTTGAATCTAAGGACGACTACTCAGATAATTTACTATCTATCTCTTGAAATTTGTTGGCATTGTGAACAGCAGGATGTCCTGGAAGAGGGTGGCATGGCTTTACCGTGTCAAAGGCTTATGACAAGTCAAGCGCCACAAGGACCGTTGCGAACAATACTCCTTGCAAACATAGGGTTTGCTGGTTTAAGCCTTCTGCGATCTGAGTGGTAATGGCTCTTAATGCTGTGATGGTGCTGTGCATTTTGCGGAATCCATGCTGGTGACGAGCTGCTGGTAGTTGGCTGGTCAGCTGGGGGAGGAGTAGAGCCTCGAGTGTCTTCGCGACTGGTGACAAGTTTAATATCAGTTTGTGCTTTGATCCCTCACTAGCGAGTTTCCCAGGTTTTAGTATTGAGATCGCTCTATCCACTTTAAAGACATTGAGTGAAGTAGGGCTAGTCATAGACAGATTTATGATACCTGTCAAGAACTCGACTCCCCACTCGCCTAGGTCTTAAAGCATCAGCTGGAAATTCCGTCAAGGTCAATTGCCTTTTAATTCTTAGCTGTACGAATGGCCTTTGCAACTTCCGCTGGCGTATAAAGTTGTAGTGTGTCCGAAACTGGGAGATCAAGCAGATTGCGAAAAATACTCCTTTTCGCCTTGTCTCTCTCGGAGTGCTCAATAAATAATCGGCTGAAATCACGCGAGCATGCTTTCGGGTTGGATATGGTGTCAAAACATATAGTTTAAATGAAATTCTTTTACTATCAGGGAAGTTTTGACAAATAAGATACAATGAAGAGAACCTTTACTTTTTAATTTGTTCTTAAGTCCATTTTTTTCAAAATTTCGAGAGTTAAATACATTTATGTCATTTCTGGCTGAGGGTCTGATATGGAAGCTACGGTCAATTGTTAATCGTTTGTTACCGGTTTATCTACAAAAAAAACTTTTCTATGCAAAGTTTTAGCAAAAAAAATATCTTTAGATTTATAAGCGTTTTTGCGATTTTCTCTTTAAGTAATGTAATTAAACGTTTAAGAATCCCTGAAAAAGAACTTTAATAAATATTTACTTTCATATGGACTTATGAACGCTTCTAAAACCATAAACTTGGTAAAAGCGTGATGACGATTTATCCATAAAGTTTAAAAACGAAATAAAATTTTATTTTACTATTATTTAATATTTAGACTAGACCGTCTCTCGAATAAAAATCTTACACTTCGGTTGATATTTTTTTATTTTTACCCTCATACCAGATAGAGATGTATGGAAGGTCAGAATTCCAGGTAAAAGGCAGTATATAGACTTCTGCACTGACCGGCTCGGGGTCTATTCAAAAGCTGTAGGCCTAAATATATCACGAAGGCTACCTGATCATTGTAGCGTTTTTCAGGCAGAGAAGCGGTGGCTGTGGCTCACAACAGTGGGTATTAATATATTCTCTGACAGCCAAGTTGCCATTAAAAATCTGGACTCTGTCTTCCTGAATTCAACATCAGTCCTATATTGCCGCAAATCTCTTAACGAGATGGCCCAGTAGTTCAGTATAAACCTCATATTGATAGGCCACAGAAATAATACAGAGAATTGCACAGCAGACGAGACTTGGGACTACCTTACCGATTCCAGCCGAATCGAAGTCCGTGGGCATGCCTCTAGCCACTTTCAAGCTTCTACTGCTAGAGGGATTTAACTTTTTAGAAAATGAATGGTGGGCGTCTGTCAATGGCTGTATTCACTCCAAACATATGTGGCCCTGTTTGGATAGGCAACGCTTTCGCATATTGCTGACATTATCAAGATGTCTCGTTGCTCGTGTCCGTTATAACCGGACACTGTTTGATTGGAAGACATGCAATTAAACTGAAGGCTACCTCTAATGACCTTTGCAGAAGCTGTGGAAACGAGGAGACTGAATTGATAAAACATCTTCTGTGCACTTGTTCTGCCCTAGCGAACAGTAGGACCTTGACGATTTGGCTGGTATTGATATATGCCGACTTAAGAGCTTTTCAAAGCGCTCGAGATGGATCAACGGACGATTAATTAGTGAAATAACATATGACTAGCTTTCGTGGTATTATAATAGACTTCGTAGTCTAAGTGAGTCTGTGCTTTTCTGACTGCCACTTTAACCTAACCTAATTATTAAAGAACGACTTTTTAGATTGAAAGACGGTCTATTGTAAATATTTGTAATTGTTTTGTTTTGACTGGATTATAACGTATTTTTCCTAAGCTTAGGAATAAAATTAATTAAGTGATAATAAATATTATGTATAACTTTTACATGTGCACCAACACATTAATATATTTTTATTTTATAAAACAAGGAGTGGGAGGGTTAACCAAAAAAAAAGCAATCAAACCGGCAAAATGAATAATTAATTTATTACATTATTGAAATTTTATTGCATAATAAGATTAAATAAAAATTCTTGAATGAATTCAATAAATAATTGCCCTAATAAGAAGTTATTTGAAAACACATTAACAATCATTTAAATACGAAATCAGCAAAACTTTCCGTTACTAAATAATGAGTATACAGCTTATTTATGAGTTTTACTAGTTACACAATGGCATTTTTATGCATTACTTAAAACTGGCAATGCTAAAAGTGGCTTCTTATAGCATTGCCAGTTTTAATTTTTAATTTACAATATCCGCTTGGATGAATGTGAAGTCAATAACGTTAGTACTCTTTATATTATGAACATTTATATAATGTTCAGAAATATCTAAATGGAATAAAGCGAATATTCTGAATTATAAATCATGTTTAATAAAAAATGTAATCAAGTAACCGGTTTTTTGAAGACTATGAGCTAATTTAAATATGTTTAAAACATACTAGATCACACTTATTTTGAAAACGACTTCAAATAACAATTGATCTTTATTATTCTTTACCAATTGTGTTAACAAAACCTGTCAATTTTGATAGTTAAAGAAGGGTACTTATATATGCGAAGTACTTGTACAACAAATAATCCCTTAAGGCGTTAACAAATTTTGTGAAATCTCTTTAAATATTTACTAAAAACAAAAATATCAATAGATTTTCAAAAATTATGTAAATTACGAACTAGACTCTGTTTACATGTCTCTATTTTCAGACGAACAATTTAAAGACAAATAATAGGTGGGCGTTTATTCGGGGATACATTCATTATAGGCAGATATGGCCAGGCTTAGAGAGGAAATGGGACCTCATCACTATCTGACTATAAATCAATGATGGACACTAACACATATATTTTGTAAATTGACGAGTCCACCTTCTGCAGTCTAAATGAAGATGGCTCTGCTCCAGTTCTATTGACATAACCATTGTTAAGTCCTGTGTATGTGTCTCTAGATTCAGACCACCTGCCCATAATCGTTAAACTGGAGCAACTCAACAATTTTTTTATCGTCTCTGAACGAAGTACATACATAAACTATAATAAAGCAGACTGGAACGGCTTCAGAGAATTCACCGACCGCTACTTTGGAGATGCACAACGCAGAGAGGAAGTTTTGCGTAATCATTAATGCAGCAGCCACTCGCTTCATCCCTGCTGTAAGAATACCCGTAGTTAGACCGCATTTCCAACCCTGATGATCCTAGAATCGTGCGGCTGAACCGTGATATTAGCAGGTTTGTAAATGAGGACAAGCGAAACCGTTGGCTTAGTCTACAGTTCGATTTCTCTTGAACCCTATGAAAAAGGATGATCAGGTTGTGATAAAGTTTGGTGACAATGCCATATCCGACTCGTAAGCGAGCAGTCTCAAACCCACAAGAACCTTTTACGACCCCTAATGTTGCAGAGGTCATCCATGCAGCTAATCCTTCTAAGGCAATTGGCCCTGACGGGATTTCCATGGTGATGTTAAAGACCTAGGCAAGTGGGCAGTCGAGTTCTTGACAGATGTCCTTGATCTGTCCAGTGATGTCAAACCTAAACCCTGGAAAACCCTCGAATGAGGGATCATCGTAAAGACCGATATCAATCCTGTCACCCTGTCGTGAAAACACTCGAAGCTCTACTCCTGCCCCAGCTGACAAGCCAACTACCAGCAGCTTGCCATCAGCATGAATTCTGCAAAATACACAGCACCATCGCAGTATTAACCCCCATTACCACATAGATAGCACAAGACTTAAACCAGCCAAGGTTTTGTAAAATAACGGTCCTTGTAGCGCTAGACTTGTTAAAAGCCTTTGACACCGTAAGCCCTTTCCCGACATTCTGCAGTCCACAATGCCAACAGATTTAAAGAAGTGGAAAGTAACTTATCTAAGTGTTCGTTAACCGTTCGTAGAGCTTACAGACCAACACTTAAAACGAAGAGACGAGCTCATAAAACATGCACTCTTAATGCCCAGGCATATAGTTAGGGACTAACTATCTGTTATATTTGAACAAGTCTGAGTGTATCGTGGAACATACTGACGTCACCAAACTACAATCTCATCAAATTGCCACCGATTGCTTGAAACGTATTGTTCAATCACTCAAAGAAAATATTTGTGGTTCCAACTACATATGCTCGCTATGGCAACATATTGCCAACTCCGTGAAGACTGCGGAAAAATCTGTATAACGGTTCCAAAACTCTCTTCCTAAAAACTCTTAGTATGTCGAGGAGTGCCGCAATACCACCGCTAAGAAAAATGCAGCGTACAGGGCAACTCTAGTTACGCATCGAACTTTAGAAAGATATCGAGAGAAAAGGAAGGAAGATGACGCCTATTCCGAAGAAAAAACTAAAGAAATAGAGAGACGTGTGTTTGAGGAAATTTTACTAAAAAGTTAAACACCAAGCGGGTGGTTTTGGCAGTTATATATTCTCCTGTAAGTACGACCAAGGAAACCTGGTGACAGATACAGAAAGCGTTCCAAAACTATGGAAGGAACACTTTTGCAAATTGTTGATATCAAATAAAAGCGATCAAGATGACAAGCCATAACACATCAATAATAACGGCTTTATATGTCCACTATCCACCCAAATTGAGGTTAGAATTGTAATAACTCGACTGAAAAATAATAAAGCTGCGGGTGTTGATGGTTTGCCAGCAGGGCTTTTTAAAACCGGAGGTAGTGAGTTGATAAGGAGTATTTTCCAGCTTATAAAAACCACATGGTTATAAGGACGTATATCGGACGATTGAAGTCTCAGTGTTCTTTGTCCAGTGCACAAAAAAGGATGTAAAACAGTATGTGAATGCTTTACGTTTACGAAATAATTGAAACCTACCAATGTGACCAAGTTAATCTACCACTGATCAGATATTCACATTACTTCAAATTCTCAAATCTCTTTCTTGACTACAAAGCTACTTTTGACTGCCCCATACGAATGAAGGTGTTTAAAGCAATGTTTGAGTTTGTCAACACTACGAAGCTAATAAGGTTATGCAGGATGACATTAACTTTCCGATAACATTGATATCCTGGGACGCGTATCGAGAAGAAATCTAATAAAATGGTTCTAGTTGTAACGACATAAGTTTCGAATTCAAATGTAGAATCATACTTGCCAACAGATGCTATTTTTTTTCTAAGCAGGCAGATAAGAAATAAAGGTCTCTCTGTAAGGACTAAAATTACGCTCTACAAAACGCTTATACCATCCCTTTTTGTTATATGGTGCTGAATCATGGGCACTTGTACAGGAAGATTCTAGTTTTTGAGAGGAAGATTTTACGAAAAATCTTTGGACCAGCCTGTGTCAATAATGAATATCGATATCGAATTAACCATGAGCTGTATGAGCATATGCTGATATCGAAATAGTAAAACGCATTAAACAGCAGCGGCTGCGTTTTGGAATAGAAAATGTTGTGCGAATAGATGAAAATAATCAAGCAAGACAATTGTCCGAAAATGATGCCGAGGGAACGTTCGGAAGTGGACAGAGATTTTATTCACTAAAAACCAAAGGTTTAAAATGTTCCTTAAAATTTGTATTGTAGTTAAGCCCTTTTGGTTTCAGAGAATATTCAGCTTGTAGTTAAGCCATTTTGTTTTTCGCAATTACTTAAAAATTACTATTTTTTGTCATTTTAATTTTCGGGAATGTCTTTGTTGACCAAATTTCAAAACTTGGAATTAATATATCATTTAGTTTAAAAGTTATGATGTTTTTTTTTTGCTTATCATATAAAAAATTATTATCCGAAACTAAGATTTTTGAAAGGCTATAAGTTTGCTTTCCGACAGTATATTCCCCTGTAAGTCTACAGATCAACTCTACAGCTCCTCTGCTCTAAATATATGAAATTTCATTTATGTGTCTTTGACCGTTTAAAAGTTACGGGGTTATTTCTGAAATAACTCTTAAAAAAACCTCTGTATATTATATTTTAAATTATTTAAACTTATCTTTTTACGTTAAATTATGTTTCGAAAACAAAAAACTTTGTGAATTTTTAAAGGATTAAATTTTTGATCAAAATTTGTGTGGTAGTTAAGCCGTTTTGGTTTCAGAAAATATTCAACTTGTAGTAAAGCCCTTTTGTTTTTTTCGCAATTGCTCAAAAACTAAACGTTTTTTTGCCATTTTAGTTTTTAGAGCTCTCTTTGCTGATGGTTTGTTGACCCAATTCCAAAATTTGGATTTAATGTTCCTCGTAGTTTAAAAGTTATAACGCTTTTTGCTTCTCCTGTAAAAAAAAAAAAAACTAGAAGTGTAGTAATGCCTTTTTGCATTTCAGGTGACGATATGCATGTGATGTGGACGTTTTTCAAATGGGGTTAAAATATAGAAAGACCGTTTAAAGGTCCTTTAAAATAATAGTTCAACTTTTTTACGTCTCAAAATTAAAGCTTCTAAATTGAAAAATGTTAATAAGAATTTAAGTAAATAATTTTGCTCTCATTTAAAACTCATTTAAATCAAACGTTAAATATGCAAATATTTTCAAAAATGATATAAAATATAAATTATAAATGCATATTTAACAATATAATAGCAATTTATCTACATAATTTTTAATTTATTAAAATTTTCTAAGATTTATATTGGGAGGCGCTTATTTCTCCAAATGTTTACTTTTTTTTGAAAATTAATAAACTCAAAATCTGGTTTAGTTTTTAATTCAATTCAGTTTTTATTTGTTTATAAAATTAGCGCGGAGAAAATGCGTATTTTGATTTGACGTTTTGTTTGTCAAATAAATATGTAATTCTTACGTTATTATTTTTCTAAGAAATTAAATAATTTTGAACGTCACAAAATTTGAAAGATCCCCCTATGAAAAAGTGTTATTAAAGCATAAAAATATCCGGTTCAATAAAAAATTTTGATACACATTTTTACGAGTGGTTCTAAAATTTAAGAAAATTTATATATTTTCGATATTAAACTGATTGAGTTAGATTATCTAAATATTAGTAATACCAAGAAATGTATGATATTGAATAGAAAAGAAGCATAATTTAATTTAATCATTCGGGAAACATTACATCAGCTTCGTCTTTGCTACATAACTCACTTGGTTTACAAAATATCGAATTATAACCGATTTTTTTACGAACCACTGATCACGTGTTATCAACATGTGTACTATACTTTTTTTAAAATTTTATAAAATCTATTTAAACAGTTTTAACTATTTTTACTTGTGAATCACAATTATTAGACCTGTAATTGACATCAATTAATCAATATTGGATAAAATTCCGATTACAGGAAGTCATACGAGTAACATAAATTTCCGTTAACGCCTCCGACATTTGTTACAATTAAATTTCTTTACAAAAAGTCAAACGAAAAAGAATTTGCAGTAAAAAAAAGAGTTTTATAAAATATGCAAACAGTTTGTCAGGAAATTTAAAAGACATTATTAGATATAAAAAAATGTAATTTTTAAATTTAAAAATTTTTGTATAGAAAAAATTTTCAAAGCTTACAAATTTTAGTTAAAAAGTTTTACTGTAGTGTATTGCACTAAGATCCCAACTTATTACAATTATTTATTATTGTAATAAATAGTTTTTTTTTTATAAAACCAAAATGTTTGTGGGGAAACCTTTCCTCGACGCGTTTCGATGGTTGGTTAGGCCATCTCTTCAGGAGGATTGTCCCTAATTCTAAAAATTTTTGTATAGAAAATTTTTATATAGAAAACTTTGAAATTTTTGAAGATTTTTTTAAGAAAATTTTAAAAATTTTTGAAATTTTGAAAATTTTTCTATAGAAAATTTTTTAAATTTTAACAATTTTTCTATAGAAAATTTTTAAAATTTTTAAAATTTTTCGATAGAAAATTTTTCAAATGTTAAAAATATTTATAGAAAATTTATAGAAAATTTTTCAAATTTTGAAAAATTTTCTACAGAAAATTTTTCTATAGAAAATTTTTCAAATTTTGAAAATTTTTCTATAAAAAATTTTTAAAATTTTTAAAATTTTTCTAAAAAAAATTTAAAAGATTTCTACAGAAAATTTTGAAAATTTTTCTATAAAAAATAGTAATTTTGATTTTTCTATAGAAAATTTTTTAAACTTAAAAATGTTTCTATAGAAAATTTTTGAAATTTTGAAAATTTTTCTATAGAAAATTTTAAAATTTTTTTTATACAAAATTTTTGAAATTTTGAAAATTTTTCTATAGAAAATTTTTCAAGTTTTGAAAATTTTTCAAAAAAAAATGTATCAAATTTTTCAAATTTTGAAAATTTTTCGATAGAAAATTTTTCAAAGTAATTTTGATTTTTCTATAGAACATTTTTTAAACTTAAAAATGTTTCTATAGAAAATTTTTGAAACATTGAAAATTTTTCTATAGAAAATTTTAAAATTTTTTTTATACAAAATTTTTGAAATTTTGAAAATTTTTCTATAGAAAATTTTTCAAATTTTGAAAATTTTTCAAAAAAAATGTATCAAATTTTTCAAATTTTTCAAATTTTTCGATAGAAAATTTTTCAAATTTTGAAAATTTTTGTATAAGAAACTTTTCAAATTTTGAAAAATTTTCTACAGAAAATTTTGAAAATATTTATATAGAAAATTTTTCAAATTTTTCAATTTTTTCTATAAAAAATTTTTCAAATTTTAAAAATTTTTCTAAAAAAAATTTTAAAAGTTTTCTACAGAAAATTTTTAAAATTTTTGTATAAAAACTAGTAATTTTGAAAAATTTTACATACAAAAATAGCATAATTTAAAAAAAAAATTGTAAAAAAAATGGCAAAATTTTAAATAAATTTCCTATAAAAAACATAGTAAAAATTTTCTACAAAAATAGTAAAATTTTTAAAATTTTCCTAGAAAAATTATAAAATTTTGAAAATTTTTCTATTAAAATTTTAAAATTTTGAATATTTTCCTATGAAAATAGTAAAATTTTGAAAATTTTCCTATAAAAATAGTAAAATTTTGAAAATTTTCCTATACAAGTAGTAAAATTTTGAAAATTTTCCTATAAAAATAGTAAAATTTTGAAAATTTTAATAAAAAATAGTAAATTTTGTAAAATTTTGCTATAGAAAGGAAATTTCGAAAATTTATCCAAAATTTTAAATAAATTTCCTATAAAAAACATAGTAAAAATTTTCTACAAAAATAGTAAAATTTTTAAAATTTTCTACAAAAATAGTAAAATTTTTAAAATTTTCCTAGAAAAATTATAAAATTTTGAAAATTTTTCTATAAAAATAGTAAAATTTTGAAAATTTTCCTATAAAAATAGTAAATTTTTGAAAATTTTCCTATAAAAATAGTAAAATTTTGAAAATTTTCCTATAAAAATAGTAAAATTTTGAAAATTTTCCTATAAAAATAGTAAAATTTTGAAAATTTTCCTATAAAAATAGTAAAATTTTGAAAATTTTCCTATAAAAATAGTAAAATTTTGAAAATTTTCCTATAAAAATAGTAAAATTTTGAAAATTTTCCTATAAAAATAGTAAAATTTTGAAAATTTTCCTATAAAAATAGTAAAATTTGTAAAATTTTCCTATAGAAAGGAAATTTCGAAAATTTATCCATAGAAAAATAATAAAATTTTAAACATTTACCTATAAAAATACTAAAATTTTTAAATATTTCCTATGAAAATAGTAAAATAGTGAAAATTTTTCAATAAAAATAGTAACATTTTGAAATTTTTTCTATAAAAATAGTAACATTTTGAAAATTTTCGTCTAAAATTAGTAAACTTTTGAAAATTTATCTATAGAAAAATAATAAAATTTTGAAAACTTTCCTATAAAAATAGTAAAATTTTGAAATTTTTCTTATAGAAATAGTAAAATTTTGAAATTTTTTCTATAAAAATAGTAAAATTTTTAAAATTTTTCTATAAAAATATAAAATGTTCCTATAAAAATATAAAATTTTAAAACTTTTGCTATAAAAATAGTAAAATTTTGCAAGTTTTCCTAAAAAATTTATAAAATTTTGAAAATTTTCTTATAAAAATAAAATTTTGAAAATTTTTTAAAGAAAAATTATAAAATTTTGAAAATTTTCCTATCAAAATAGTAAAATTTTTAAAATTTTCCTATAGAAATAGTAAAATTTTGAAAAATTTCCTATAGAAAAGTTGTAAAATTTTAAAAATCTTCCTTTAGAAAAAAAGTAAAACTAGTTCCTTAATAATAGCGGATTATTTTCTTCACCCACTGTTTACACTGGCAGGATTCTAGATTTTGTTTTACCGATAACAAACATAAATTAATCAAAAATAACTAAACAAATAAAATAATTGTTTCTTTTTTTATTTCTACTCATTCATTACATTTCAACGACAATTAATTTAAAAACAATTTTCCCTTTAATAATTAATTGTTTTCAATTTAACCGCGCAATTTATAGCACCAATTTTGGGCGGTTTTGTCGAGAGAAAATATTTGAAAAAAAAATTTCTTAATTACGAAAATAAGACATTAAAAATTAAAAATAAAAAATAAAAATGTATTAAATTAAATGATAGATAAATAATCTTTGATGATTGAGTAGATATGAAATTCTGAAATTATTTTGAGACGTAGTTAGACGAGAAAGAAATTGTATATATTTTTCCATAGGAAATTTTTCAAATTTGACTATTTTTCTAAAGGAAACTTTTCAAAGTCAATAGGAAAATTTTCAAAAAAATTGTATATGGAAATTTCCTTTAGAAAATGTTTCTATAGAAATAGTAAAAGTTTTCCATTTTTCCTATAAAAATAGTAAACTTTTGCAAATTTTTATATAAAAATAGTAAAATTTTACAAAAAAATGGTAAAACTTTGAAAATTTTCCTATAAAAATAGTAAAATTTTAAATTTTCCTATAAAAATGGTAAAATTTGGAAAAATTTCCTATAAAAATAGTAAAAAAATAGTGAAAATTTTCCTAAAAAATAGTAAAATTTTGAAAAATTTTCTATAAAAATAGTAACAAAAATAGTGAAAATTTTCCTAAAAAATAGTCAAATTTTGAAAATTTTCCTATAATAAATAGTAAAATTTTAAAAAATGTCATATGAAAATAATATAGTTTCGAAAATTTTCCTATAAAAAAAGTATAAGTTAAAAAATTTTCCTATAAAAATAGTAAAATTTTGAAAATTTCCCTATAAAAATAGTAGAATTTTAAAAATTTCCCTATAAAAATAGTAAAGTTTTAACAATTTTCCCATAATAATAGTAAAATTTTAAAAATTTTCCTATAAAAATAGTAAAATTTTAAAAATTTTCCTATAATAATAGTAGAATTTTGAAAATTTTCGTATAAAAATAGTAAAATTTTAACAATTTTCCCATAATAATAGTAACATTTTGAAAATTTTCCTATAAAAATAGTAAAATTTTAAAAATTTCCCTATAAAAATAGTAAAATTTTAATAATTTTCCTATAATAAAATTTTAAAAATTTTCCCATAATAATAGTAAAATTTTGAAAATTTTCCTATAAAAATAGTAAAATTTTGAAAATTTTTCTAAAAACATAGTAAAATTTTGAAAATTTTCCTATAAAAATAGTAAAAGTTTGAAAATTTTCCTATAAAAATAGTAAAATTTTGAAAATTTTCCTATAAAAATAGTAAAATTTTGAAAATTTTCCTATAAAAATAGTAAAATTTTGAAAATTTTCCTGTAAAAATAGTAAAATTTTTGTAAATTTACCTATAAAAATATTAAAATTTTGAAAATTTTCCTGCAAAAATAGTAAAATTTTGAAAATTTTCCTGTAAAAATAGTAAAATTTTTGTAAATTTACCTATAAAAATTGTAAAATTTTGAAAATTTTCCTATAAAAATAGTAAAATTTTGAAAATTTTCCTATAAAAATAGTAAAATTTTGAAAATTTTCCTATAAAAATAGTAAAACTTTGAAAATTTTCCTATAAAAATAGTAAAATTTTGAAAATTTTCCTATTAAAAATAGTAAAATTTTGAAAATTTCCCTATAAAAATAGTAAAATTTTGAAAATTTCCCTATAAAAATAGTAAAATTTTGAAAATTTTCCTATAAAAATAGTAAAATTTTGAAAATTTTCCTGTAAAAATAGTAAAATTTTAAAAATTTTCCTATAAAAATAGTAAAATATTAAAAATTTTCCTATAAAAATAGTAAAATTTTAAAAATTTTCAAATAAAAAAATGTTACTATTTTTGTATAAAATTTTCAAAATTTTATTTTTTTTTAAATTTGTTTAAATTTTAATCTTTTAAATTGTAAACGAATTATACTTTAACAATGCTTTAAAATAAAAGATTTAATTTAAATAAATAAAATTATATAATTTCTTAAGTTAAAATTTTAAAATGGAATCTCGTGAAAATATCACAAACCCGTTCAACGACAAATCGATGTTCACACGCCCCTCTATTAAGTTTTTAAAACTTTTCCACTTAAAATCTTGCTACTTATTATAACACGTGCAGTTTTTTGTCATATGAAAAAATATTCAAATATCTTTGGGTTATTAGCCCTAAATTAGATAAAACTCTATTGCTCTTTGATAAATGAATTAAATTTTGAAAAATTTTCTATAAAAATAGTAACAAAAATAGTGAAAATTTTCCTAAAAAATAGTCAAATTTTGAAAATTTTCCTATAATAAATAGTAAAATTTTAAAAAATGTCATATGAAAATAATATAGTTTCGAAAATTTTCCTATAAAAAAAGTATAAGTTAAAAAATTTTCCTATAAAAATAGTAAAATTTTGAAAATTTCCCTATAAAAATAGTAGAATTTTAAAAATTTCCCTATAAAAATAGTAAAGTTTTAACAATTTTCCCATAATAATAGTAAAATTTTAAAAATTTTCCTATAAAAATAGTAAAATTTTAAAAATTTTCCTATAATAATAGTAGAATTTTGAAAATTTTCGTATAAAAATAGTAAAATTTTAACAATTTTCCCATAATAATAGTAACATTTTGAAAATTTTCCTATAAAAATAGTAAAATTTTAAAAATTTCCCTATAAAAATAGTAAAATTTTAATAATTTTCCTATAATAAAATTTTAAAAATTTTCCCATAATAATAGTAAAATTTTGAAAATTTTCCTATAAAAATAGTAAAATTTTGAAAATTTTTCTAAAAACATAGTAAAATTTTGAAAATTTTCCTATAAAAATAGTAAAATTTTGAAAATTTTCCTATAAAAATAGTAAAATTTTGAAAATTTTCCTATAAAAATAGTAAAATTTTGAAAATTTTCCTGTAAAAATAGTAAAATTTTTGTAAATTTACCTATAAAAATATTAAAATTTTGAAAATTTTCCTGTAAAAATAGTAAAATTTTGAAAATTTTCCTGTAAAAATAGTAAAATTTTTGTAAATTTACCTATAAAAATTGTAAAATTTTGAAAATTTTCCTATAAAAATAGTAAAATTTTGAAAATTTTCCTATAAAAATAGTAAAATTTTGAAAATTTTCCTATAAAAATAGTAAAATTTTGAAAATTTTCCTATAAAAATAGTAAAACTTTGAAAATTTTCCTATAAAAATAGTAAAATTTTGAAAATTTTCCTATTAAAAATAGTAAAATTTTGAAAATTTCCCTATAAAAATAGTAAAATTTTGAAAATTTTCCTATAAAAATAGTAAAATTTTGAAAATTTTCCTGTAAAAATAGTAAAATTTTAAAAATTTTCCTATAAAAATAGTAAAATATTAAAAATTTTCCTATAAAAATAGTAAAATTTTAAAAATTTTCAAATAAAAAAATGTTACTATTTTTGTATAAAATTTTCAAAATTTTATTTTTTTTTAAATTTGTTTAAATTTTAATCTTTTAAATTGTAAACGAATTATACTTTAACAATGCTTTAAAATAAAAGATTTAATTTAAATAAATAAAATTATATAATTTCTTAAGTTAAAATTTTAAAATGGAATCTCGTGAAAATATCACAAACCCGTTCAACGACAAATCGATGTTCACACGCCCCTCTATTAAGTTTTTAAAACTTTTCCACTTAAAATCTTGCTACTTATTATAACACGTGCAGTTTTTTGTCATATGAAAAAATATTCAAATATCTTTGGGTTATTAGCCCTAAATTAGATAAAACTCTATTGCTCTTTGATAAATGAATTAAATTTTGAAAAATTTTCTATAAAAATAGTAACAAAAATAGTGAAAATTTTCCTAAAAAATAGTCAAATTTTGAAAATTTTCCTATAATAAATAGTAAAATTTTAAAAAATGTCATATGAAAATAATATAGTTTCGAAAATTTTCCTATAAAAAAAGTATAAGTTAAAAAATTTTCCTATAAAAATAGTAAAATTTTGAAAATTTCCCTATAAAAATAGTAGAATTTTAAAAATTTCCCTATAAAAATAGTAAAGTTTTAACAATTTTCCCATAATAATAGTAAAATTTTAAAAATTTTCCTATAAAAATAGTAAAATTTTAAAAATTTTCCTATAATAATAGTAGAATTTTGAAAATTTTCGTATAAAAATAGTAAAATTTTAACAATTTTCCCATAATAATAGTAACATTTTGAAAATTTTGCTATAAAAATAGTAAAATTTTAAAAATTTCCCTATAAAAATAGTAAAATTTTAATAATTTTCCTATAATAAAATTTTAAAAATTTTCCCATAATAATAATAAAATTTTGAAAATTTTCCTATAAAAATAGTAAAATTTTGAAAATTTTTCTAAAAACATAGTAAAATTTTGAAAATTTTCCTATAAAAATAGTAAAAGTTTGAAAATTTTCCTATAAAAATAGTAAAATTTTGAAAATTTTCCTATAAAAATAGTAAAATTTTGAAAATTTTCCTATAAAAATAGTAAAATTTTGAAAATTTTCCTGTAAAAATAGTAAAATTTTTGTAAATTTACCTATAAAAATATTAAAATTTTGAAAATTTTCCTGTAAAAATAGTAAAATTTTGAAAATTTTCCTGTAAAAATAGTAAAATTTTTGTAAATTTACCTATAAAAATTGTAAAATTTTGAAAATTTTCCTATAAAAATAGTAAAATTTTGAAAATTTTCCTATAAAAATAGTAAAATTTTGAAAATTTTCCTATAAAAATAGTAAAATTTTGAAAATTTTCCTATAAAAATAGTAAAACTTTGAAAATTTTCCTATAAAAATAGTAAAATTTTGAAAATTTTCCTATTAAAAATAGTAAAATTTTGAAAATTTCCCTATAAAAATAGTAAAATTTTGAAAATTTTCCTATAAAAATAGTAAAATTTTGAAAATTTTCCTGTAAAAATAGTAAAATTTTAAAAATTTTCCTATAAAAATAGTAAAATATTAAAAATTTTCCTATAAAAATAGTAAAATTTTAAAAATTTTCAAATAAAAAAATGTTACTATTTTTGTATAAAATTTTCAAAATTTTATTTTTTTTTAAATTTGTTTAAATTTTAATCTTTTAAATTGTAAACGAATTATACTTTAACAATGCTTTAAAATAAAAGATTTAATTTAAATAAATAAAATTATATAATTTCTTAAGTTAAAATTTTAAAATGGAATCTCGTGAAAATATCACAAACCCGTTCAACGACAAATCGATGTTCACACGCCCCTCTATTAAGTTTTTAAAACTTTTCCACTTAAAATCTTGCTACTTATTATAACACGTGCAGTTTTTTGTCATATGAAAAAATATTCAAATATCTTTGGGTTATTAGCCCTAAATTAGATAAAACTCTATTGCTCTTTGATAAATGAATTAAATTTTGAAAAATTTTCTATAAAAATAGTAACAAAAATAGTGAAAATTTTCCTAAAAAATAGTCAAATTTTGAAAATTTTCCTATAATAAATAGTAAAATTTTAAAAAATGTCATATGAAAATAATATAGTTTCGAAAATTTTCCTATAAAAAAAGTATAAGTTAAAAAATTTTCCTATAAAAATAGTAAAATTTTGAAAATTTCCCTATAAAAATAGTAGAATTTTAAAAATTTCCCTATAAAAATAGTAAAGTTTTAACAATTTTCCCATAATAATAGTAAAATTTTAAAAATTTTCCTATAAAAATAGTAAAATTTTAAAAATTTTCCTATAATAATAGTAGAATTTTGAAAATTTTCGTATAAAAATAGTAAAATTTTAACAATTTTCCCATAATAATAGTAACATTTTGAAAATTTTCCTATAAAAATAGTAAAATTTTAAAAATTTCCCTATAAAAATAGTAAAATTTTAATAATTTTCCTATAATAAAATTTTAAAAATTTTCCCATAATAATAGTAAAATTTTGAAAATTTTCCTATAAAAATAGTAAAATTTTGAAAATTTTTCTAAAAACATAGTAAAATTTTGAAAATTTTCCTATAAAAATAGTAAAAGTTTGAAAATTTTCCTATAAAAATAGTAAAATTTTGAAAATTTTCCTATAAAAATAGTAAAATTTTGAAAATTTTCCTATAAAAATAGTAAAATTTTGAAAATTTTCCTGTAAAAATAGTAAAATTTTTGTAAATTTACCTATAAAAATATTAAAATTTTGAAAATTTTCATGTAAAAATAGTAAAATTTTGAAAATTTTCCTGTAAAAATAGTAAAATTTTTGTAAATTTACCTATAAAAATTGTAAAATTTTGAAAATTTTCCTATAAAAATAGTAAAATTTTGAAAATTTTCCTATAAAAATAGTAAAATTTTGAAAATTTTCCTATAAAAATAGTAAAATTTTGAAAATTTTCCTATAAAAATAGTAAAACTTTGAAAATTTTCCTATAAAAATAGTAAAATTTTGAAAATTTTCCTATTAAAAATAGTAAAATTTTGAAAATTTCCCTATAAAAATAGTAAAATTTTGAAAATTTTCCTATAAAAATAGTAAAATTTTGAAAATTTTCCTGTAAAAATAGTAAAATTTTAAAAATTTTCCTATAAAAATAGTAAAATATTAAAAATTTTCCTATAAAAATAGTAAAATTTTAAAAATTTTCAAATAAAAAAATGTTACTATTTTTGTATAAAATTTTCAAAATTTTATTTTTTTTTAAATTTGTTTAAATTTTAATCTTTTAAATTGTAAACGAATTATACTTTAACAATGCTTTAAAATAAAAGATTTAATTTAAATAAATAAAATTATATAATTTCTTAAGTTAAAATTTTAAAATGGAATCTCGTGAAAATATCACAAACCCGTTCAACGACAAATCGATGTTCACACGCCCCTCTATTAAGTTTTTAAAACTTTTCCACTTAAAATCTTGCTACTTATTATAACACGTGCAGTTTTTTGTCATATGAAAAAATATTCAAATATCTTTGGGTTATTAGCCCTAAATTAGATAAAATTCTATTGCTCTTTGATAAATGAATGATTAGATATTGTAGACAAGAAATCATCTCAGACAAATTGTAACAAATTAGCTTAAAAATTTAAGTGATTCATTTCTATACCCAGAATAAGAATTGAGTTGGATAATTTATACTCAAAAACCCAAAAATATCAGTATGAACCAGAACGATTGAAATTCGAATCATTTACAAAGAATTTAATATTTCACAGAATTCAATATAATTTCATTTAAATTTTTCATTGCCCCAAAACAGGGACACTTTCAGTTGGTATCTCAAAAGATTACTTCTATAAATTTGGAGTATGAACCGGTCTACTGTAGATATGAAATAATTAATAGATTTCAGTGATTCAAAACTTAACAACAGGAAGGACGTTTTATAGAAGGTCCTAAAAAATATAATTTTAAGTTTTTGTTTGTTTTTTTTTGTACCAAAAATTATAAAATTGTTATGATCACTGACCGATCATGAGTTCTTTAGGAATTAAGGAAGATCTTTTGAAACGATCAATATACTTTAAGGTGGGTTCCAAAATTTCTTTATATTCAAAAACTCTTCTGATATAATTAATTAAAAACATGAACATAAAAGCAAATAATTCTAAATTAGCCTTGATGACTAGATTCCTCAAGAAAATTAGATGAATTTCTCTAAAAGACAAATACTACGATTACACTAACACACAAGCAAACAATTTTCAATTCCATTTGTTAGGAAAAATTATAGCACGATCGATTGTTAAGATCAGTGGGTCTTTATTTGTAGTTGTTCAAGCAGCAGCAGCAGCAGCGAAAAGAGCAGCACTTAAAGAGCTTCGTGAATTTCTTCAATTTTCGCTTTTTTGAGAAAAAACCGTAATTCTCTGGTTAACAGAAAAAAAACTTTAGCCATCCCAAATGATCGTATAGTGAGTCGTCGTCTGCGTATCCATGAGATACAACTTTACAACAACTAGATACCAAAGATACACGAGTGAGCACCAAAACGAAAAATAGTTGTAAAGTAGAAAATTATTGAAATTGTACTCGTAAGCTCAGCTTCATATAAAAAACGAACATCGATGGCAAACAGAAACATTTATTCGCAAATTGTCAAAACGATCGAAACGAATCGGAAAGAAATTTTTTGAAAATTTCATTAATGAACAACTCTTCTTTTTTTTGTTGTTGTTGTTTCAATAAATTAAAATATATTTTCAAATGTGCAAGAAACCCATAAAAATCCTAAGATCAAGTGCCAGAAAAGTGAAAAAATTTTAGATAGAAATTTGAGAAAACTATAAAAAATTAAGAAAAAAGGATTTAAAATTCTTTCAAAGATTTTAAAATATTGAAAAAAAGTGAAATAATTTAAAATACTATAAAATATAAAAGACTTAAAAACATGTCGTTTTGTGTTTTAAAAAAAGTTTCATAATATCCTGACAAATTATAAAAAAAAATATTTAAAAAACAAAACATTTTTAGACAATTTCTTTTTGATTTTGTTTAGTTTTTCAAACTTTTTAACAAATTTCACGTTAATGAAATACCGGAATAATCGCGGCACAATACTGCAAATACAATTCAGAACATTTTTGGTCAAGAAACAATATTGGCACAGGAAAAGGTGTTTTCAAGACGGTAAGTCTAATTTTATTTATGTATGTATAACTCGAAGATTTCAATATCTTCAAAACCAGAGAGAAAGTTTTTGAAATTATCGTAAATTATCGGTTTTATAAGGATAGGAAGACAAACTTAAGGAGACCTTTATTTATTACAAAAATTAAATGTTATTAACTTTTAAGTACCAAATTCGGTGTTAGAAAATTTTTTATATGAAAAAATTCTAAAAAAATTTTATATGAAAACTTTTTGTAGAAAATTTTGTATATGAAAAATTTCGATAGAAAATTTTTTATACAAAAAAATTCTATAGAAAATTTTTTATACAAACAAATTCTATAGAAAATTTCCTATATCAAAAATTTCTATAGAAAATTTTTTCTATGAAAAATTTCTATAGAAAATTTCTTATATGAAAAATTTCTATAGAAAATTTGTATATGTAAAATTTCTTTAGAAAATGTTTAATATGAAAAATTTTAATAGAAAATTTTTTATATGAAAAATTTCTTTAGAAAATTTTTTTATATGAAAAATTTCTATAGAAAATTTTTTTATACAAAAAATTTTTATTGAAAATTTTTTTATATGAAAAATATCTTTAAAAAATTTTTTATATTAACAATTTCTATAAAAAATTTTTTATTTGAAAAATTTCTGTAGAAATTTTTTTATATGAAAAATTTCTACAAAAAAATTTTATTTAAAAGTTTTTTATATGAAAAATATCTTTAGAATTTTTTTTATGAAAAATTTTTTTATATAAAAAATTTCTGTAGAAATTTTTTTATATGAAAAATTCCTATAAAAAAATTTTTCTAAAGAAAATTTTTTATATGAAAAATTTCTATAGAAAATTTTTATATGAAAAATTTCTACAGACATTTTTTGTAGTGAAAAATTTCTATAGAAAATTTTTATATGAAAAATTTCTATAAAAAACTGTTTATATGAAAAATATTTATAAAAAAACTGTTTATGTGGAAAATTACTGTAGAATGTTTTTTATATGAAAAATTTCTATAGAAAATTTTTTATATGAAAAATTTCTATAGAAAATTTTTTATATGAAAAATTTCTACAGAAAATTTTTCATATAAAAAATTTCTTTAGAAAATTTTTTATATGAAAAATTTCTGGTATAGAAAAATTTCCATACAAAAATTTTTATATGAAAAATTTCTATAGAAAATTTTTTATATGAAAAATTTCTATAGAAAATTTTTTATATGAAAAATTTCTATAGAAAATTTTTTATATGAAAAATTTCTATAGAAAATTTTTTATATGAAAAATTTCTATAGAAAATTTTTTGTATAAAAAATTTCTATAGAAAATTTTTTATATGAAAAATTTCTATAGAAAATTTTTTATATGAAAAATTTCTATAGAAAAATTTTTATATGAAAAATTTCTATAGAAAAATTTTTATATGAAAAATTTCTAAAGGAAATTTCTATCGAAAATAGAAAATTTTTATCGAAAACTTTTAATATGAAAAATTTCTATAAAAAAATTTGTATATAAAAATATTGGTATAGAAAATTTTTTATATGAAAAATTTTGAAGATTTTTTATATAAAAAATTTTAATATAATTTCTATAATAAATTGTTTATACGAAAACTTTCTATAAAATTTTTTTTGTATGAAAATTTCTATAGAAAATTTTTTATCAAAAAATAACAAAATAGTCGGGATGTAAATATTATTCAAAAAGAAGAGTATTCGCATTTGATCCCAAATCTGTTACATTTATTTATTAATGAACAGACCAATTTATTGATAAAAAGCCAAAAATTGTTTGCGGAGAAACCAAAATTCCTCGACGCGTTTCGATAGTTGGTTAGGCCATCTCTTCAGGAGGATTATCCCCAATTTAGACAGATCGAAAACCTCGCATTATTACTTATTTTACAAACAAAACCTTTCAGAATTATGTTCATAAACCATAAGTAAAAGCGTAGATCATCGACTGAACAAAACAAATTTTTTAAAAATCTCTTATTTTTATAGGAAATTTTTCAAAAATTTCTTATTTTTATAGGAAATTTTTCAAAAATTTATTTTTTTCATAGGAAATTTTTCAAAAATTTGTTATTTTTATAGGAAATTTTTCAAAAATTTCTTATTTTTATAGGAAATTTTTCAAAAATTTGTTATTTTTATAGGAAATTTTTCAAAAATTTCTTTTTTTTATAGGAAAGTTTTCAAAAATTTCTTATTTTTATAGGAAATTTTTCAAAAATTTCTTATTTTTATAGGAAATTTTTCGAAAATTTCCTATTTTTGTAGGTAAAATTTTAAAAATTTCCTATTTTTGCAGGAAATTTTTCAAAAATTTCCTATTTTTGTAGGAAAATTTTCAAAAATTTCTTATTTTATGTGAAATTTTTCAAAATTTTTAAAATTTAAGTTTATTTATTAATTCTTTTACTTGCACTTGTTGTGTTAAGAAGTGTTTTTCAAGTTCTTAGTAATTTCTTTAAAATTTAAACAGTTATTTTGCATTGTTTCCAGTAATAACAATCTTATTACAAAATTCCTAAAAGGGACCGTTGTGACGACGATGTTACTGCCTTCTCAAGGCATAGGAAAATGAGTAAAACCAATAATACACTTTCTTCTCAGAGAGCTGATGTAAATAAGCCTACGTCCTCTCAGAGAGATAGTCAAAATTATTTTGCTCCATTGCAAACTATCGATAACGATGATGATGACGAAATCATAATCGATGATGTTGCTAAAGACAAAGTACCACCTATAACGATTTTAAAGTGTAAAACAGAGCAAATACACGAAATAATGAGAATAATAAAAATAACCGATTACTCGATCAAAAAAATGTCAATTGGACTCAAAGTTTTCTGCTCAAAAAGAACAGATTATGATATCTTAATTAAAACATTACAGCAAAATTATGATCTAGAGTATTTCTCATATGCCTCTAAAAAGGACAAACCTTTCAAAACTGTTCTGTTGGGATTAGATAAATGTGACCCAGCAAAAATAAAGGGACTGCTGGTAGCAAAAGGTTTGAAGTGTTTAGATGTTAAAATTGTAACCAGGGATAGACTTAACAGAAGTGAGCTGGTAATATTCATCGTATACTTTGAGAGAAAATCGATAAGCCTTAAAGAATTGAGACATAATTACTCATCAATTAATTATACCAAGGTACGATGGGAATACCAGAAACCCAACAGATCAAAGTTAACCCAATGTTACAATTGTCAGATGTTTGGGCATGGATCCACCAGATGCAATGTCAAAACATACTGTGCTAACTGTGCGGGTAACCATAAAACTGCTGATTGCAAATCAGAAATCGTTAAATGTGCAAACTGTCAAGGTTCGCATAAATCAATGTCTCCAGAGTGTCCGAACAGGACAACATATTTGGAAGTAAAACAACGCGTTCAGACCAGAAGGCCTAGGATTACCAATAATCCTGTAAATAACAGAAGCTCAGATTACACTTCTCATTTCCCTAACACCTTAAATCAAAATGCTGCTGTAACTGGCAATGTCTGGGGCAATTTTCGTCAAGCAAACACAAATAATAATGAAAATCTCTTCTCTTTCGAAGAACTAAAAACTCTAACTGTTGAGCTCATAACAAACCTGAGAAAATGTAGGACACGAAGTGACCAATTTGATGTTATAACTAGCCTTGCATACAAATTCCTATCACCATGAATAACTTTCCCTTAAAAATGGCTCTTTGGAACGCCCGCGGCATTCGCAACAAAAAAGACGAATTTTTTCAGTTTATAGCTGTAAACAAAATAGATATTTGTTTTATAAGTGAAACATGGTTAAATGATAAGACATCTATTAAAATCAAAAACTTTAATTGCTATAGATATGACCGTCAGCAAAATAGAGGAGGAGGCGTAGCTATTCTTATTCGTAATAATATTTCCCATGAATTACTTCCGTTAAAAAACACAAAGGTTATCGAACATATTGGTGTTAAAATTGTATTAGATAATAACAGTTTACATCTGTACTCTTGCTATTTTCCAGGAGGCTCAAGAGTTGGCAGTCGCAAACAAATGTTCATCTCTGACCTTCATATGCTGACAAATCCAAATTACAATTATATTTTAGCTGGAGACTTAAATTGTAGAAACACTTCTTGGGGTTGTCAAACTAACAATTGTTGGGGTAACATTTTATATGAAAAAATTATTCCTAATCAGTTGGAATTGATCTATCCTCACGAACCTACTTACATCCCTTCAGATCCTAGAAGAAGGCCTTCGACTTTAGATCTTTTACTATCAAATAACCCACAAATAATATCTTCACTCAAGGTAATTCATGACTTAAGCTCCGATCATCTCCCGGTTACAGGAAATCTCAATATGAACTTTAATCTGATTGAGAATAAAGTGTACAACTTTAAAAAAACAAATTGGTATAAGTTTGCTCAATATATTAATAGAAATCTTCCCCCTCATGAAAACTTTACTGAGATATCAGACGAATCACAAATAGAAGATATGATATTAACTTTTAATAATTCAATTAATTCTGCAATTGAACACAGTGTCCCCAAAAAGAAACAAAACAGTAATAACAGATCGTTGCCAAATGATATAAAAATTCTAATACAACACAGAAATATTTACAGAAGAAATTGGATTAGATACAGAGACATAAATGACAATTATGAAATGAATCGTCTGAATAAATGTATTAGGTTTGAAATTTCAAAATTCAAAAACAAATCGTGGAACAATACTCTTCGTACACTGGATAAATGTTCAACGCCTTTTTGGAACCTAACAAAAATTTTAAAAAGAAAACACAAAAATATACCTATTTTAAACAATAACAACACTTCATATTGTACGCCTGAAGAAAAATGCAATATTTTGGCAGATATTTTTGATTCCAATAATAATGCTTCAAATGATTTAAGTGATGACAATACAATTTTAGAAGTTAATAGGACAGTAAGCTATTTAAATGATGCTGAAGTTACTATCACAAACAATGACTACTACATAAATTTTGAGTACACATCAAAACTATTAAAAATGTTAAAAAACAAAAAGTCCCCAGGTTTGGACGGAATTGGTAACAAATATCTAAAAAATCTGCCTAATATAGGTATTAAATTTTTAACAAATCTGTTTAATGCATGCCTTAAATTGTGCTACTTTCCCAATGCATGGAAAATATCAAAAACTATTGCAATACTAAAACCAAATAAGCCTGCAAATTCTCCTCAATCTTATAGACCTATTAGTCTACTGCCATCAACCAGCAAAATTTTTGAAAAAGTTATCAAGCAAAAAATACTCAACTATGTTGAAGAAAAGGAAATTCTTCCTTCTTGTCAATATGGCTTTAGAAACCAACACAACACAACCCATCCTCTTCTTAAAATCAGGAAATCAGTTAAACAAAATTTTGATGAAGGTAACTCAACAGGAATGGTCCTACTTGATATAAAATCAGCCTTTGACTCCGTCTGGCATAACGGGCTTATTTACAAATTAATAAAACTTACTTTCCCAGCTGAAATCATAAAAATTGTTCAAAGTTTTTTGAACGGAAGATCGTTTAACGTCTTTATTGGCAAAACAAAATCAAGAGAAGTTTTAGCAAAGGCAGGATGTCCGCAAGGGGCTTGCCTTTCTCCAATTTTATATAACATCTATACCGCTGATATTCCGAGTTTTTCAGGATGTTCAACTTCTATTTTTGCAGACGACACAGCAATTCTCTGTTCAAGTCTATATTCTGTTAACATTATAAGCAGTTTGGAGTCTGCTCTAGTCGAAATTAACAATTATTTCATGAAGTGGAAAATTATGGTAAACACAGAGAAAACCAAAGCTATTTATTTCACAAGAAAAAGGAATTCATGTTACACACCACAAAATTCACTTAAATTCAATAACAACGATATACAATGGCAAGATAGTGTAAAGTACTTGGGCGTTATTCTTGACCGAAAAGTAAATTTCAACGATCATATTCCATATATAATTAACAAAGTCAACAAAATAACACAAATCCTATACCCATTTATTAATAAAAAGTCTGATCTCTCAATTGATAATAAGAAGATTATCATCAAAGCTATTTTCCACCCAGTTATGTTTTATTGTACACCTGTCTGGTGCTCTGCAGCAAGTTGTCACAAGAAAAAACTACAAGTGGCCCAAAATAAACTGTTAAAAATGATCTTTAAGCTTCCCTGGCATTACTCGACCCGAAGACTTCACATCCTTGCTGATTTTCCTACAGTCAACGCTAAAATAAATAATTTAACTGAAAAATTCATAATTAGATGTCAAAATTCACAATATCAGCATATAAATGATCTTATCAGTTGATCCACTTTTTTTTTAAATTCTAACCATAAACTTATTATAATTAACTGTTCAAAAAGGTTTTGATTTCTATTTTTCCTACAAACACAATATTATATACAAATGTTTCTTTATATTATATCTACCCAAAAATGTCTAAGCAGATAAGAATAATATATTTCTAACCTCTTAAACAATAAAGTCAATTGTAAAAACTAGTAATATTATAGAAATACAAATAAATAAATAAAAAAAAAAAAAAAGTTTATTTATTAAATCTACATAATCGACCTCATTTAAGTGAAGGTAACATTTCTTTTGACAAAATGTTTGTGTATTTGAAAAAAATAATGTAATAAAACAATAAACATTTGTTAACAATTAAAAGTAAATGTTAAAATTTAAGAACTAACCAATTTGACAGTAATTTAATAAAACTGAGTAAATACGTGTATTAATAGAGCAAATAAGAAAATATGGCCTGGTAAAAACGAACAGAAGGTACCCTAAACAATATTGTGATTAAAGAAAGAAAAATTTGTAAAATTTTGTAGATAATATTCAAACTATTTGTGATAAACTTATTTTGTATATCTCTCATTTAAATACTGACATCTAAGGGTTTCCAAAAATTAATACTTTGCAATTCAAGACAGACAAAAAAGGACATCTTGCATAATGGTAACTCAGTGTTACCATTACGCTTAGTAAATAACTAATCAAATTTTAGTATTTCTTTCTTATCTGACTGATATCTAAAATGTTTGCTAAAGAGTGCTCTAAATAAAATTTGTAGTTGGATTTTCTTAAATAAAAATCAAACCTTTTAATATAAAAACTGTACAAAATACGCAAATATAATGACATATTATACAAAATCATTTAGCATTAAAATGTTTACTTAGTACTCGGGTTTTGCAAAATTATCGACTTTTTTCGGAAACCCTCCCATTAAAGATTTTACAGTTGCTTCTGATACCTTTTTGGAGCATGTGATCCACCTGCGCTTAAAATCGGACATGTTTTTGGAAATCTTTCCTGTGTTCTTCAATTCCTTTTTTACCAGAGCCCAATACCTTTCCACATGCCGAAGTTCTGGACAGTTAGGTGGATTTGGCTCTCATGGTACAAAAATGACATTATTCTTTGAGTACCGCTCAAGTGCCTTTTTTCCATATGATGCCAAATCGGGCCAAAAAAATGTAGTCACTCTGTGCTCTCTTAAAAAGGGTAACAACCGTTTTTGTAGGCACTCCTTTATATAAATTTCTGTGTTTATTGTGCCAGATGCCACAAATACTTTACTTCTTTTGCCACAACTGCAAATAGCTTGCCACACGAGAAACTTCTTAGGGAATTTTGTTTGTTTTTTTGTGCGAAACTCTTGCCGAACATTGCCCCGTTTATCAGCAACATAAAAATCTTGACCAGGAAATTGAGAAAAGTCTGCCAGTACGTATGTTTCATCATCCATCACACAACAGGTATATTTTTTTATAAAAACAGACTTCAATTTTTTCGCTCTTTTTTTGCTTCTAAGTTCTTTATAGCATTGCGATCTGGAACCTTTTGGACTTTGTATGTCTTCAGTCCAGCATAAGCTTTGACTCTATGTGCAAAATTCGTAGAACATTTCACCGTATGAGCTGCTTTTCTTAAAGAAGTGTTAGGCGCTCTTCGAAAGAGTCGCTCGACTTCTTTTGCCTTACCAATATCTGTAGGACCTTTTTTCCTCCCTGATCCAGGTTTTCTTTCAATGCTCAGGTTTTCCTTATACCGTCTGATGGCATTAGAAACCGTTCGAGGGCCAACTTTCAAATTTTTAGCTATTTTTTTTTAAAGTCCATGACGGATTTTTTTGAAAAGTTTTAATTATATTTTCACGAACTTTTTTTTCGCAGTCCATTTTGATTGAAATAACTATTGAAAATTAATAATTTCTAAAATAATAGTATCTGACATATCTATAGAAACTAAGTTGATCAAAAAATAAATTATTTCTTGCACTATGGATAAATTTTGTCTAAAATAGTAAATGCATATTTTTTTTAGAACACTCTTTATTAAATAAAATAACTTTAGGTAGATTTTGTAAAAAAATTAACGTTATAACCGATATTAAATTATTATTATCGTACTTCTGTCAGCCTCAAAAATTCACAACAATGTCATATTTTTTATAACGTTTTTTGGTTGAATTTGATAAACGTGAACTCATAAAGGGTTTTCAGATTCTTTGTTGAATATATAAAATTTAACTTTTATTGTTTAGTGGATTTTTGCAAATAAAAAAAAAGAAAAAAAGAAAAAAATCGTACCTGTAAAAAATTGAAATGTACACTCACTCATTCCAAAAGAAAGGCATACGATTTACATTTTAAACTTTAAATTTACCTTAAGTTTTCATATAGATAAAAATCTGTGCTTTTAGACAGAGTTAAAAAAATATTTTTTGGTTGACCTTATTTAGACCTAAAAAACAAATGTTGGAGGAGTATGTGCTGTTAAAGAAAATAAGAGCTATAACTTACAAGATTTTTAATTAAAATATACTTTACAGACAATATTTATGTATTTAAATAACTACGCAAATATTTTGTGTTGACCTAAATTTAAGACGTGGAATAAGCAAATTTTCAAAGTTTATTGAAAAGTTTTTGTGAAAGGAGTGGGTATAGTTGCCCACCTCGGGTATGTAAAACCTTTGGGTGCGGTATTATGACCCATGGACACAGTATATTCTAATACCTTACAAACTCAGAAATATACATTTCAGAACGGCTCCTGAAATTTTAATTAACATTTTTGAATACAGAAAAGTATGCTTTTCGAAAATTTAGGTTTTTTTTTAAACCGTATTTATTGCCGGGCCCAGAGTTTTTTTAAGGTTTTATTCTGCTCCTCCTGGGCTATCGAAGCATTCTGGCGTTGTCGTTTTCCCAATAGTCGAATATTTCTATGATCTTCACTTTCATGAGCTCTCAAAGTAGACTTTCGTTATTTTTATGCGACACTTCGTAAATTAATTTCATCCTCCGTCTCAGCTATCAAAGAAGTCTGGCATTGTCGTTCTTACGATTATCTTTATCTTTAAATGTTCTAAAAGTAAACGCGAATAAGTATTTCATTTGGACTTATATGAGAGCTAGGGTCAAATGTGGACCGATTATCTCGAAATTTGGCAAATTGATTACAGTTGTTACAAAAATTATGTATGCAAAAAATAAACTCAAAATTTTCATTATCTTTAGATTTACGAGCGTTTTAGTAATTTTTTGTCTCATTTAGTGCGTTTTTGAAGAAGAGTTTGTATGGGAGCTATGGTCGAATGTGGACCGATTTCAACGAAATTTGGTACAGTGATTTAAGTTTACATAAGCAGTATCTGTTTTAAATTTCATGAAAAAATATTGATATTTGTGGCCAATATAGCACCTCCCTATGGGAGGTACCAATTTCAATAGCCATGGTCCCCTTATCAAAAAAATGATCTGTGCCAAATTTCATCAAATTATCTTTAGAATTGCGACCTGTAGTTTGATTACAAGGTTTACATGGGGGTCCAGCCAGCCAGCCAGCCAGCCAGACGGACGTACGGACGGACATCGCTAAATCGACTCAGAAAATGATTCTAAGTCTATTGGTATACTAAAAGGTGGGACTAAGCCAAATATTTCTATGCGTTACAAACATCAGCACAAACTTATAATACCCTTTCCACCTATGGTGGTGAAGGGTATAAAAATACATATGTTGTATGGGCAATACGTGTAGTTGTACGGGGAAAAACTTTCCCTGCTCTGATCCTTTCTATTTTTGTCTAAAGTGCTTCCATTGGTTTATCACATATTCAATTATAATTATTAAATACAGGCGTATTCAACTCCTATTTCTTCTTCTGTCATCCTTGATCTTCATGCCTACAGAAGTATTAATAGTCCGATATCTTCGGATAGAATTGATTTCATTCATCAGAATTTTCTTGCATAGATTTTCCCTTGGATTATTTTTCCATGCTTAAAACATCGTTAGTGCTGAGTCGATTGGTGATGAGTCCAAAGACGTCTGTGTAGCGAGCCGCTCGATACAAGACAGACGCCCGCTTGTAGCCGCAACTGACATTTAGTAGAGACGCTGCATTTTCGTACTTTACTAAGTTCAATTATCTTAGACCCTTAGACCAAATACGTTGGATGGGCTCTAAGATAACTCCCTCTCATATAATTGCACACGGGTTGTTTACCACATCTTCAACTAGGTTGCTCAGGTTTCTAGGATGTACCCCGAGAAGGTTAGAGTAGGTATTGAATACAGGTCTTACCTGGCAGCTGGAAACGCCAGGTAACAGCTGCACCCTATTATATCCCCAACCCTTATATATACCCCCTCTAACTTTTAAAGTTTATCAAATACTCAATGATAAATATTAAATTTTGCACTATTTATCTTATTTGGACCCTTTTCGTACCAGGTTTTAAAACATATCTTACAACCTTAGGTAAATACTCTATTCTATTCAAAAGTTTGACCAATGTTTATCCGATTTTATACTTAATTAGTATATTAGCATAATCGAAAACTAACTGTGTTTCTTTCACGTGACGTTAGATAAAGTTAGGATAGCGGCTTAGGCTCGTTGGACACGTCATATTTAAGATGGTAGTAAAAGTAAAGAGTAGAACAATAAAGTACCTATTAAAAATATTATTTTTTAATGTTTTTCTCCACTAACTAAGTAGTTTTTTGTTAATAATATGGGTGAATTATTTGTTTAATTATAATTCGACATATTTTGAAATGTTTTAAAGTTTACTTTTTAAGAAAACCTGTTAATTAATTTTTAAATTTTTTGGAAACTACATACGAGTATGTAAATGAACTTCGGCAAAAATAAATTCACTTTTTATTACAAGTTCATGAATTTTTAATGAAAAAGTCTATATAAAAGATATTTATGGATTATGTTTAGACCAGAGATGCCCAAGCATTGATTTTGCTAGCAGGAGAAACAATTATGCCGAAAGAACATAAAAATAGGTTTATGCATAAAGCTTATGCAAAATATTCCCAAAAAATGTAATAATTCGTTATTAAACACTTGAATGTTATTCTTAGCTGCTATTACCCAGTAAGAACAGTGTCAAACGTTTGAAATATGATGACTTTTACATTTGATATCAAACGTTTTTTTCAAACTTTTTTCAAACCTGAACAGATGTTTGAGATTCACATTCATTTTCATATGAGGGTTCAATTGAGAATAAACGCTTGAAAAATGATAGTTTCTCAAATTGAGAATAAAGGTTATTCTCAAATCATTATCAAACCCTAAGATGATTTGAGAATAATTTGAAAAATGGTGTTATATAAATTTGATATCAAACCTTATTTCAAAATTTTTTCAAACATTAAAAAAAATAATGTCAAAAAAATTAATGTTGAAGATATTTTAAGGGAATGGCATTGCATTTCAAAGAAATTCGTTATTTCTTTCGGATTTTTTAAAATTGATCCATATTTGACCATAAAACCTTGCTTAAAAAATGTCAAGATTAAAAATTCAATAATATTCATATGCATAAGTAAATTGTCTTTGTTTCTTAACATTTTTTTTTACCTAACAATAAAAAAAAGAATTCAAATATGATGCACCGTTTTCAAAAACAAAATAAACAAACTCAAAAATATCGAAAATACAACGCCATTTTATTTATGTTCCACATGTAGATGATATCCACATTTGAAAACCTTTGAGAATGAGGTTTGATAATGATTTGAGAAAAAAGGCATTTCTCAATTTGAGAATAAAGTCCCCTTTTTGTTGAGAACGCTATTATTCTTAAATCAGTATCAAATCAGTATCAAACGTTTGACCTTTGAAAAAAGATTTATTTTCAAATCATCCTCAATTTGAGAATAAACCTTTTTTCTTACTGGGTAGTACAATTGAATATGCTTATGTGTTAGTGGGCACCACTGATTTAGACCAATGGTATCAATCAATCATCAATCTGATCAGATTTATTATACATTTCAGATATTTTCTAAATTGTTAACAAAATATTTCAAAAAACTATTACATTTATTTAAACAATTAATTAATACATTCTACTGTTATTTTTTTTATCTTGTATTTATAATTATTTTGTTTATTTTTTTAACAAAAAATAAATAATTTGTTTATAAGCTTTTCATTAATATTTGCTCAAAAATTTAGCTTTAATTAACATTACAAATTTAATAAAATTTAATTTAATGCCTCAATTCCAGCCGCTTTTATGTGTGAAATTTAGCAACATATAATTAAATAATTAATTGGTAAATATTTAAATTTAGCACAAAAAAAAAAAAATAACTAGACAAAAATATTTAAATTAATTTGTTTATAAATTACACCATGCTAGTAAAAAAGGCTCCTAACTTAGTCAATCAAGCTTTAGTCAAAGCTCAATGGGTTAGTTCAATTCTACTTGAGTTCTAGTTCAGTTCTAGTTTAGTTCTAGTTCAGTTCTAGTTCAGTTCTAGTTCAGTTCTAGTTCAGTTCTAGTTCAGTTCTAGTTCAGTTCTAGTTCAGTTCTAGTTCAGTTCTAGTTCAGTTCTAGTTTAGTTCTAGTTCAGTTCTAGTTCAGTTCTAGTTCAGTTCTAGTTCAGTTCTAGTTCAGTTCTAGTTCAGTTCTAGTTCAGTTCTAGTTCAGTTCTAGTTCAGTTCTAGTTCAGTTCTAGTTCAGTTCTAGTTCAGTTCTAGTTCAGTTCTAGTTCAGTTCTAGTTCAGTTCTAGTTCAGTTCTAGTTCAGTTCTAGTTCAGTTCTAGTTCAGTTCTAGTTCAGTTCTAGTTCAGTTCTAGTTCAGTTCTAGTTCAGTTCTAGTTCAGTTCTAGTTCAGTTCTAGTTCAGTTCTAGTTCAGTTCTAGTTCAGTTCTAGTTCAGTTCTAGTTCAGTTCTAGTTCAGTTCTAGTTCAGTTCTAGTTCAGTTCTAGTTCAGTTCTAGTTCAGTTCTAGTTCAGTTCTAGTTCAGTTCTAGTTCAGTTCTAGTTCAGTTCTAGTTCAGTTCTAGTTCAGTTCTAGTTCAGTTCTAGTTCAGTTCTAGTTCAGTTCTAGTTCAGTTCTAGTTCAGTTCTAGTTCAGTTCTAGTTCAGTTCTAGTTCAGTTCTAGTCCAGTTCTAGTTCAGTTCTAGTTCAGTTCTAGTTCAGTTCTAGTTCAGTTCTAGTTCTAGTTCAGTTCTAGTTCAGTTCTAGTTCAGTTCTAGTTCAGTTCTAGTTCAGTTCTAGTTCAGTTCTAGTTCAGTTCTAGTTCAGTTCTAGTTCAGTTCTAGTTCAGTTCTAGTTCAGTTCTAGTTCAGTTCTAGTTCAGTTCTAGTTCAGTTCTAGTTCAGTTCTAGTTCAGTTCTAGTTCAGTTCTAGTTCAGTTCTAGTTCAGTTCTAGTTCAGTTCTAGTTCAGTTCTAGTTCAGTTCTAGTTCAGTTCTAGTTCAGTTCTAGTTCAGTTCTAGTTCAGTTCTAGTTCAGTTCTAGTTCAGTTCTAGTTCAGTTCTAGTTCAGTTCTAGTTCAGTTCTAGTTCAGTTCTAGTTCAGTTCTAGTTCAGTTCTAGTTCAGTTCTAGTTCAGTTCTAGTTCAGTTCTAGTTCAGTTCTAGTTCAGTTCTAGTTCAGTTCTAGTTCAGTTCTAGTTCAGTTCTAGTTCAGTTCTAGTTCAGTTCTAGTTCAGTTCTAGTTCAGTTCTAGTTCAGTTCTAGTTCAGTTCTAGTTCAGTTCTAGTTCAGTTCTAGTTCAGTTCTAGTTCAGTTCTAGTTCAGTTCTAGTTCAGTTCTAGTTCAGTTCTAGTTCAGTTCTAGTTCAGTTCTAGTTCAGTTCTAGTTCAGTTCTAGTTCAGTTCTAGTTCAGTTCTAGTTCAGTTCTAGTTCAGTTCTAGTTCAGTTCTAGTTCAGTTCTAGTTCAGTTCTAGTTCAGTTCTAGTTCAGTTCTAGTTCAGTTCTAGTTCAGTTCTAGTTCAGTTCTAGTTCAGTTCTAGTTCAGTTCTAGTTCAGTTCTAGTTCAGTTCTAGTTCAGTTCTAGTTCAGTTCTAGTTCAGTTCTAGTTCAGTTCTAGTTCAGTTCTAGTTCAGTTCTAGTTCAGTTCTAGTTCAGTTCTAGTTCAGTTCTAGTTCAGTTCTAGTTCAGTTCTAGTTCAGTTCTAGTTCAGTTCTAGTTCAGTTCTAGTTCAGTTCTAGTTCAGTTCTAGTTCAGTTCTAGTTCAGTTCTAGTTCAGTTCTAGTTCAGTTCTAGTTCAGTTCTAGTTCAGTTCTAGTTCAGTTCTAGTTCAGTTCTAGTTCAGTTCTAGTTCAGTTCTAGTTCAGTTCTAGTTCAGTTCTAGTTCAGTTCTAGTTCAGTTCTAGTTCAGTTCTAGTTCAGTTCTAGTTCAGTTCTAGTTCAGTTCTAGTTCAGTTCTAGTTCAGTTCTAGTTCAGTTCTAGTTCAGTTCTAGTTCAGTTCTAGTTCAGTTCTAGTTCAGTTCTAGTTCAGTTCTAGTTCAGTTCTAGTTCAGTTCTAGTTCAGTTCTAGTTCAGTTCTAGTTCAGTTCTAGTTCAGTTCTAGTTCAGTTCTAGTTCAGTTCTAGTTCAGTTCTAGTTCAGTTCTAGTTCAGTTCTAGTTCAGTTCTAGTTCAGTTCTAGTTCAGTTCTAGTTCAGTTCTAGTTCAGTTCTAGTTCAGTTCTAGTTCAGTTCTAGTTCATTTCTAGTTCAGTTCTAGTTCAGTTCTAGTTCAGTTCTAGTTCAGTTCTAGTTCAGTTCTAGTTCAGTTCTAGTTCAGTTCTAGTTCAGTTCTAGTTCAGTTCTAGTTCAGTTCTAGTTCAGTTCTAGTTCAGTTCTAGTTCAGTTCTAGTTCAGTTCTAGTTCAGTTCTAGTTCAGTTCTAGTTCAGTTCTAGTTCAGTTCTAGTTCAGTTCTAGTTCAGTTCTAGTTCAGTTCTAGTTCAGTTCTAGTTCAGTTCTAGTTCAGTTCTAGTTCAGTTCTAGTTCAGTTCTAGTTCAGTTCTAGTTCAGTTCTAGTTCAGTTCTAGTTCAGTTCTAGTTCAGTTCTAGTTCAGTTCTAGTTCAGTTCTAGTTCAGTTCTAGTTCAGTTCTAGTTCAGTTCTAGTTCAGTTCTAGTTCAGTTCTAGTTCAGTTCTAGTTCAGTTCTAGTTCAGTTCTAGTTCAGTTCTAGTTCAGTTCTAGTTCAGTTCTAGTTCAGTTCTAGTTCAGTTCTAGTTCAGTTCTAGTTCAGTTCTAGTTCAGTTCTAGTTCAGTTCTAGTTCAGTTCTAGTTCAGTTCTAGTTCAGTTCTAGTTCAGTTCTAGTTCAGTTCTAGTTCAGTTCTAGTTCAGTTCTAGTTCAGTTCTAGTTCAGTTCTAGTTCAGTTCTAGTTCAGTTCTAGTTCAGTTCTAGTTCAGTTCTAGTTCAGTTCTAGTTCAGTTCTAGTTCAGTTCTAGTTCAGTTCTAGTTCAGTTCTAGTTCAGTTCTAGTTCAGTTCTAGTTCAGTTCTAGTTCAGTTCTAGTTCAGTTCTAGTTCAGTTCTAGTTCAGTTCTAGTTCAGTTCTAGTTCAGTTCTAGTTCAGTTCTAGTTCAGTTCTAGTTCATTTCTAGTTCAGTTCTAGTTCAGTTCTAGTTCAGTTCTAGTTCAGTTCTTGTTCAGTTTTAATTCAGTTCTAGTTCTGAATATTCCCCTTACAATCATGCACAGTGTCACGTTTATTTACAATATTTGTTTTAAAATAACATGTTTGACAAATAATGATAATCTTATTACATGATAATTAATTTAATTTGTTATTAACGGAATGATTTGAAAATCATGAAATTTAATTATTTCATGTTAGCGGTTATTTTTGTTGATTAAGTAAATAACTGAAATAGTTTGAAGTTATTTTTAGACAAATATTCTATAAATAAATAGTTTTACATTAAAAATATTTAAAACAAAATTGCTAATTTGTGAAAAATGTATGATTTTTTACTGCTGCACAGTGGTGTATTTTAAAAATATTAAGGTGTTATTCTAAAAGTTTCGAGTGTAAACGTTTGCATTTGCCTGAATTAACGATAATATCAACTCTAAAGTGTCTTGAACCCGTTCAAGGGGTTCTCGATGAGAGGGTCTTCAGGTAGAGTTTCAGATTATCCGATTACTCACACAGAAGTTTTGTGCTTGTAGTATGATTAGTGCGCTACCCTTTAAACATTTCTCCTAACTTGTATTAACACATGCATATTTTTTATCCAAAACTTTATAATTTATATAACAAATAATTTGCCGATCTTCTCTTTGATCATCTATTAGTAGTAGCTCTAATTACAAAATTCCTGTCAAAAAATTCGTAACAAATAAATTATGATTCGAACCAAATTAAAACGTTTCCACTGAACATCATTATAAAAAGTGCTAATTTTGACCAGGGGCAGACAACAAAATGATAACGACATAGTAGCGCTCTAATTAATTATGTTAACAAGAAATTAACATATTTTTTAGCAAAGATTTATTAACCGAAAATTTATCTTTATAAAAAAATCCGGTTATTTTCTAAATCTTTTATAAGAAAACAAATAAGAAAGTTTGTAGTCGTTCATGACGACTATATGATGCCTTACACCGCTAATTCTTTATTTAAAAAATCTCTATAGAAAATTTTTTATATAAAAAATTTTCTACAGAAAATTTCTATAGAAACTTTTTTATATGAAAAAGTTCTATCAAAAATGTTTAATATAAAAATTTTCTAAAGAAAATTTTTTTTATGAAAAATTTCTATTGAAAACTTTGTAAACAAAAAAATTCTATAAAAAATTTTTTATACAAAAAAATTTCTATAGAAAATTTTCTATACAAAAAAATTCTATATAAAATTTTCTATATCAAAAATTTCTATAGAAAATTTTTTATATGAAAAATTTCTATAGAAAATTTTTTATATGAAAAATTTCTATAGAAAATTTTTTATATGAAAAATTTCTATAGAAAATTTTTTATATGAAAAATTTCTATAGAAAATTTTTTATATGAAAAATTTCTATAGAAAATTTTTTATATGAAAAATTTCTATAGAAAATTTTTTATATGAAAAATTTCTATAGAAAATTTTTTATATGAAAAATTTTCTATAGAAAATTTTTTATATAAAAAATTTCTATACAAAATTTTTTATATGAAAAATTTCTATTAAAAATTTTTTATAAGAAAAAATTCCTACAGAAAATTTTTTATAAAAAAAATTTCTATAAAAAATTTTTTACATAAATTGTTTATATGAAAAATTTCTATAGAAAATTTTTTATATGAAAAATTTCTATAGAAAATTTTTTATATGAAAAATTTCTATAGAAAATTTTTTATATGAAAAATTTCTATAGAAAATTTTTTATATGAAAAATTTCTATAGAAAATTTTTTATATGAAAAATTTCTATAGAAAATTTTTATATAAAAATTTCTATAGAAAATTTTTATATGAAAAATTTCTATAGAAAATTTTTATATGAAAAATTTCTATAGAAAATTTTTTATATGAAAAATTTCTATAGAAAATTTTTTATATGAAAAATTTCTATAGAAAATTTTTTATATGAAAAATTTCTATAGAAAATTTTTATATGAAAAATTTCTATAGAAAATTTTTTATATGAAAAATTTCTATAGAAAATTTTTTATATGAAAAATTTCTATAGAAAATTTTTTATATGAAAAATTTCTATAGAAAATTTTTTATATGAAAAATTTCTATAGAAAATTTTTTATATGAAAAATTTCTATAGAAATTTTTTTATATGAAAAATCTCTATAGAAATTTTTTTATATGAAAAATTTCTATAGAAAATTTTTTATATGAAAAATTTCTATAGAAAATTTCTTATATGAAAAATTTCTATAGAAAATTTTTTATATGAAAAATTTCTATAGAAAATTTTTTATATGAAAAATTTCTATAGAAAATTTTTTATATGAAAAATATCTATAGAAAATTTTTTATTTATATATTTTTTATATAAAATTTTCTATATAAATTTTTTTATATAAAAAATTTCTATATAAAATTTTTTATATAAAAAATTTCTATATAAAATTTTTATAAAAAATTTCTATAGAAAATTTTTTATATAAAAAATTTCTATAGAAATTGTTTGTAGAAATTTTTTTATGTGGTAAATTTCATATAAATTTCATATAAAAAATTTTATATAAAAAATTTTATATAAAAAATTTTATATAGAAATTTTTTATATAAAAAATTTTATATAGAAATTTTTTATATAAAAAATTTTATATAGAAATTTTTTATATAAAAAATTTTATATAGAAATTTTTTATATAAAAAATTTTATATAGAAATTTTTTATATAAAAAATTTTATATAGAAATTTTTTATATAAAAAATTTTATATAGAAATTTTTTATATAAAAAATTTTATATAGAAATTTTTTATATAAAAAATTTTATATAGAAATTTTTTATATAAAAAATTTTATATAGAAATTTTTTATATAAAAAATTTTATATAGAAATTTTTTATATAAAAAATTTTATATAGAAATTTTTTATATAAAAAAAAATTTTATATAAATTTTTAATATAAAAATTTTTCTATAGAAAATTTTCTATATAAAAAACTTCTATAAAAACTTTTTTATATGAAAAATATTTAATAAAAATTTTTATAGTAAATTTTTTGTATAAAAATTTTGTATAGAAATTTTTTATATAAAAAATTTTCTATACAAATTTTTTATATAAAATTTTGTATAGAATTTTTTCAAATTAAAAATTTTCGATAAAGAATTTTTCGTATAAAAATTATCTATAGAAATTTTTCATATAAAAATTTTTGTATAGAAATTTTTCACATACAAAATTTTCTATAGAAATTTTTAAAAAATTTTCTATAGAAATTTTTGATATAAAAAGTTTTCTATAGAAATTTTTGATATAAAAAATTTTCTATAGAAGTTTTTCATATAAGAAATTTTCTATAGAAATTTTTCATATAAAAAATTTTCTATTGAAATTTTTCATATAAAAAATTTTCTATAGAAATTTTTCATATAAAAAATTTTCTATAGAAATTTTTCATATAAAAAATTTTCTATTGAAATTTTTCATATAAAAAAAATTTTCTATTGAAATTTTTCATATAAAAAAAATTTTTTATAAAAATTTTTTATATAGAAAATTTTCTTTGAAATTTTTCATATAAAAATTTTCTATAGAAATTTTTCATGTGAAAAATTTTGTTTAGAAATTTTTTTATATGAAAAATTTCTATAGAAAATTTTTTATATGAAAAATATCTATAGAAAATTTTTTATTTATATATTTTTTATATAAAATTTTTTATATAAAAAATTTCTATATAAAATTTTTTATATAAAAAATTTCTATATAAAATTTTTATAAAAAATTTCTATAGAAAATTTTTTATATAAAAAATTTCTTTAGAAATTGTTTGTAGAAATTTTTTTATGTGGTAAATTACATATAAATTTCATATTTTTTTTTTCTATAGAAATTTTTTGTAGAAATTTTTTTATGTGGTAAATTTCATATAAAAAATTTTATATAGAAATTTTTTATATAAAAAATTTTATATAGAAATTTTTTATATAAAAAATTTTCTATAGAAATTTTTTATATAAAAAATTTTCTATAGAAATTTTTTATATAAAAAATTTTCTATAGAAATTTTTTATATAAAAAATTTTATATAGAAATTTTTTATATAAATAATTTTCTATAGAAATTTTTTATATAAAAAATTTTCTATAGAAATTTTTTATATAAAAAAAATGTATATAAATTTTTTATATAAAAATTTTTCTATAGAAAATTTTCTATATAAAAAACTTCTATAAAAACTTTTTTATATGAAAAATATTTAATAAAAATTTTTATAGTAAATTTTTTGTATAAAAATTTTCTATAGAAATTCTTTATATAAAAAATTTTCTAAACAAATTTTTTATATAAAATTTTGTATAGAATTTTTTCAAATCAAAAACTTTTCGATAGAGAATTTTTCGTATAAAAATTTTCTATAGAATTTTTTCTATAAAAAACTTTGTATAGAAATTTTTCACATACAAAATTTTCTATAGAAATTTTTAAAAAATTTTCTATAGAAATTTTTGATATAAAAAGTTTTCTATAGAAATTTTTCATATAAAAAATTTTCTATAGAAATTTTTCATATAAAAAATTTTCTATAGAAATTTTTCATATAAAAAATTTTCTATTGAAATTTTTCATATAAAAAAAATTTTCTATAAAAATTTTTTATATAGAAAATTTTCTTTGAAATTTTTCATATAGAAATTTTCTATAGAAATTTTTCATGTGAAAAATTTTGTTTAGAAATTTTTCATCTGAAAAATTTTGTATAGAAATTTTTCATAAAAAAAAATTTCTACAGAAATTTTTTATATACAAATTTTTATAAAAATTTTTTATATACAAATTTTTATAGAAATTTTTCATATTAAAAATTTTTTATAGAAATTTTTCTTATAAAAAATTTTCTATAAGAATTTAAAAAAAAAATATTTTATAGAACTTTTTCTAATGAAAACTTTCTATAGAAATTTATATATGAAAATTTTTTCATATGAATTTAATTTGTAGTAGGGCATTTATCATATCTTGTAATGTATAAATATTATATACGTCATTAAAGATTAATGGTCATAATATTTTGATAAAATTCTAAATCTACTGATTGCAATTAATTTGCTATGTTAAATATTTGCTACGAGAAATTTTGAAGATTTCTTAGAAAAGGATTTAATTTAATTTGTTATAAATTTCTAAGAAAAAAGTAAAATCAGAATTGAGTTATTATGCTAAATCGTATTTTTACTTTCTTAAATGCAGCCGGTATTTCAGAAATCTTTTTAAGTCTATAAGACATAGAGATTTGACAGCAGAAGTAAAACCTAATAAATTGATCTAATTTATTCTAATTGCTTCTTAAAGATCTCTAAACTTTATTAGCGATTAATTACTGCATCTAATTTATTGCAAAAACTTGTTTAATATTTATTGTACATATAATTATTCTTTGAAATATTTTGGATTTTTGAAAAATTTGTTGCTAATTTGAATATTTTAACACTTGAGCCTTTAAATATCTTGAATATATTTATGATTCCATTCCGATTTTTATATTGCAATAGATCTTAACAATATTAAGTTGCGCCATTTGTTGTTTATTTTAATTTTATTTGTTTTACATCGACGGCGTGTTATTGCTCTAGGCTTGCCACCGATGGAGAATTAATTAATTAATAATTTTAATAAAAAACAAGTAAGAAAGTGCTGTAGTTGGTCAAGCCCGACCATACGATACCCTTCACCACTAAGGTCAAAGGTGTTCTTTTTCCTGTATAAAGTCAAATATTTGTGAAATTTTGCCATCATACAAACATTTTCTAAAAACTTATATATTTAAGCAATTTCCGTCATTTGGACTTATATGAGAGGTCAAATATGGACCGATTATCTTGAAATTTATCAAATTTACAGTTGTTACAAAAATTATGTATACAAAAAATAAACTTAAAACTCCCATTATCTTTAGATTTACGAGCGTTTTAGTGATTTTTGTCTCATTTAGTGTGTTTTGACAGAAGATTTTGTATGGGAGCTATTGTCAAATGTGGACTGATTTCAAAGAAATTTGTGAACCGATTTCAACGAAATTTTACTTTACATAATCAGTATTTAATTTAAATTTTATGAAAATATATTGATATTTGTGGCCAATATATCAATTCCGGGAAGTGGGACCTATGGGAGGTACCATAAATATTGAACCGATTTTGACGAATTTCAATAGCCATGGTCCCACTATCAAAAAAATGATCTGTGTCAAATTTCATAAAATTATTTTTAGAATTGCGACCTGTAGTTCGATTACATGGTTTACATGGGGGTCCAGCCAGATGAGTACAGGCGGACGGACGGACTGACATCGCTAAATCGACTCAGAATGTGATTCTAAGCCTATTGGTATACTAAAAGGTATGACTAAGACAAATATTTCTATGCGTTACATACATCAGCACAATTTTATAATACCCTTTCCACCTATGGTGGTGAAGGGTATAAAAATAATTACAGAAATTGATATTGCCGTGACCGGGAATCGAACCCGGGCTCAATGTGATATGTTACGCTTAGTAATCGACGTGCTAACCAATTAAGCTACAGTATCCTCTCGGATCTGAGAGTTTTTTATACTGCAGTATACCCAATGGCTTGAGTAGCCTGTGGATCATTAGATGATTGCAAACTTTTCTTAGTCTTCTTGGAAGTAGACACTGAAGTAGGGCATCGTTTTGTTCAGAAATTCCTTCACATTTCCAAGAAACTCTTTGCTTACCAGTCGTAGTTTCCTAACATGTTCATCAATTTTTAAGCATTAACCCGTGCTCGCCCTACGTGTTAGAAATTACTCCAAGCTAATTACATGCCTTAGTCAAAATCCATTGTTTCGGTTTTAAAATCAAAATTTTCTTTAAAAGTATAACTTTTTAAATTAAAATTCTTTACTTTCTTAATAGTTTTTTTTTTCAAAACGTTAATAATTTTGTTTGATTTGAAAATAATATTCAGCTGCACGACATTCTTGATTTCACACATTTGTTATTACAAAAATTACATTTTATTAAAAAATCTATAAAAAAAATATCGTAAAATAAAAACACACAAGACTTTATTTTTTTTTATTAACTGAAAAATGCCCCTACAAAACAATCAACAACAATAAAAAACTTAATCAATGTAAATTAATATTTAACAAATTAGCGTCTGGAGGAATGTGTTTCGAGTGTCATTCGAAATTTATACGAAATTGAGACGATTCTTGAAATAACAAAAGTTTGTAACTTTCTCCAGGGAGAGATACATGGGAAAAAGAAGTGACGAAACAATAAGTTTGAGCGAAGATTCTATAATATAAAGACTTTGCACTTCCACAGATTGATTTGCCGTATGGTCCATTTAAAAAGTCCCTTATAAATAAGAGCAAACCGCTTTTACTCTAATTCGGAAACAACTATCCAATGAGAGCAAGCTAAGGCACAAACACGTGCTTACGAAATGTATGTTTGTTTTTGTGCGTTAAGGGGGTTTTTATTGTTCTTTATCCACTTTAATTTTGGTTGTAGACTAGATTTTTTTTAATTTAAAATTTTTTAATTTTAAATTAACTACGAAAATTTTAAAATCTTTCTATATCGAAATTTATTTTGTAAATATAAACTTGCTACTCGGAAATCTTATGAGATATTTAATCTTTTAGCTTGTAAAGTTTTTAATTACTAAATATTTACATTTAAAATTAGTTGCTAACCGCAAAATTGATGTTTAAGTTTAGTAATTGTTATAACTAATTAATAACTTAATATTTTTACTTTGTGAATATTAAATTTACTTCCGTTGGATTAGATTAATAACACACTGATACATTTTGAGGAAAAAGAAATACACTTTTAAGGAAACCTATATCAAACGATAGGTCTTATTGAGTGTATCAGTATATCATTTTTAGAAATTTCGATATACCCTCAAAATCGAAAGTTATCGATAAAAAACGATTTTTTTGGTCTTCTCGAACAAAAATAGGCCTAGCTAAGTCATTTTTTTATCGATTTGAAATTTTAACACGGTTTGAGACAGACAAGACATCAGGCTTTCTTCTTGTTAGAAAAGATTTTTTATTTCATCAAATTATCACAAAAATATTTTCAAACAAATTTAAATTTTTATTTTTTTTTTCGAGTTTTTCACATTGGGACGCCGTTTTCCGCAGTATTTTGTTAGGAATGCCAAACTTTTTTATATTTACTTGAAAAGTACATTAAATATTTTGTGAACCCAGATTATTTAAATTTAAATTAACAGCGAATTAAAAAAAAATATAAGTTTTTTTTTGTAAAAGGGCCAGTTTAATTAACGTACTATAAACGCAATTTTGAACTTCATGGCCTGGGCGCCACGTGATAACGTAGTCCGATTTGGTTTAAATTTTGTTATTTGAAGTTTCACACCGAATGCCATAATAATCCGACCGCCATTTCTCTACTTTCATAAAAATTTGAAAAAACACTCTAACGTAGTATTGTATAGAAAATTTTCTAATATACAAATAATACTGAATTCACCTTTTTTACTAAAATTGTTATATCTCTGTTAATATGTTTCCGATTTTAATTAAAGTACTCTCGTTTTACAAAATGGTAACCATGATTTTTTTTAAGTTAAAATATATTAGGTCTTCTGATAAATTTTACGAAAAAAAAGCTTCCGAAGTTGAAAAAATCGAAAAAAAAAATAAAATTTTAACTTCAGCGGAAAATATTTTTATGATAAATTGGTCATGTTAAAAAAAGGTCTTTACGAAGTGAAAGCCTATTTTGTTTTCTGTCGAAACACATTTTAAAATTTAAAATCGATGTAAAAATGACTCAGTTAAGCCTTCTTTTCTCCGCTAAGTCCAAAAAAATCGTTTTTTATCGAAAACTTTCGATCTTCTAACCGAGTTCTACTGGTTGAGCTTGGTTTCGTTCCGAGTGTATTTTCACTGTATCAGAGTGTAATCGGACTAAATTTTGTAAAATTTTTCAAATTTTTCATTGAGCTATTTATACCCTTCACCACCATAGGTGGAAACGGTATTATAAGCTTGTGCTGATGTATGTAACGCATAGAAATATTTGTCTTAGACCCACCTTTTAGTATACCAATAGGCTTAGAATCTGAGTCGATTAAGCGATGTCCGTCCGTCCCCATGTAAACCTTGTAATCAAACTACAGGTCGCAATTCTAAAGATAATTTGATGAAATTTGGCACAGATCATTTTTTTTTGATAATGGGACCATAGCTATAGAAACTGGTCAAATTCGGTCTATTATTTATGGTACCTCCCATAGGTCCCACTTCCCTGAATTGATATATTGGCCACAAATATCAATATTTTTTCATGATATTTTAAACAAATACTGCTTATGCAAACTAAAATCACTGTACCAAATTTCGTTGAAATTCGTCTACATTTGACCATAGCTCCCGTGCAAACTCTTCTTTAAAAACGCACTAAATAAGACAAAAAATCACTAAAACGCTCGTAAATCTAAAGATAATCAACATTTTGAGTTTATTTTTTGCATACATAATTTCTGTAACGATTGTAATCAATTTGCCAAATTTCGAGATAATCGGTCCACATTTGATCCTAGCTCTCATATAAGTCCAAATGACGGAAACAGCTTAAATATATAAATTTTGAGAAAATGTTTGTATGATGCCAAAATTTTGCAAATATTTTTCTTTACACAGAAAAAATAACACCTTTGACCTTAGTGGTGAAGGGTATCGTATGGTCGGGCTTGACCGACTATAGCAATTTCTTACTTGTTTTAAATTATAAATTCGGCAATAACACGCCGTCGATGTAAAAGAAATAAAGTTGGCTGCAAAACAAAAAGCTTAAACAATGCGTCTAAATAACAACAAATGACGCAACTGACACTATGAGTATTGCAAATTTATCTCAAGAAACAGAGTCTCTGCTCTATCTAAAGAAACACTACCTCACGAAGCTATAGGTTCCAGAAGCTTCCAGTTAAGATCTTCGCTTGCTTAGTCTATGTCTTAGTCTATGTCTTAGTCTATGTCTTAGTCTATGTCTTAGTCTATGTCTTAGTCTATGTCTTAGTCTATGTCTTAGTCTATGTCTTAGTCTATGTCTTAGTCTATGTCTTAGTCTATGTCTTAGTCTATGTCTTAGTCTATGTCTTAGTCTATGTCTTAGTCTATGTCTTAGTCTATGTCTTAGTCTATGTCTTAGTCTATGTCTTAGTCTATGTCTTAGTCTATGTCTTAGTCTATGTCTTAGTCTATGTCTTAGTCTATGTCTTAGTCTATGTCTTAGTCTATGTCTTAGTCTATGTCTTAGTCTATGTCTTAGTCTATGTCTTAGTCTATGTCTTAGTCTATGTCTTAGTCTATGTCTTAGTCTATGTCTTAGTCTATGTCTTAGTCTATGTCTTAGTCTATGTCTTAGTCTATGTCTTAGTCTATGTCTTAGTCTATGTCTTAGTCTATGTCTTAGTCTATGTCTTAGTCTATGTCTTAGTCTATGTCTTAGTCTATGTCTTAGTCTATGTCTTAGTCTATGTCTTAGTCTATGTCTTAGTCTATGTCTTAGTCTATGTCTTAGTCTATGTCTTAGTCTATGTCTTAGTCTATGTCTTAGTCTATGTCTTAGTCTATGTCTTAGTCTATGTCTTAGTCTATGTCTTAGTCTATGTCTTAGTCTATGTCTTAGTCTATGTCTTAGTCTATGTCTTAGTCTATGTCTTAGTCTATGTCTTAGTCTATGTCTTAGTCTATGTCTTAGTCTATGTCTTAGTCTATGTCTTAGTCTATGTCTTAGTCTATGTCTTAGTCTATGTCTTAGTCTATGTCTTAGTCTATGTCTTAGTCTATGTCTTAGTCTATGTCTTAGTCTATGTCTTAGTCTATGTCTTAGTCTATGTCTTAGTCTATGTCTTAGTCTATGTCTTAGTCTATGTCTTAGTCTATGTCTTAGTCTATGTCTTAGTCTATGTCTTAGTCTATGTCTTAGTCTATGTCTTAGTCTATGTCTTAGTCTATGTCTTAGTCTATGTCTTAGTCTATGTCTTAGTCTATGCCTTAGTCTATGTCTTAGTCTATGTCTTAGTCTATGTCTTAGTCTATGTCTTAGTCTATGTCTTAGTCTATGTCTTAGTCTACGTCTTAGTCTATGTCTTGGTCTATGTCTTAGTCTATGTCTTAGTCTATAAATATGTCTTTGTTTTAGTCTAAGTCAATGTCTTAGTATATGTGTAAGTATGTGTCTAATGCTCAGTCTTAAAAATCTAAGTCAAAGTATTTAATTCAAATCAAGATTTCACTAAGAACTTTTCAAAACTTAAAACGGAATACAAACAAAAAATATTTTACATAAAAACCCATTTCTACATAAAAATTTCTGCATACTTCGAATTTGAACTTTTTTCTACGTGTTGACTTCTTTTCAAATATTCCAGCCAATTCAAGAGCTTAACCAAAGTCTAAATGGCTAAGACGCGGTAAAAGATTATCACCAAAGTGTAACAACACATTCATGCATTTGATAAATATCCAATACTCGTACATACAATCATTCATTCATACCTCGTGTCTATGGCAAATGTTGGGTATCCATCCAACCATTGGATCTCCATGTGAAAAGAAATAAAAACCCGCAAACAAACTAAAACACTAAAACAATAACAAATACTTACACGAGAAAAAGCAAATTTATCTGGTTTATAGCAGAATTCGCCAGACATACTGGCACGAGCCGGTATAAAAGCGGAAAGATACTCAGTTAACTGAGTCCAAGGCACACATTCGTAGATACATACGAAAACAAATGCACAAACGAAAAGGCGCCCATTATAAGACGGTTAGCGCACATACAAAATTTACACTAACAAATATTCTCGCCTAACGAATAAAACGAATGTCCACGAATACAAACTAAAGTTTAACATTTATTAATGTTAAGACTTCCCAGTGAATATTTTTGGGCGACTTGTTGGTATATTTGGGGAAAGGTTTTTAGAAGAATTGTTTGTTTGTTTGTTTTGTGTATTTGTTTCTGGTTCAGTCCAAAATATAATTCATGGCTTAGTATATATCTTAGTTAATGTATTAGTATAATAGACTAAGACATAGAGTCAGACATAGACTAAGACATAGACTAAGATATAGACTAAGGCATAGACTAAGACATAGACTAAGACATAGACTAAGACATAGACTAAAACATAGACTAAGACATAGACTAAGAGATAGACTAAGACATAGACTAAGACATAGACTAAGACATAGACTAAGACATAGACTAAGACATAGACTAAGACATAGACTAAGACATAGACTATGATGTAGACTAAGACATAGACTAAGACATAGACTAAGACATAGACTAAGACATAGACTAACCCACAGACTAAGACATAGACTAAGACATAGACTATGACATAGGCTAAGACAAAGTCTAAGACATAGACTAACACATAGACTAAGACATAGACTAAGACATAGATTAAGACATAGACTAAGGCATAGACTAAGACATAGACTAAGATATAGACTAAGACATAGACTAAGACATAGACTAAGACATGGACTAAGACATAGACTAAGACATAGACTAAGACATAGACTAAGACATAGACTAAGACATAGACTAAGACATAGACTAAGACATAGACTAAGACATAGACTAAGACATAGACTAAGACATAGACTAAGACATAGACTAAGACATAGACTAAGACATAGACTAAGACATAGACTAAGACATAGACTAAGACATAGACTAAGACATAGACTAAGACATAGACTAAGACATAGACTAAGACATAGACTAAGACATAGACTAAGACATAGACTAAGACATAGACTAAGACATAGACTAAGACATAGACTAAGACATAGACTAAGACATAGACTAAGACATAGACTAAGACATAGACTAAGACATAGACTAAGACATAGACTAAGACATAGACTAAGACATAGACTAAGACATAGACTAAGACATAGACTAAGACATAGACTAAGACATAGACTAAGACATAGACTAAGACATAGACTAAGACATAGACTAAGACATAGACTAAGACATAGACTAAGACATAGACTAAGACATAGACTAAGACATAGACTAAGACATAGACTAAGACATAGACTAAGACATAGACTAAGACATAGACTAAGACATAGACTAAGACATAGACTAAGACATAGACTAAGACATAGACTAAGACATAGACTAAGACATAGACTAAGACATAGACTAAGACATAGACTAAGACATAGACTAAGACATAGACTAAGACATAGACTAAGACATAGACTAAGACATAGACTAAGACATAGACTAAGACATAGACTAAGACATAGACTAAGACATAGACTAAGACATAGACTAAGACATAGAATCAGACATAGACTAAGACATAGACTAAGAAATAGACTAAGACATAGACTAAGATATAGACTAAGACATAGACTAAGACATAGACTAAGACATAGACTAAGACATGGACTAAGACATAGACTAATATATAGACTAAGACATAGACTAAGACATAGACTAAGACATAGACTAAGACATAGACTAAGACATAGACTAAGACATAGACTAAGACATAGACTAAGACATAGACTAAGACATAGACTAAGACATAGACTAAGACATAGACTAAGACATAGACTAAGACATAGACTAAGACATAGACTAAGACATAGACTAAGACATAGACTAAGACATAGACTAAGACATAGACTAAGACATAGACTAAGACATAGACTAAGACATAGACTAAGACATAGACTAAGACATAGACTAAGACATAGACTAAGACATAGACTAAGACATAGACTAAGACATAGACTAAGACATAGACTAAGACATGGAATCAGACATAGACTAAGACATAGACTAAGAAATAGACTAAGACATAGACTAAGATATAGACTAAGACATAGACTAAGACATAGACTAAGACATGAACTAAGACATAGACTAATATATAGACTAATATATAGACTAAGACATAGACTAAGACATAGACTAAGACATAGACTAACCCATAGACTAACCCATAGACTAAGACATAGACTAAGACATAGACTAAGACATAGACTATGACATAGACTAAGACAAAGTCTAAGACATAGACTAACACATAGACTAAGACATAGACTAAGACATAGATTAAGACATAGACTAAGGCATAGACTAAGACATAGACTAAGACATGGACTAAGACATAGACTAAGATATAGACTAAGACATATACTAAGACATAGACCAAGACATAGACTAAGACATAGACTAAGACATAGACTAAGACATAGATTAAGACATAGACTAAGACATAGACTAAGACATAGAATCAGACATAGACTAAGACATAGACTAAGACATAGACTAAGACATAGACTAAGGCATAGACTAAGACATAGACTAAGACATAGACTAAGACATAGACTAAGACATAGACTAAGACATAGACTGAGACTAAGACATAGACTAAGACATAGACTAAGACATAGACTAAGACATGGACTAAGACATAGACTAAGACATAGACTAAGACATAGACTAAGACATAGACTAAGACATAGACTAAGACGTAGACTAAGACATAGACTAAGACATAGACTAAGACATAGACTAAGACATAGACTAAGACATAGACTAAGACATAGACTAAGACATAGACTAAGACATAGACTAAGACATAGACTAAGACATAGACTAAGACATAGACTAAGACATAGACTAAGACGTAGACTAAGACATAGACTAAGACATAGACTAAGACATAGACTAAGATAAGATAACAAAGAACATGTAAATTCAATTCTACTTCGAAAATAGGTGTTTAGTTATATTCCGAAAAAAAAAATATACCGAAAAATGTATAACTTATTAAGCCATAAGACCAGCACCACCATTAGTAGTTTATCCCTTGAGATCGCCTGTTTTGATCTTTCCACTAAAAAAACCAAAGAAAATGTTTACTGGGTTCCCGACAAGCCGTTAAGAAAATGTAATAAAAACTAAGACAATTGCAACAATAATAGTAACAACATTGTCTTACAAACATCACAAATGACGAAGACGACGACGACGAAGCCGACAACGACGGTGATGATGATGAATAATAATTAAGTTGGTTATGAGAAAGAATCTCAGAATACTCGTATCTATTAAATAGTTAACAGAGACAATTGTTAAATTATTAAATATTAAATGAATTGTGATTGTAGTTAAATGTTATCACACTTGATGGGTAGTTAAAATGCATAACGCATTACAATTACGAAACGTTCAGCTGCTTAGAACTACGAGTAAATGAAAAATTTGCATAAATATTTAGAAACGTTGACTCAATTCGAGCGACATGCGACGAACTTTTAGGTTTTAAATATTGGCGTGTTCGAAAGTTTAAACTCAAGATCATTGTAGTTCACGGGTTCACTAACTGAAAGTTACCTTCATTTTTTGTAAGTTCTTAAAAGAACAATTGAAATTCTTGTTAAATTGATGTCAGCCATCACGCAAAATTAAGTTTTTTCTTATTGAAGTTTTCTTGAAATCGTTTAAACAATAACGTTATCACGAAAACTGTAATTTATTTAAAAATAATGAATTTATATAGAAGATTTTTTGTTTGCCACTAGCCCTATGTCATAAGGGAATAATCCTTAAAGTATTTGTAGAAGTGGCATATAGGCTATCACTGCCACCGTCACCAAATGTATCAATTCTTGTCTTGCAGCTTCATCAGATTTTTTCTTTATTATCAGATGTTTTCGTTGTCGTTACGACTGCATCATCATCTGTTTTTGATAAGAGCTCTTCTTTAAAACGGAAGCATCCTAATACATCACTCCAGAATGAGACGCTGGTTCGTCTCATTCAGTATGTTCCAGAAAATCTTCCTCATAAAGCCCTTTGCTTGGTTTTGTGATGAAGAGATTCCGAACGCTCCCTGTTACTCTTGACAACACTAAAAATCTGTTGATGGAAATGCTTTTCTTAAGAAAGCTTTTTGCTTGGTTTTGTGACTTTTCGAAGTACATTAAAAGAAAGAAGAAATAATTTCCAGAGCTTTTTCAGTTTTTCTTACCCACAAACCACTTTGCTTGGTTTTGAGATGAAGATATTATACACGTTACCAAGTGGATCAGATAAAGTCGATCTTCTTGGTTTTACCTCGAGTAAGTATCTGTTCTTTGAGACCTTAGTTTTTATTTCGTTAAATTCATACATTATGGATTTAATGAAACTTGAAAGGTTTTCGCACTGTGAGCCCTTTTTAACTTGACGTTATTTATATCACTCCAATTACTTTTGATGGGGTCTTTTACATCTAATTGTATAAAATTAAGCAGACTTTGAGCCCCTACTGAAATTTAATACCTAAATGGATTTTTTTTGCGATTTTTATGAACTTTAAGAAAACCTATTATTTGAAAAAATTTATAAAAACTCGAGATGGATGCAAATAAAAATCTGCCATTCACGATGTGACCAATCAAAAATTGTATCCATTATATATTCTAAAGGATAAATATATGGCAAATTTTTCCATAAACACATTATTTCTGTGACGGACGCTACACACTGTGAGCCCTTTTTTACTTGACGTGATTTATATCACTCCAATTACTTTTGATGGGGTCTTTTACATCTAATGGTGTAAAATTAAGCAGACTTTGAGCCTCTACTGAAACAAGATACCTAAATGAATATTTTTGCGATTTTTATGAACTTTTAAAAAACCTATTATTTGAAAAAATTTATAAAAATTCGTGATGGGTGCAAATAAAGACCTGCCATTCACGAAGAGACCAATCAAACATTGTATCCATTATATATTCTAAATGATTATTATATGGTAAATTTTTCCATAAACACAAATATGTGATTTTGACAGTTTTAAAATTTTGTCCTTGGTTTAATGTTTTTCGGATTTGCCCATATGTCTTTATATGTAAAACTGTTCCATAAACCCACTACCGGTTGGTTAAATGTTTTTCGGATTTGCCCATATGTCTTTATATGTAAAACTGTTCCATAAACCCACTACCGGTTGGTTAAATGTTTTTCGGATTTGCCCATATGTCTTTATATGTAAAACTGTTCCATAAACCCACTACCGGTTGGTTAAATGTTTTTCGGATTTGCCCATATGTCTTTATATGTAAAACTGTTCCATAAACCCACTACCGGTTGCTAAATGTTTTTCGGATTTGCCCATATGTCTTTATATGTAAAACTGTTCCATAAACCCACTACCGGTTTATTTGATGAATATTTTTACACCTTAAAAGCTTGGTTGGACTTGACTAACTTTTATATATAAATCTTAGCCTATTTTGATCTTTTAGTTTGACTTATTTATAATGTTTCTGCCCAAATAACCGATAACATCTTGTTAATTTCCTGTTTATTCCAAAATTAATTAAGTCTCACTTTATTGCGATCTATTGAGAACTTAATAAGAATTTTAACGCAAACTTTTTCATTTATTGAATTTTATTTTCATGAACTCATTGCTAAAAATTTTTCTCAATGACAATTTTAATTAATTGAAGATCATTGACTTACATAAGAAAAATATATTTTAACCATAAAATACTAGAAGTAAAAACAAAAACTAAGGAAATATTATTGAACTTGATCATTTCCATTAATTTGTCGACTCTATAAAATTTAAGAAATTTATTTAAAATTAAATGGTTTAATAAATTTTGCACTAAATAAGATAAAAAATTTAAGAAAAACACCCATTGATATTAATTAATTAATGAGACACCAATTAAGAAATTGAAAACACAAAATTCGTCTTAAGAATTAAAGCGAATTGAGATCGTCATTATCTTAAGGAAAACAACAAAATAATTATTTAGATGAAATTACTAATAATTTTGAAATTTATTGCTTTTTTTATCTTTATAGCATATTGAACTTTTGATTTTAACTGGAACTTTTTTACGCTCTCAAAAAAGCTTTAACGGAAATGTAAATAACTCGCCCCATTTATTGAATTGGATTCGATTTGTAAAAGGGTTTACGAAAATACACCAGCACCTTATAAAAACTTAGCAAAATTTTGAAAATTATTTGAAAATAGTTTGAAAGCTTGAAAGAAACTTTAATAGATTTAACTAATTTGGCTTAAAAACAAAATGTCTGCAGTCATGGTTGCCATCTTGAAATTATTGTTTTTATGTGCTTTGGCTCATAGTGTCAGCTGTTTGGCTCTACCCGCCACTTCAGTACCCAAAACCTATGAAACTACCACCGATCCTCCTCACAATATTCCTGAATATGTCATTGTACGCGGTGAGGATAGTCCTCTTGATAATTCACACTATCAACCCGAGACCTCGATTTTGCTAAAGCCCTTTGTAAATTCTATAGAGGAACCAAATCTCGAGGAATGCAGTAATCCTTCGCACAAGGCCACTTTCTCACCCTATGACTATACCGTGCTCTTGAGTATGTTGGCCATTTCCCTGGGTATTGGCATATTCTATGGTTTCTTCAAAAAATCCGGCAGCTCCTCTAATGAGTTCTTATTGGGCTCCGAAATGAGCATATTCCCTGTGACGCTAAGTTTGACCACCAGCTTTATAACAGCCATTGAACTCTTAGGCAATCCCTCGGAAATGTACATGCATGGCACACAATTTGTTTTGATCGTCATCCCTATGGTCTTCGTTATACCGGTAGCTGTTAAGATCTTCTACCCGATTTATTTCAAAATGGAACTGACCAGTTGTTATGAATATTTGGGTATACGTTTTGGCAAGGAAATTCGTGTCTTGGGAGCTGTTTTGTATGTTATACAGGTAAGTTTTTGGTAGAGAATCCAAAATCCGTTCAGATCTTTAATCATATAAATATCTCTTTTCTAGATGTGTTTCTATACCGCTGTTGCCGTTTTAGCTCCCGCTATAGCTTTGTCAAAAGCCACTGGCTTGAATACAACAATAGCTGTGATCCTGATTTATGTTGTTTGTGTATTCTATTCATCTCAGGGAGGCATGAAAGCTGTCGTAATAGCCGATACTTTTCAGGTAAATTTTGATAGCTTAGTTATATTGTGCTATAACCTATGTTTTGGACTTAGTTTATATTTCAAACCCTTTCTATGCTTTAGTCTAATTCCTTGTCTTGCTCGACCCTTAGTCTTTACTTTAGACTCTGTCGAATTAAAGATCTTAATTATATATTAAAGATCTTAATTATATATCAGTTCTTATTCTTGTATTCTCGAAATAGGGGTCTTGAGTGACTTCTTTTCCCATTAATTTATGACACCAAAAAGAAGAATCGTCAGCTACCGTTGGGACAAATTTTAAATCGAAAAGATATTTGCGCCAACCGGTTCCCTTCGGATTAACCTAATCCCTAGAGGGCGCGTAGGAAAATGCTTCCCATGCGTAGGTGGTAGGGGAAAAATCAAATATCTTCAGCGGGCTAAGCAGATAGTAGTGGGTTAATACTTTAAACTAACCCCCCAAGCCTCGGTGTCAAGCGATATCCGTGCCAAAGGCTTTCGGTCTTGTGTTTCAACGGTGCCTGGCGGATAACATGACGGCTACGCCAGTATCCAGTTGTGCTTGCATTATAGACGGCTATGACGTGAGCGACCTCACGTCGTAGCACTCGTGGGAACAAAATTTCACAAATAACAAGATCAACACACACAAAAAAAAAAAACATCCTTGGAGGACATCTTCAGGGTCAGACGGGACTCACCAGGAGAGACAATTACTGACGGACTTAGAGCAGATGGGGGATGATCTGGACTCCTCTCATACCATCTGAGCCACACAGATTCTGGCGGACGTCTCGCTTGAGTCGGATTCTGAACTTGAGGTTACTGTTATCTAAACTTCCGGCCGGTCTCAGTCGGGATCTCTATCAAGATCTCGGATTCCGTTGGACGGTGAGAACCAGAACAAACTGTCTGGCTCTACCGGCCAAACTATTACTCGTTTCTCGGCAGCTGTCTCGGACACGGAGGGCGATGTCATCGTGACACCTACACCTCAGGGTATAGCGAGATTCCCTCTGAGATCTCTGGTATCAGTGGTGAAGGGGAGTAAATCCGGTTTATTTCCGGAAGCTCAGATAGGTCAGCCTGACTCTACCGACAACACTGAAGTCATTCAGATTTCTGCGGATGTCTCGCTAGATTCTGACACAGAGCGATATCACGGTGATATCGACTCCTGGTCAGGATAAGGCGAGATCACCTCAGAGATGTATGGCTTAAGTGGTGAAGAAGAGTCAGGTCGATCTAATTTCGGAAAACACTTCATCACAACATGACTACGTGTAGGACATCTAGGGCTCTATGGCCTAAACCGGACATTAGTGAAACCAAAACACTACATAGGGATCTTGACGGAACACTAGCCTTAAATTCTAGAGTAAACTTGAGGATTCGTCCGAATCGGTAGAAAAGGACAAGCTTAAGAAGATGTATTAACGGGACCCTGTGCCTTACATTCTAGGCTTAACAGGTGAGATGAAAGCATCTAGGAGAGATTTGAATTTCGTCGTTTTGCGAAACATTTTGGTGTGAAGGGAATATATTCATCACAAAGCCAATAGGTTCTTCATATAAGTCTTATATACTATATATCTTAGTCGATGAATTAGTCTTTGTTCCTGATGTAATCCATGGCTTAATACATTTCTTTCTTCCTTCATTTCTTTATAATAAAACTAATTTACTTCTGTTAACCTTGACTCCTAGTGTAGCATAGGGCTTAATTGGTTTCATTCATCAGAATGTTCTTGTATAGATTAGGCACCTCCAAAATCCTTGTGTCAGATGGCGTAGCAGGGGAATATCTCGTATGAATATCCCTTGGAGTAGTATATTCTGTAGTGTTGCTTCTTTCCATGCCTAAAACATCGTAAGCGCTAAGTCGATGGCTAATGAGTCCAAAGACACGAGCCACGTTTGTATAGCGAGTCGCTCGATCCGAAACTGCCCTCTTGCAGCCGCAACTAACATGTTGAACAAACGCTGCAGTTTCATACTTTACCAAGTACAATTATCTTAGTCTCTCAGAATAAAATACGTTCGAATGGCTCTAAGATAACTCCCTCTCACATTAGCCCCGACCTAGAATCCGACACGGGTTGTTTACCAGGATGTACCACAAGGACGTTAGAGTAGGAATTGGAAACAGTTCTTACCTTGCAGCTGGAGACACCAGGCAACAGCTGCATCCATTACATCAAGGACTTTTATAATAAGCCTTATCTACTGTATAGCTTAGTCGAAGCCATAATACATGTTCCTGGTGTAATCCATATCTTAATCAATTCCTTTCCCCATTTTAATTTCAGGCTGCTGTCTTAGCTGTCTCCCTTGTATTGGTTGTAGCTCTGGGCAGCTTTTACAGTGGTTCACCTGTTGAAATATTCACTACTGCTGCAGACCGAGGACGTCTGGAGTTCTTCAAGTAAATTTCGTTATAAAACGATTCTAGGTTCCCATTTTATTCATTATTTCTTAATTATTTCTAGTTGGAATTTGGATCCCACTACCCGTCACACTGTCTGGTCTGTTGTCATCGGCGGTTTCTTCTATTGGACTTCCCTATTCTGCACTAATCAAGCTTCTGTGCAAAAATGTATGTCCTTGAAATCCCTTAAGTTGGCTAAGATAGCTTTAGGCTTCGCCATTTTGGGTTTGGTGGTCGTCTTTCTGCTCAACTTCTATACCGGTTTGATGGTGTTCAATCATTATGCCGTTTGTGATCCCTTGACTGCAGGTCGTATTACCGCCACTGATCAATTATTGCCTTACTATATTATCAGTACCTATGAGAAACTGCATACAGTAGCTGGTATATTTGTGGCGGGTATTTTTGCCGCCAGTTTGGGGTAAGTTGCGAGAAAGAATGATATAAGACTTGATATTAATTTGTTTATAATTTTTTTTTTAGAACCGTGGCCTCTGCTTTGAACTCCCTTTCGGCTGTGACCTGTGAAGATTTGTTGGTTAATGGCATGAATATTAAAATTTCTGCCGATAAGGGCGCCCTCTATGCCAAATGGATGTCTTTGGGTTTTGGCATTTTCTCCTTTGGTTTAGTTTTCATTGTGGAACGTTTGGGTGGTGTCTTACAGGCCACCTTAACTTTGAATGGCTTGATAGGAGGCGTTACCTTGGGCTTGTTTGTCTTGGGTATTGCTTTTAAAAGTGCCAATACAAAAGGAGCCTTTTATGGGGGCATTATCTCTTTGGTCATTGTGATCTTTATTGGTGTTGTGGCTCAAGTGGCTAATGTTGAACCGGTTAATCTACCAGTATCAGTGGAGAATTGTGATTGCATGGTAAATGCTACCCAAACCTTGGGAGGTGTTTTCATGGAAACTATTGAAGAGGAACCGGTTACAGGATTTATGTAAGTTTTGAACTAATTGGAGAAATAGGTTTTTAGATTTACTAAGTGAATTTTTTTTTGTTATTTCTAGATCTTGGCCCATTTTTAAGCTGAGCTATATGTGGTATTCCATGATAGGCTGTTTGCTTACTTTGTTTTTGGGTCTTGTCATATCCTGTATAATTAATGCTGTACAAAAGCATCGTGTCTTCAAAATAAACTCGGTTCAAAGCTCCAACAATATGAACATGAATATCGATACGAATTTGGGCGGCAAAAATAAGTCATCCAATTCACTACCAAGGGATCTTAAGGCTGCCGAAAATAATGGCCACATCAATCATGCCATACGTTTAGATGATGAATAAACCTTGACAACTTGATAACTGGGACTCAAATTAAACTAAGCAATACTCTCTAAACTATCTAATGATATATTTATATCTTTATATACAATTTCTAGTTATTATTGCCTTTAAAACTTTTGATGATATTCGTTTCCTCCTACAAATACACACACACACACACACACCTATATACTAACTAATATGTGTACAAATTACCTCTTAGTCTTTAGTCATTCCACCTAGAAATCTTAGTTACTAGATCAAAATTTTTTATTTAAAGGCGAATATTTCGAAGTTCGCCGCAGTGATACACCAAAACTTAATCCTATTTTTAAGTCTATTTTTTTGCACCAGTATTTAAATTTATAATTATTTAAAACTTTAATAGAATAATTTTATAAAAAAGTGCAATTTTACTTTCTAAATAAAAAAAAAACACTTTTTAAAGCAAAGTAAAATTTATTTAATAGAAAAAACTATATATTAAATGCATGCAAGTATAAAACGAAAAATAAAAATATTTAATCAAAAAATTGTTCTAAAAATTTGTTACTTAAATTCATAATCTGTCGACACTGTGCAGTAGGTAAGATTAGTTTGAGTCTGATCAAACTCACTTACTTTACTAAGTTCATTGTGTCATCACGGAAGCCCCCAAAAAGCGTATCGCTGTATTTTCCCATTTAACCATGCTATTAGGTTGGCTAATATAAACGTTATTCAGATCAAAACAGTCCACATCTATCTGGAATGAATATATGATTTGACAGACACCCACCTATGATTTGCTAGAATATATGCTATTTCCCGCAGTAGGAGTTAAAAGTAGCGTTTGTGGACATTGAATTTAAATTTTTTGTAAGAAAATTTAATTTTAACAATTTAAAATGAAAACGGAGATGTTGAAGTGCTCCGTACAACATACCGTGATCCAGTGCTGATAGATACTTTTTGGTCACCATCACCAAATTTTAAAATTTTTAGCCCCAAAAATCGCCAATACATATTTTTATACCCACCATCAAAAGGAATGGGGGGTATATTGAGATTGTCATTCCGTTTGTAATTTCCATAATATTGGCTCAAAAATCAAAAACGATATATATTCTGAATCCTTATGAAATTCTAAGGCGATTGAGCGATGTCCGTCTGTCTGTCTGTTGAAATCACGATAACGTCTAAACGAAAGGAGCTAGCTCACTGAAACTTAGCAAAAACATTCTTCATCTATGGTATTGAAATTGGGCAAAATCGGTTAACATTTGACCATAGCTCCCGTATAACCTCGTCTGGGCTAATCGCTTATTTGATAATAAATGACAAATTATAACAGCTGTGATGACAAAATTTGGTGTCTATAAGTTTTTCATAAGCACTAGGCAGCATATAAAATTTTATTGAAATCTGTTCATATCATATAGCCATAGCTCCCATATAAAAAACTTACGGAAACGGCCTAAATTCCACCCGAAATTCACTTAAATGCCAATAAATGATAGACTGTAATAGCTTTGGTCACTAAATTTTTCACAAGGAATGTGAATGCCAGCCAGTGTGCAATCGGTCACCATTTGTCACAATCGGTCACCATTTGACCATAGCTCCCATATAAAAAACTTACAGAAACACAAAAATACAAAAAGAAAAGGGGGTTTATGTCCGTCTGTCCGTTAGATAAAAGCGCGATAGCGCCTTAACTACAAAAGCTAGAGAGAGAAAATTTTACAAAAGTATTTTTGATAAGTAACAAAAGTTGTGTACTGAAAATGGGCGAAATCGGTTCACATTTAGTTAGAGCTCCCATATAACTCTACCCCTGGAAACACATGAATGCTGATAAATTGAATACAATTGTAATAGCTATGACGACTAAATTTAGAAAAGAGAAGTTTTATGCAACTATTGATCAGTATATCAAATTTTATAGGAATTGGTCCATATTTGGCTATAGCTTTCGTATAAAAAACACTCCCCGAAACCAAAAAATATTTAGCAAGGACCAGTTAAAAGCTATTAAATTAGAAACTGTGACAGCTATTGCCACTAAATTTTGTGTGAAATTTTGTTACAATCGATCAACATTTGGCTATAATTCTTATAAATATATTACATCCCCTTTTTATACCCTTCACCAATAGGTGAAAGGGTATTATAAGTTTGTGATTCCGTTTGTAATTTTTTTATTAGTGATCGTAGACCCCATAAAAATTATACCGATCGACTCAGAATCGGGAGGAGAATCGATTAAGCGATGTCCGTCTGTCTGTCTGTCTGTCTGTCTGTCCGTCCGTCTGTCTGTCTGTCTGTTGAAATCAAGTTTCTGAAGCTCCTGGAGGATGGACTTACATAAATTATATATCAGATTTTAGGAAATTCTCCCGCAATGAACGCTATTAAATTTCATTAAAATCGGTTTATAAACACCGAAAATATCGAAAAAATACCAAAAATTAGACGAAAATTTTAAAATTTTTGATTGAAACACACTTTTAAATAACAAGAGAAAAAAGATACTCCTGGTGTACATGTGATAATATGTTATATATCAGATTATAGGAAATATTTTCCCAAACCACTCTGTAAAATTTTATCAAAATCGGTCCATAAACAACTGAGATATCGCCAAAACACTGAATTTGATGTATCGCAAATTGCCCAAAGTACACATTAGAGAATGTTTGTTGAAAAAATTAAATGCAGAAATAGGAAAAACTATCCTCCTTTAGTACGGACCTACATAAATTTTATATCAGATTTTAGGAAATTCCCCCACCAAGCACGTTATTAAATTTTATCAAAAGCGGTCCGTAAAGAATTGAGATATCGCAATAACACTACATTTGATGTACAGCAAATTGCCCAAAGTACGTGTCTAAGAAATTTTGTTTACATTTTGTAAGTATTGTTTCAGCGATATCTCAGGTGTTTATGGACCGATTGTGATGAAATTTGACATCGTTCTTTATGGGAGGATTTTCTAAAATCTGATATATATACTCCACAAATCTGATTATGAATACCATTCAAATTGTACCGATCAACTCAGAATCGGCACAAGAATCGATTTCGCGACCTCCGTCCGTCTGTCCGTCCGTCTGTTTGTTTGTCCGTCCGTCTACATGTCCGTCCGTCTACCTGTCTGTCCTTTTTTCTGTTGTAGTCAAGTTTTTGGAGCTCCTGTTTTGTCGATATCTCAGATGTTTATTTTGATGAAGTTTAATAGCGTCCTTCGCAGGGGATTATCTAAATCCTGATGCATTCTGTAATTTGTGGTAGATATAATTTAGCGTTTAAGCGATGGTGTTTTGATCGACAATGTTGAAATTCAGGGTGGGACAATTCAGGAGCTCCACAAATCTGGTTTTAGCAGACAGACACACTGCATTTATCTTAATTTTGTGTCTGACTTTTGAACATTATGATAACATTTGAGAATGTATTATATATCAAATTATAGGTAATCTTCCTAGGAAGTACAAAAATGCAGCTAATTACATGATATCCGTTCAAAACCTACATATGTATGTAAGTATCTCACATATCAACAAAAATTTAAATTTTTTAATTGCAATTGGGAGAAATCCGTTCACGTTTGACAATTGATCCCATATAACTTCGCCTAAGGCAATCTCTTAGTAGCTAATAAATGACAAATTATAATAGATACGATGATGACATTTAGTATAAAGACGTTGTACAATATTGATATTCAGGACAATAGCGCCTAAAATAAACTTTCTAGAGGGACAACATTTGACAAAAGTATTTCTGATCTCTTGAAAAGTTCGATATTGAAAATGGGCGAGCTCTATTCACATTTAGTGAAATCTCCCATATAAACCCGACCGGAAATCGATCTAATGCTGATAAATTAAATCACATTAAAATTGCACAAAGAACTAGAGCAAAACTTTCCAAACATCCATCGGACAGATCGAAAGAACTATACATCCCAAATATTATTGATGAAGTGTTCATTTTAATTAATTAACTAACTTCAAATTAATAAGTAAACTTTTCCGACAAAGCTGATAACCATCCATTCAAAAGCTATATATTTCACGTATGTATCTAAAACTAAGAGTGTATACCCTTTAATTTTAAGGCTTGTATACATTGACAATCATTATTAAAGCTTTGACCTAAATCAGTCCGCTAACTTCAGAGTTTTACATAACTAATCAAGAACTTTTACTAGTTGGATAATTCGTACGAATTAAAGTGCACAACCCTCACTGGGCACAGCGTTTTTGGGTTGCATGCCAGAATACTTAAACTTCATCAAATCGATGTGCTATTGCAAATGTAAGGGCATCTACATTTTGAAGCATCTTTTCTGCATGGTTTATCTGGTCTATCGAACTTTATTAAATGTTCGTAAAATATGTGTATATTTTATTTCGAAGCTACTGGCTGGCTTAAATATGTATTCTCTACTTGTAGTCTAGTAATCATTATCTTTCACAAAGGGACCACTTTAGAACCCAAGTGAAGCTTCCCTAGACATTAGCCACCTGCCCAACCTAACCTTTGGGTGCATAACTATCCTAGATGATGACGCCACCGAAAAGCTTTTCTTTTTCCGACTCTTAATTTTAAAGACTCTTTGCATATAATACTAGTATAACCAAATTTTGCTAGGAATTACATTAAGTACTTTTGCAGCACCATTGGTGAAGGGTATCCAAGATTCGGCAAAGCCGAATATACCACTCTTACTTGTTTATATCTGCAATGAAAAAGATTCTTAGGTACAAGCAGCATATTAAGATTATGTATATGGTAGATACATTAGGAACTCTTAACAAAATATATGGACCAGTCGTATTACTATCAACTTCTTTATCCTAACTAAATATTAAGATAAACGAAAAGTATTTAACAACTTATTACTGTAAAACCATACCATAAATAAATTCTAGGGAACTTCTTACACATTTTTGAATGTTGAACTATAAAGCTACTGCAACCAAAGTTATTCCAAATATTTTACCAACAATACCAACTATCTTTGTTAGATAAACTAATAGATGTGTGCCAGATTTCACATAATTTTGTTCCGGTTTATACATTGAGAACAAAAATAAATAAAAAATGGGGGTCAAAGGCAGGTACCTCAAAGAGTGCAGGGATCTCAACCAAAATTAGTATAACTCTTTTAGGATCATTGAAAAAATAGGTCAAAGGCATTTACCCAAGGAGTCAACAGATTTCAACCAAAATTAGTAGACTTTTTTTAGATCTATTAATAGAGAATTGCGGATTGTACATTAAGAAGAGAAATATTATTGATGGTAGATTTTTCTAGTGAAAATAAGATTTTTTTTCTGAAATGGTAAGATTTTGACCAATAGCATATGGCAACGCTGGCTGGAAGTGGCACGAATATATTGCTCAACACTTAAATCTCAAGAATATGAGATATTTTTCAAAAATTAGCAAAAATTGGTATATTTTTGATCATAGTAGTGAAGGGTATTCAAAAGTCGGGCTTGTCGAACTATTGCATTTTCTTACTTGTTATATTAGTTTTGTTTTTCTTTTTTATTCGTATTAAGCGGATGAAAATAAATAAATAAATAATTAATTAATTAAATTTTAATTTGTTTAAAATATAATTATTTATTTAAAAAACTTCTAGTGATAAAAATTAAGTGATAGTGATTTCTTTTGTTATCAATAAAATTTTAAAGTTTATTCAAAACATTTAGATTGTTAAAGAATAAAGTGTTTAATACCAAATAATTCAAGAAGAAAAAAAACATCAATGGTAAGTTGTGATAAAAAACATAAATAAATAATAAAATACACATGTATTTCTATGGACTTCTACTTTGTTATCAAAAGAAACAGACAATTATTTTACATCAACTCTGTCAACAACTGTTAATATTGTAGTGCCATGTTAACAATAACATTGATATATGGTTAACATACGAAACTCTGTTAGTTTTAAAGAGTATGCATTTCTATTAATAACTTTAATGTGGTAAGTACTACAGTGCCATGTTAGTAATAACATTTATGTGGTCGGCTTATCGAGATCGGTAAACTTAAGAGCATAGTTGTGCTGCAGTATCCCTACACTCGATTAATTACTTATTATACCCTTCACCACCATACGTAAAAAGGGTATTACACTCATTTCCACTTGAATAGGTGCACTTATTTAGTAATAAATTTAAGCTTGCTGCTCTTAAGATACATAATGAATAGAATAGTGATATACTTTTTGTGAAAGGCTGAACAGTTAAGAATAAAAGTGTAAGCAAAGAAAGCTCGAAAAAGATTTGATAGTTTAAATATGGGCCTCTTTTCGAAATTGGTGCAGAAAAATATGCGTTTTTTTGCGTCACTTGAATAGGTGCACCACATTAATTTCAATTTTGTAGATATTTGTAGAAGTTTTGACCACAAAATAGTTTAGCATTTACTAAAATAGAACCCTAGAAGAATTTTTCATCGGTTTTTATTAAATTTGGTCCAAGGTTATTCATAGGATTTGGAAGAGAAGTCAAACATTGATGCCAGCGGAGATTAAGGCCTCTACTTGCGTGAAATTTCTACAAAAAGTTAAAAAAGTGATTGCGTTTTAATAATTCACTCAAGGAATAACAAAATTTGAGGAAAAAAATTCTATGCGAAGGCAAACTTTGGCCCCAAGTGTCACCAAACGGCAAAAATATAGTGATTTTCTTGTAAAAGTATTAGAAAAAATTGGCGTAGGTGGTAGTATTTTTATAGATAGAAACTAATGAATGGACCTAAACCCCTAATACCACCTAAACTTTGGAAAAAAATCATTATTAGTCCAAAAAATACGGATTTACGGTCGAATTTTTGCAAAGAACATGTGGTAAAAAAAATGGTTAGGAGCAAAGCTGGTTCGATTTTTATGAACCCGTTAGTTTTAAGTTTTAAGAGCAGAATTAAAAAATATTATCCCCATCTCAAATCATAAAAATGGTAGTTCAAACCATCGCATCCTTAAAAATCTTTTTTTTTTCATTGCTACACTACCTTGCTCCTAAACATTTTTTACCGAAATGTTTTTTGCAAAAATTCAACCGTAAATCCTTGTCTTTTTGGACTAATTATGATTTTTTCCGAAGTTTAAGTGGTATTAGGTGTTAGGGTCCATTTATTAGTTTCTATCTACAGAAATACTACAACGGCTGACTGGACCCTTATGTAGTAAACCATGTAATCAAAGTACAGGTCGCAATTCTAAAGATAATTTGATAAAATTTGGCACATATCATTTTGATAGTGGGACCATGGCTATTGAAATTCGTCAAAATCTGTCCATTATTTATGGTACCTCCCATAAAATTTAAAACAAATACTGCTTATGTAAATCTAAATAACTGTACCAAATTTCGTTGAAATCGGTCCATATAAACTATTTTGTCAAAACGCACTAAATGAGACAAAAATCACTATAAGTTTATTTTTGCAAACATAATTTTTGTAATAACTGTAATCAATTTGACAAATTTCGAGATAATCGGTCTACATTTGACCCAAGCTCTCATATAACTTAAATAACGGAAAGCTGTTTAAATATACAAGTTTTGAGAAAATGTTTGTATGATGGTAAAATTTAGCCAATATTTGTCATTATATATAAATTTATAGAAAAATTTTTTTAACGAAAATTTTTCTATAGAAAAATTTTTTTAACGAAAATTTTTCGATAGAAAAATTTTTTTAACGAAAATTTTTCTATAGAAAAATTTTTTTAACGAAAATTTTTCTATAGAAAAATTTTTTTAACGAAAATTTTTCTATAGAAAAATTTTTTTAACGAAAATTTTTCTATAGAAAAATTTTTTTAACGAAAATTTTTCTATAGAAAAATTTTTTTAACGAAAATTTTTCTATAGAAAAATTTTTTTAACGAAAATTTTTCTATAGAAAAATTTTTTTCTCGAAAATTTTTCTATAGAAAAATTTTTTTCTCGAAAATTTTTCTATAGAAAAATTTTTTTAACGAAAATTTTTCTATAGAAAAATTTTTTTAACGAAAATTTTTCTATAGAAAAATTTTTTTAACGAAAATTTTTCTATAGAAAAATTTTTTTTAACGAAAATTTTTCTATAGAAAAATTTTTTTTAACGAAAATTCTTGTATAGAAAAATTTTTTTTAACGAAAATTCTTGTATAGAAAAATTTTTTTTAACGAAAATTTTTCTATAGAAAAAATTTTTTAACGAAAATTTTTCTATAGAAAAATTTTTTTTAACGAAAATTTTTCTATAGAAAAATTTTTTTAACGAAAATTTTTCTATAGAAAAATTTTTTTAACGAAAATTTTTCTATAGAAAAATTTTTTTAACGAAAATTTTTCTATAGAAAAATTTTTTTAACGAAAATTTTTCTATAGAAAAATTTTTTTAACGAAAATTTTTCTATAGAAAAATTTTTTTAACGAAAATTTTTCTATAGAAAAATTTTTTTATCGAAAATTTTTCTATAGAAAAATTTTTTTATCGAAAATTTTTCTATAGAAAAATTTTTTTATCGAAAATTTTTCTATAGAAAAATTTTTTTATCGAAAATTTTTCTATAGAAAAATTTTTTTATCGAAAATTTTTCTATAGAAAAATTTTTTTATCGAAAATTTTTCTATAGAAAAATTTTTTTATCGAAAATTTTTCTATAGAAAAATTTTTTTATCGAAAATTTTTCTATAGAAAAATTTTTTTATCGAAAATTTTTCTATAGAAAAATTTTTTTATAGTTAAATTTTTGTATCGAAAATTTTTCTATAGTTAAATTTTTGTATCGAAAATTTTTCTATAGAAAAATTTTGTTATCGATTATTTTTCTATAGAAAAATTTTCTTAACGAATATTTTTCTATAGAAAAATTTTCTTAATGAATATTTTTTATAGAAAAATTTTCTTATCGAATATTTTTCTAAGGAAAAATTTTTTTATCGAATATTTTTCTAAAGAAAAATTTTTTTATCGAAGAAAAATTTTTGTATCGAAAATTTTTCTATAGAAAAATTTTGTTATCGTTTCTATTGTTATTGTTTCTATAGAAAAATTTTTTTGTCGAAAATTTTTCTATAGAAAAATTTTTTTGTCGAAAATTTTTCTATAGAAAAATTTTTTTGTCGAAAATTTTTCTATAGAAAATTTTTTTTGTCGAAAATTTTTCTATAGAAAAATTTTTTTGTCGAAAATTTTTCTATAGAAAAATTTTTTTGTCGAAAATTTTTCTATAGAAAAATTTTTTTGTCGAAAATTTTTCTATAGAAAAATTTTTTTAACGAAAATTTTCCTATAAAAAAATTTTTTTGTCGAAAATTTTTCTATAGAAAAAAATTTTACCAGCAACTATATGGTATGCCAATGGGAAATCCACTATCCCCAACTATAGCAGACATTATACTTGATACCCTACTAGACGACGTTATGGAGCAATTAGAAATAAAAAACATTAGGATAAGATTTTTGACGAAATACGTTGATGACATGTTTGCAATAATAAACAAAAAAGACGAACAAACTATATTAAACACTCTCAACGCGTACCATAATAAAATACAATTTACCACAGAAAGAGAAAAGGATGGAATACTGCCATATTTGGATATGAAAATTATAAAAACTAATGGAAATTTATCAACGGATTGGTACACAAAACCGACTTCTTCAGGAAGATTATTAAATTTCAATTCAACACAACCATTAAAAATGAAACTGAATACGGCAACAAACTTAATTAGAAAAGTTCTAAATATAAGTGACAAAAAATACGAAAAAACAAATATAACGAAGATTCGCAATATATTAATAAGTAATGACTACCCAAAATTGACGATAAACAAATTGATAAATAACGCTATCAAAAATAACAATAATAAAAAAGAAACAAAAAATAAAGAAGATTCAACAGTCAAACATTTTTACAGTGTACCTTACATACCAGAACTTACGGAGATAAAACATATAAAAGACATGATCAACGATAATACAACAACAATTGCATACAAATCAAACAAAACACTGCGACAACTATTTACGAATAACAAAACAAAACTTGACAAATTAAAAATAAACAATGTGGTGTATGAAATTAAGTGTGACGGTAACGAAAGGGAGAAGTGCAATCTTGTTTATATTGGCACAACAAAAAGAATGCTGGGAACAAGAATTAACGAACATAAATCTGACGTCAACAAAGGAAGAATAGCGACGGCACTTTCTCTGCATGTTAAGGAGTGTAATCATAAAATGAACTTTAATGATGTAAAAATAATAGATAGAGAAAACAAAGAAAACAAACGTTACACCCTGGAAAGTTTACGAATCCAACAAAAAATAAACCGCACAATAAACACCAAAGAAGACAAAGACAACACAAAACTACAATACTCTACTGCAATAATAGATTAAGCTTTTAGTTCTGTGATATTAGAGTTAAGGATAACTTGACTTCGGTTTTTGTTTTTTAGTGTTGTCAATATTTATTTTAATTATTTATTTATTTATACAAAAATTTGTTCGTTGATGTCCAGTTTTTTAGTTTTAATTAAATAGTTAAAGAAAAAATAAACAACACAAAAAAATGCAATTAAGTTGTAAGTTTAATTTTAACCAAATTTATAAAAAAATTGTAAGTTTTTTAATGTAAAAATAATTTTGTCATTAGAAAATAAAGCAGACTCAAAGTCCCCTGAAGAAGTTTCCACCAAAGAAACGAAACGTTGGGAGAATGTAAATGAAAAAAATTTTGAAGTTTTATTTACACTAAAAATAAAATAACTGACCATAAAAGCCTAAAGGTAACCCCTTATGAAATCAAATTAAAATACAAAATAGTGGTCATACAAGAAGTAAAAACAACTAAAATAAAATGTTTTTGTCGAAAATTTTTCTATAGAAACATTTTTTTGTCGAAAATTTTTCTATAGAAACATTTTTTTGTCGAAAATTTTTCTATAGAAAAATTTTTTTGTTGAAAATTTTTCTATAGAAAAATTTTTTTGTCGAAAATTTTTCTATAGAAAAATTTTTTTGTCGAAAATTTTTCTATAGAAAAATTGTTTTGTCGAAAATTTTTCTATAGAAAAATTTTTTTGTCGAAAATTTTTCTATAGAAAAATTTTTTTGTCGAAAATTTTTCTATAGAAAAATTTTTTTGTCGAAAATTTTTCTATAGAAAAATTTTTTTGTCGAAAATTTTTCTATAGAAAAATTTTTTTGTCGAAAATTTTTCTATAGAAAAATTTTTTTGTCGAAAATTTTTCTATAGAAAAATTTTTTTGTCGAAAATTTTTCTATAGAAAAATTTTTTTTAACGAAAATTTTTCTATAGAAAAATTTTTTTTAACGAAAATTTTTCTATAGAAAAATTTTTTTTAACGAAAATTTTTCTATAGAAAAATTTTTTTAACGAAAATTTTTCTATAGAAAAATTTTTTTTAACGAATATTTTTCTATAGAAAAATTTTTTTTAACGAAAATTTTTCTATAGAAAAAATTTTTTTAACGAAAATTTTTCTATAGAAAAAATTTTTTTAACAAAAATTTTTCTATAGAAAAATTGTTTTTAACGAAAATTTTTCTATAGAAAAATTTTTTTTAACGAAAATTTTTCTATAGAAAAATTTTTTTTAACGAAAATTTTTCTATAGAAAAATTTTTTTTAACGAAAATTTTTCTATAGAAAAATTTTTTTTAACGAAAATTTTTCTATAGAAAAATTTTTTTTAACGAAAATTTTTCTATAGAAAAATTTTTTTTAACGAAAATTTTTCTATAGAAAAATTTTTTTTAACGAAAATTTTTCTATAGAAAAATTTTTTTATTGAAAAATTTTTTTTAACGAAAATTTTTCTATAGAAAAATTTTTTTTAACGAAAATTTTTCTATAGAAAAATTTTTTTAACGAAAATTTTTCTATAGAAAAATTTTTTTAACGAAAATTTTTCTATAGAAAAATTTTTTTAACGAAAATTTTTCTATAGAAAAATTTTTTTAACGAAAATTTTTCTAAAGAAAAATTTTTTTAACAAAAATTTTTCTATAGAAAAATTTTTTTAACGAAAATTTTTCTATAGAAAAATTTTTTTAACGAAAATTTTTCTATAGAAAAATTTTTTTAACGAAAATTTTTCTATAGAAAAATTTTTTTAACGAAAATTTTTCTATAGAAAAATTTTTTTAACGAAAATTTTTCTATAGAAAAATTTTTTTAACGAAAATTTTTCTATAGAAAAATTTTTTTAACGAAAATTTTTCTATAGAAAAATTTTTTTAACGAAAATTTTTCTATAGAAAAATTTTTTTAACGAAAATTTTTCTATAGAAAAATTTTTTTAACGAAAATTTTTCTATAGAAAAATTTTTTTAACGAAATTTTTCCAAAGAAAAATTTTTTTAACGAAAATTTTTCTATAGAAAAATTTTTTTAATGAAAATTTTTCTATAGAAAAATTTTTGTTACGAAAATTTTTCTATAGAAAAACTTTTTTTTTCCCTTTCAAATTTTAGTTCTTTAAGGCCCCATTTGAGAATTGTATTCCGTTATTTCTATAAGTTCACCACAATGAACACACCATGGTTTGTTGAATAGCTAAATGGTTAGCAAATACAACAACCTCCATAATTATAGCATATAATTTCCTCATAGAGTTACCAGATCATTAATTTTCCTTAAATTACTTAAAAAATAAAACAAAATTTCCTTAGATTTTTAATTTTGAATTTAAATTCGAAAAAAAATTTATTATTAATAAATACATATTAATTAGTTCGTATGTGAGTGAATGTTTTAAATATTAATGACTAAATAAATAAATAAATTGCTTAAAATACTAAATTTTTAACTTAATTTATTAAAAAGATAAAATATATACAATTCTTTGAAATTTCTTTGGGTGTTGGTGTAGTAAGAACCTTTTAAGGCGGTCACGTTACACTGATTTCTTCATCACTATCTGAATTCGATTCATCATAGTCATCGTAGTACATTTTCATAAAATCGGGATTCTGGAATTGGCTGTTATGTGGACCCTGATGTTGTTGTTGCTGCTGAGCCATGGCCTGAGCCTGCTGTTGTTGCTGCTGCAAATGATGTTGCATGGCATTTGATATAAATAAGTTATTTGCGGCTGCATGTCCCGGATGTAGAGCCATGGCATGTAGGGCAGATTCATTGCCTCCTGCACTTATATTCAACATGGTCATGCGTCTTTGTTTGGCCTCATTTAGCGTGGACTCCAGTTTAAATTTCAAATCTGCTGCCACCAAATGTTTATGCATCTCGGCATTGATCTTGGCCTGAAACTCAGCACTAGTCATGGGCATTAGGGAACCCGCTCCACTATTAACGATATGGGGCGGTGAAGAGGCAGTCGACGAGGTCGACGACTGATCATGTTGTGTGGGCAATTTAGCCACTGTCAGCAAGGGAGGGGGAGATGATATCTGAATTTGTTGTGAGCTGGTGAAGGGGGAACCAATACTGGTCACCGGCTGGGGTATATGATGCATAATGGGAGGTGATTGCAAGGAATTGGGAGTTTTGGGTGAGATCATGGGTTTGGGTGTACCAGATTCGGAATTGTTTAAGTCTTCTTTGCTTTGAGGTGAAAGAGGTGGCGAAACACTGTTTCTGTGGGGAGACATGTTCATGGGTGAGAGTGGAGTCAAAGGGCGATCACCTTTGGCATCTGATAGATCAGGATTGGGATTATTTTTATTGGGTAAAGTTTGATCCCTGGAACCGCCACTGGCTAAGAGTTCGCGTTCCTTGGAATTACGCCATTTCATGCGGCGATTTTGAAACCATATTTTGACCTGAAAGTATATAAAAGGGGAAAAAAAGAAAATTAGTTTATCTTATAATCAAGTAAGAAGGGACTTTTGCAGATATAGCCGCTAGAGGGGTAAAAACGGGTAAAAAGGGGAAAAATCAAAAACATTATAACTCTTAATCTAAGTATAGGTATAGATACAAAATTTAAATTACAATTTGAACAGCTAAAAAAATAAGTGGACAGGTATTTGGTACCTTTTTAAAACTATGACAAATAAAAGGTTAAATTAAGTTTTTTGGTACTATTTTTAAACCACTCTTATCTTTTGAACCAAAAAATATAGAAGGGAACTTTATGCTAAAATCATTGGTACTTTTTTGATTTCGGGACCCAAAATGGGTAATATAGGGATACAATTATAATGTAATATCTCTAAAAGTTATATGAAATTGTCAACTGCGTTTTTATAAAATATACCGAACTCAATTAGTACCAAAGAATTGGTTATTTTATATCTTTTAAAGTAATAAGTATATTTATATCTTTTATATATATAGTTGTTGGGCATGAATTGGTATGACCAAATTCCGATAGGTGGCGCCACAGAAAACTACTCAAAGTGAATTAAATCGTAAACCGTGCATTTGATCTTGATAAGATCTTTAGCAAAGTTGTTGCACATGAGCCGACGAAGGTTTCTCAATTGGTATAAATAATTTCCGATAGGTGGCGCCACTAAAAATTACTAAAAATCAATTAAATCGTAAACTGTGCATTTGATCATGCTATGATCTTTTGCAAAGTTGTTGCGCATGATGCGATGAAGGTTTCTTAGTTGTTATGAATAATTTCCGACAGGTGGCGCCACTGAAAATTACTCAAAATCAATTAAATCGTAAGCCGTGCATTTGATCATGCTATGATCTTTTGCAAAGTTGTTGCGCATGAGCCGACGAAAGTTTCTCATTTAGTATGAACAATTTCCGATAGGTGGCGCCATTGAAAATTACTCAGAGTGAATTTGACAGTAAACTGTGCATTTGATCATTTTATGCTCTTTAGCAAAGTTGTTGCGCATGATACGATGAAGGCTTCTTAGGTGGTATGAATAATTTCCGACAGGTGGCGCCACTGAAAATTACTCAAAATCAATTATCATGATATGATCTTTTGCAAAGTTGTTGCGCATGATACGATGAAGCTTTCTTAGCTGGTATAATCAGTTTCCGATAGGTGGCGTCACTGAAAATTACTCAAAGAGAATTAAATAGTAAACTGTGAATGTGATCATGCTATTATCTTTAGCAAAGTTATTTCGCATGATCTGATTAAGTGGTAAGGTGGCGCCACTAAAAATTACTCAAAATCAATTAAATAGTAAACCGTGTATTTGATCATGATATGATGATCCTTTGCAATGTTGTTGCGCATTAGCCGACGAAGGTTTCTTAATTGAAATTGGAAATTTTCGACAGGTGGCGCCACTGAAAATTACTTAAAATGAATAAATCGTAAACTGTGCATTTGATCATGTTACGATATTTAACAAAGTTGTTGCGCATAAGTCGACAGACCTTTCTAAGTAGTTATGTCCGATTTCCAATAGGTGGCTCCACTGAAAATTACTTAAAGTGAATTAAATAGTAAACTGTGCTTTTGATCATGATCTGATCTTTAGCAAAGACGAAGTTGGCAAACAATTAAAACAATTTTAAGATTTTTCATTAGAGTTAAAAAAAAAAATATCCATAATCTTTTAAATACGTATTTTTCTATGTCTTATCCTGCCTGTTCTAAACATTAACACCAGATATTCTTTAATAGATGCAAATTTAAATCTTAAAACAATAAAAACATTTCACTTGTACTTTCAGCTTTAAAAGCTCTTTTATATAAACTCACACCTAAACAAAGGTCCTTGCATTCCCTTCTCATTCTCTCTCTCTCTCTCTCTTTATCACTCTTTCTATGTCTGTTTTAGTAATAGTAATCACATCAAACTCTTTAACTACAATTTGATACAAATTGATTGCAAAACAGTTACAAATTATTATTTGATACCATTTTCTAATGACAAAAACACTCACTCACATCCATTTAATACAAAGAACCCTTACATTTTCAGTTTCCCTTAACTAAAGGCTATAATGCCAAGGATTCATAGGACATCCACTCCCACACTCACACATACTTACACATACTAAGTGTAAAGAGTTGTGGTGGGGCAAAAAGTTTGAGAAGTTTATGTGACTGACAGATACGAGAAAAGGCGGCAACTTTTAATAGAAACTGTTTTTGAATTATTGTACAAGGATATGCACAGTATGTCCTGTTGGTTTGTTTGAGTGTGTGTCTCTCTTAAAATAAAAAAGTAACTAAAGTTTGGATCATGAGAGGTAGTTAGAGGGGTCAGATTGACTTTTATTTAAACTTTTCCTCCAAAATGTTGATGGTTTTTTTTTCAGAAACATTGGAGCTTTATATAAAGGATAATCTTGCTGGTCTATTTTGTTCATTTTTAAAGTGAAAAAAATAAAGTGTATGGAAAGCACAGCAGGAATAAAACACTTAAAAATCATTAAAAAAGTATTTTGGAATTACTTTGAAAACTTTAAAACGAAGGAGTTCAATGAAATTAAATTTTAGCCATAAGCTAGAATAAACCTGAAGCATGCATCGGTCGTAATGGTGGTCGTAGGATCTAATAAATCTTAGAGGACCTACTTAATTACTTAAATAGCCTACATTTACAACCTATTTAGATCAAAAGCCGAGCATATTTTAGAATTCCAAGCTCCTCTATCTTGTGCGCATATTCTCCAATTTCGCAGGCTAAGATTTGAAAGATTTTCTTATACTTGGTCTTTCCATCGAAGTTTTGGACGCCCTCTTCTACGAGTTCCCTCAGGATCATAATCGGAAACTTTTCTTGCCGAAGTATTTTCATCCATTCGCACAACATGTCCTAGCCAACGCAGCTGCTGTTGCTTAATGCGTTTCACTATGTCTATGTCGGCGTAAAACTCATACAGTTCATGGTTCATTCGATGTTGATTCGTAGAATTTTACTATCAACTTCATCTGCCAGTACAAGCGCCCATGATTCAGCACCATATAATGACACGGGTAGTATAAACGTTTTATAGAGCTTAATTTTAGTACTTGCGGAAAGGACTTTATTTCTTAGCAAACATGCTTAGGCCAAAATAGCAACGATTGGCAAATATGATTCTACGTTTGAAGCTTATATCGTTGCTGATGTTCACAGCGGTACCAAGGTATAAAAAATCTTTTACAACCTCGAAGCTATAGTTCTCAACGGTCGCATGTGATCCAATCCTGGTGGTCTGTCTGCCTGTAGAAACCATAAGTTTTGTTTTTGAATCATTAAAAGCTAAACCCATTTTGTTTGATTCCATCTCGATACTGGAAAAAGGCGGCAGTTATCTCGCGCAAAGTGCGACCCAGAATACCAATGTCATCGGCAAACGCGAGTAACATATGTTGTCTAGTGAAAATTGTATCAGTTGCATTAACTGCTGTATCTCGCAATATTGAAGAGATCACATGATAGACTGTCCTACCTGAATCCCCGTTTAGTTATGACTCTGATAGGTTCTTACCTATCTAAACAGATGATGTTGTATTAGTTAGTGTCATCCTTCATAACTTTATTAGTTTCGTAGGGATGTCGAACTCTGACATTGCTTCAAACACCTTTTTCCGTATCGGGCTGTCAAAAGCTGCTTTGTAGCCAGCAAAGAGATTATACATATCAATTTGTTTCTCTTGAGTCTTCTTCAGGATTTGAAGTAGAGTAAAGATCTGGTTTTAATCATCAGAATCTATACAAGAACGTATAGATTAGGCACCTCTAAAATCCTTATGCCAGCTGCCGTAGCAGGGGCATTTCTCGCTTGATTACCCCTTTGGGTAGTATATTCTGTAGTGTTGTTTCTTTCCATGCTTAACAAATCGTTAGTGCTTTGACGTGTATTGTCGCTAGCCTTTCGTTTACTGGGGTGAACCTGGAAACAAGATTACGCATTCTCTTGGAGGAGAATCTGACTGCCTGTCCGTCTGTCTGTTGAAATCAAGTTTCTGAAGCCCCTGGAGAATGGACCTACATAAATTATATACCAGATTTTAGGAAATTCTCCCGCAATGAACGCTATTAAATTTCATCAAAATCGGTTTATAAACACCCGAAATATCAAAAAATACCAAAAATTAGACGAAAATTTTAAAATTTTTGATTAAAAAACACTTTTAAATAACAAGAGAAGAAAGATACTCATGGCGTACAAGTGATAAAATATTATATATCAGATTGTAGGAAATGGTTTCCCAAAGCACTCTGTAAAATTTTATCAAAATCGGTCCATAAACATCTGAGATATCGCCAAAACACTAAATTTGATGTATCGCAAATTGCCCAAAGTACGCATTAGAGAAAGTTTGGTGGAAAAATGAAGTGCAGAAATAGGAAATACCATCCTCCTGGAGCACGGACAAGCATAAATTTTATATCAGATTTTAGGGAATTCCCCCGCCAAGCACGTTATTAAATATTATCAAAAACGGTCCATAAACATTTTGTTTGCATTTGGTAAGAATTATTTCAGCGATATCTCAGGTGTTTATGGACCGATTGTGATGAAATTTGACAGCGTTCTTTGTGAAAGGATTTCCTAAAATCTGATATATAAACTCCACAAATCTGATTAAGATACCATTCAAATTGTATCGATCGACTCAGAATCGGCAGGAGAATCGATTTCACGACGTCCGTCCGTCCGTCTGTCTGTTTGTCTGTCCGTCTGTCTGTCTCTCTGTCTGTCTGTCTATCCGTCTGTCTGTCTGTCTGTCTGTCTGTTTGTCTGTTTGTCTGTTTGTCTGTTTGTCTGTTTGTCTGTTTGTCTGTCTGTCTGTCTGTTTGTCTGTCTGTTTGTTTGTCTGTCTGCCTGTCTGTCTCTGTCTGTTTTTGTCTGTCTCTATCTGTCTCTGTCTGTCTGTCCGTCCGTTTATCTGTTGAAGTCAAGCTTTTGGAACTCCTGTTTTGTCGATATCTCAGATGTTTATTTTGATGAAATTTAATAGCATTCTTCGCAGGGGATTATCTAAATTCTGATGCATTCGGCAATTTGTGGTAGATATAATTTAGGGTTTAAGCGGTATTTCAGGTGTTGTGATCGAAAATGATGAATTTCAGGGTGGGGCGATATCCTAAAATTTTATGTAAAATGCATGTGGGGAGCTCCACAAATCTGATTTTAGCAGACAGGCACAGTGGATTTATCTTAATTTTGTGTCTGACTTTTGAACATTATGATAACATTTGAGAATGTATTATATATCAAATTATAGGTAATCTTCCTAGGAAGTACGAATAAGAAGTATAACTTCGCCTAAGGCAACAAATAATAAATGACAAATTATAACAGATATGACGATGACATTTAGCATAAACTTTCTAGAGGGACAACATTTGACAAAAGTATTTCTGATCTCTTGAAAATTTCGTTATTGAAAATGGGCGAATTCGGTTCACATTTAGTGAAATCTCCCATATAACACCAACCGGGAATCACTTTAATGCTGATAATTTAAATCACATTATAATTGCACAAAGAACTAGAGCAAAACTCCAAAACTCCACACGTCCATCCTACATCCTAAAGATAGGAAGAAAAATACATCCCAAATATTATTGACTAAACCAACTTCAGATTAATATGTATTTAAATCTTCAATAACTTTTCCGAAAATTGATTTATAGAAAATTTTTAAAAAATTTACTATTTATAGAAAATTTTTCCAAAATTGACTATTTATAGGAAATTTTTTCGAAAATTGGCTATTTAAAGAAAATTTTTCGAAAATTGACTATTTAAAGGAAACTTTTCGAAAATATTTTTCGAAAATTGAGTATTTAAAGAAAATTTTTCGAAAATTGAGTATTTGAAGGAAATTTTTCGAAAAATGACTATTTAAGGAAATTTTTCGAAAATTTACTATTTATAAGAAATTTTTCGAAAATGGACTTTTTATAGGAAATTTTCCGAAAATCGATTATTTATAGGAAAGTTTTCGATAATTGATTGTTTATAGGAAATTTTTCATAGAAAATTATTTGTAACAAACATTTTAATAGAAAATTTTTCGATATAAAATTTTTTTATAGAAAACTATTCGATATAAAAATTTTTCTATAGACAATTTTTCGATAAAAAATGTTTCTATTGAAAATTTTTCGATATAAAAATTTTTCTTTAGAAAATTTTTCTATAGAAAATTTTTCGATATAAAAATTTTCTATAGAAAATTTTTCGATATAAAAATTTTTCTATAGAAAATTTTTCGATATAAAAATTTTTCAATAGAAAATTTTTCGATATAAAAATTTTCTATAGAAAATTTTTCGATATAAAAATTTTTCTATAGAAAATTTTTCGATATAAAAATTTTTCTATAGAAAATTTTTCGATATAAAAATTTTTCTATAGAAAATTTTTCGATATAAAAATTTTTCAATAGACAATTTTTCGATATAAAAATTTTCCATAGAAAATTTTTCGATATAAAAATTTTCTATAGAAAATTTTTCGATATAAAATTTTTCTATAGAAAATTTTTCGATATAAAATTTTTCAATAGAAAATTTTTCGATATAAAAATTTTCTATAGAAAATTTTTCGATATAAAAATTCTTTGATATGAAAATTTTACTATGGAAAAATTTTCCAAAATTTCTTTAGAAAATTTTTTATTATTTTTATTACATTTATAAGAAATTTTTTCGTAAATTGACTAAATTTTTTGAAAATTAACTATTTTTAGAAAATTTTTCGAAAATTGCAAATTTTTAGTAAATTTTTCGAAATTTGACTTTTAATAGGAAATTTTTTGAAAATTGACCAATTTTATTTATTTTACATCGACAGCGTGTTATTGCTTTTGGGATTGGAGGAGGCTGTGAAAATTAATAATTACAGAAATTCATGTTGCCTTGAGTGGGGCTCGAACCTAGGCAGAATATGTTGTTTAACCAAAAGAAAACGAACTAACTGTCCTCGAAGATATTGCACAAATGCAAAAAACTTTAAATATTTCCAATGGGATTTTTATTTATTTCACATTTTTCGAGTGGTTTAATAGCTTATATATATAACATGATAAGAGGAAAGAGGTCTAAAATCTCGATTAAATAATACTAATACTTTGGCAGGGACTTTAATCTAATAATTACGATAATTCAAAGTGTCATTACATGATAAAATACATACACAAAAATTATGACAAATTTACCTTTAAGTACTTGTATGTAAATTTTGTATTTCAAGACCATCATCATTTAAAACTAAGTGTGTATACCCTATAATTCTAAGGCTTGTATACATTGGCAAAACAATCATTGTTAAAGCTTTGATCTAAATCGGTCCGCTAACTTTAGAGTTTTACATAACTAATCAAGAGCTTTAACTAGTTGGATGATACGTACGAATTAGAGTATACAACCCTCACTGGGCACTGCGTTTTTGTGTTGCATCTAAGGGCATCTACATTTGGAAGCATCTTTTCTGGATGGTTTATCTGATCTATCGAACTTTATTATATGTTCGCCAAATAGATACATATATCAAAGCTCCTGGCTGGCTTAAATAAGCATTCTCTACTTGTAGTCTAGTAATAAATATCTTTCACAAAGGGACCACTTTAGAACCCAAGTGACGCTACCTTCGACATCAGCCACCTGCCCAACCTAACTTTTGGGGGGATAACTATTCTAGATGATGACGCCACCGGAAAGCTTTTCGTTTTCCTAGACACTTTGCATACAATACTAGTATAACCAAATATTCAGGGGTGTCATAGAAACCAAGTCAGTTTTTAAATTTCTCGGTTTTGAAAACCAATACTGGTTATATTTGGTGTCATGAAACCATGTCGGTTTTGTTATTATTGGTTTTAAGTCAAACAAAATGTTCGAATCAATTGTTTATTATTTCATTTGAAATTTTTTTTGAAACATCAAAAATCAAATAAAAAAAATAAAAATTATTTGAAGAAAAACTTTCAGTTTTTTTGCGATGTTTGTGGTATAGGTATAAATAAAACGCTGCTATTTGGACAAATGAAGCTTGTATACCCCAACATCATGAAATGACCGAATTGCGGACTGGAAAAAATGTAATCTACCTACACCAAGAAACAAACCACAGCCAATCAATTGTCACTTACCTGCGATATTCATTAAATTACTAACAAATATGTTGATATGCATTTGCTTCGCCAGTACCTCCACACAAACAATATTCTAGCCTTACAATTTTCCCCATTTTTGATATTTTTATGTTTGAAGATACGGTTCATTGATTCCAAAGACAAAAAGTACCAAAACTTATTTTTATCTTATTACATGATAAAAATGCTATGTAAACTTTTCACCCATCTCTTTTTATTTGAAAGTTAAAGCTAAAAAGTACCAAAAATATTTTTTCTCTTTTTCTCCCCTTTTTTCGAAAAGTACTTACCACTTGTACTGTTATTTTTTATTATTTTTGTAACTGATCCAAACTCGATTTCAATTTTGGTTCTATTGTTTTTAGTTTGGGAATTGTAGCGTTATTGAATTTTCCCTTTTTTATCCCCCACAGGGCCAAATTTTCAAAAATCTATTCTTAGTGGATCTTTAAATCGAAAAAGGCACCAGTTGGCCAGTAACGCCTTTGCTTTAAATTGATAGACTAATTTTGAAATGAAATCTGTTAACTGTAGGTTGCTTGGTTTATTTCCAATACTAAACCAATAATATTATTTTTTGTGACACATGAAACCAATAGAAAATGTAGTTCGAACATTAATATTGGAATTCATGACACCAATTTAATTTTTTTGTCGTTTTCAAAACCAATACCAATGAAATTGGTTTCTATGACACCCCTGAATAAATTCTTACGATTTTGTACTTTACTTTTGGAACGCCATTGGTGAAGGGTATAAAAGATTCGGCAAAGCCACTCTTACTTGTTCCTTAGTGTTATAATGAGTTTCTTAAAATAATCACAAATCACTAACCGCATAATATCAACAGGATTAACAAGAACAACAAGTAAATAAATATTTGAAAGCAATAAACCATTAAATTGTATTAACTGGTAATTCCTCTAAATATTTCGCTGATGTACTAACAATTCAATAAACAAACACACACCCACACGTGCCCTCTATTAGCTCTAAGGCTTAAAAGCTTAATATTCTAGTTGTTTTTGTGCTTTTCTTTTCACAACCTTTTGTTGTTAACGTGTAAGTGCTTGTTTTGCTTCCGGTCATTGGGAATTGTGTAATATCCGAGAATCGAACTATGAAACCACAGTTTTATAAACAAAGACACACACACACACACACAAACATATACAATAGAAGACTTGCCTAAGCAGACTTCATTTTCCAACACTTAAATTAAGCTTTTTTATGAGTTACTCTGGGTTGAAGTGATATTTGGCCAGCCACCCTCTTTCCTTAGCTAAAACTCTTTAGAAAACTTTTCACATTTATTTTAGTTTCATATTATGCGTTTGTGTTGCTAAACGTTTTGTTGGTGGTACCGTTTGCTAACGACAATCTGTAAATTGAAATAATAAGCCAAGGCGGCGATAAGATTAATGATTATGGGTTTTACTTTTTCATTCATTCATCCAACCATTCCGTCGTCTACCCCCACCCCCACTCATCTAACGTCTTTGTTTCTTTTCTATTCATAGAACTTTACTCGGTTTTATAAAATCTTTTTGCTATAGCAAACATTTGCTCTGCCATAGCAAAATTGTAAGTTTTAGCTGCTTGTGCGGGAGGAGTTTTTGAACCAAAAAATTTTAGCTGATGACGATGTTTTGATGTCTGTTTTTGATGGAAATTAATTATAACTAAAGCGTGCAATTTAGTGTAATTTTATTGTACATTATTAGACTTGTTTTATTTTATTGTTTGTTGCTTTCGTCCTTTCGACTTTTATTGTTGTGTATGCGTGTCCTTTGAGCGTGAGTGTTCTCTGTATGATCCTCGGCTTTATTTAATATGAATTTTTAAGATTTTTGCTTTAATGTTTAAAATCATTTGTTAATCGAATTAAAAGCTTAAATCATTCAATTAAATAATTATTTCTTAAATTATTTAGTCATTCATTAAATTAGGCTATAGGAATTTGGGATGTGGATTAGGGTTGAGCGAAAAATATATTTTTTGGAAATTCGATACTCCTAAATTAAAAATCGATATTCTATATCCTAAGGTATACAGACAAAAATGTTGCCTTACTAGGTCAATGTTCCATGAGGTTATTTCTAGTACCCATTTCTATGGGAAAAAAATCTGAGTTTTTTTTGGTTTTACCGAAATTTTAACTAATGAAGATTTAGTTTTGCAAAAATAAATAATAGGATTTAGAAGATAACTAAAACAGCTTTCCTAAAAGTCATAAAACCAAGAATTCATACAATAGAGTTATTGCAACTGTTACCAGAAAATTCGTGTTTTCTTTGGTATGCCTAGAGATATGCAGCAAAAAAATTAACTTTAGCATACAGAAATTACAAAGTAAGACACGATTTACCATTTTAAAGCTTTTAAGTACTAAATAGTTTAATTTTGTTAAAATAAAATAGAATTTATATATTTTTATTTTTTTATGGAAAATTGTAGTACTTTTTAAGGTCGGTTTTAAAAGTCAGTTTTTAAGTTTTAAGACTATTATTAAAGAAATTATCAAAATTTCATTTTTTTATCGATGTGTTAAAATAGACAGATGAGATAATAAAATTTTAAAGAGTTTAGGTTAATATCTTATTTGGTTTCGTCGTACCTGACGAATTTCCCGAAAAAGTATATGTTTGGACCTAATAGATGCTTGGTAAGTTTTAATTGATTTTAATTTTAATAAAACTAATACTGAATATTATTACTCGGTCTATAAACTGTTTTTAAAATTGTAGGGAAATAATTCAAGAACTTTTAAACGTAGGTTCAAGTATCATGAAATTTACATGGCTAATGAGGAGGAGTATTTGAGCTTAAGTTATGAATTTGAAGTATGTAGACTTATCAGAAGGGGAGCTATATGCTCTCAAAGTAGGGTACTTCGTGTTTTTCGAAAATTAAACACGATCCACATTATATCGGATCAAATACATTCGATCGGCTAAAGATATTTCATCAATTCTTTTTTTGTTTAAAGATTCTTGAGACATAAAATAAAACAAATTTTGGAAAAAATATATTATAATTATAAAACTCTAGGAATAAGTCGTCAAAAAGTTGAATTTTTTTTTTTCGAAGTCGAATATCTCATAAGCTATAGTAGATAAACTACATGTGTAGCGATGTTTTTTGTAGATCTCAGCTGGAAAATTTAAAATATAAAATAAAATATATAAACATATTTTATATCGGCTAAAAAATGTGACTTCTGATCGTTTTTAACTTTCGAAAAAAACCCGAGGGTCCTACTTTATGGGTATATAGCTCCCCCCCCTGATAAGTCTACAGACTCCAAATTCTAAACTTTAGCTCCAATACTTCTAAATAGCCATTTTCATGATAATTGTACAAATTTTTAACCCTATGTAAGATATCGAACATTCGGCCTAAATTAACTCCCGTGTTATAATAACACTGTGCTAGTTAAAAAAAAACAAACAAAAGTGAGATTAGTGGTTAAAAATATTTCGAGTACACTGAATTCAATGGTGCTAAGCTTTTTTCTATGTTAGCTGTAGTTTCCGAGATATAGCGTTATTTAAAAAATGGAGGAGTTTGCGCTATAAATATACGCGTAACTCGAAAAGATTTATTTTCTTGGACTAGGTAAACAAATTCGAAATTCTTTAACAATATTACCTTTCAGAAATACTAATTATTTTTTTAATCCGAGTAGTCGTTTTGGAAAGGAACATTTTTTGTTTTTAAAAAATCACAAAAATTTTCATTTAAAAAATAAAAAAAATTTTTGCAAAAAAAAAGTTAAAAAATCTAAATTCGGCAATAAAATTATCCTCGAGGAACACTAATTACCTTTTTAATCCGAGTAGTTTTTTGAAAAATTACAAAAATTTCCATTTTCAAAAAATTGTTTTTTGCAAGCAAAAAATTTATTTCAAAAACGACTGCTCGTATTAAAAATATAATTAGTGTTTCTGAAAGATAATTTTGTTACCAAATTTCGGGTTTTTGCTTAGTTCAAGAAAATAAAGAGTTTTCGAGTTAGGCGAATATTAATTGCCCAACCTCCACCATTTTTTTTTATAACGCTATATCTGATCACAAAAATTTCCATTTTCAAAAATCATTTTTTGCAAAAAAAAGAGTTACAAAATCTAAATTCGGCAACAAAATTTTCTTCTAGGAACGCTAATTATATTTTTAATCCGTTTTGTCGTTTTTGAAATAAAAATATTTTTATTTGAAAAATCACAAAAATTTCCATATTCAAAAATATTATTTTTTGGAAGCAAAAAAATTTATTTCAAAAATGACTGCTCGAATTAAAAATATAATTAGTGTTTCTGAAAGATAATTTTGTTGCCAAATTTCGGGTTTTTACTTAGTTCAAGAAAATAAACAGTTTTCAAGTTATGAGAATCGTTATTGCCCAACCTCCTCCATTTTTTTTATAACGCTATATCTTGAAAACTAGAGCCAACCTAAAAAAACGGTTAGCTTTATTGACTTAAGCTTACTTGATTTATCTTTACCGACTAAGTCTCCCTTTTGTCGTTTTTTTTTTCAACTAGCACAGTGTAATTATTACATCTTTGTGAATACCTTAAGTAATTTGTTTACTTTTACTTTTATATCTCATTATACCCTTCACCACCATAGATGGAAAGGGTATTATAAGTTTGTGCTGATGTATGTAACGCATAGTATATCAATAGGCTTAGAATCACTTTCTAAGTCGATTTAGCGATGTCAGTCCGTCCATCCGTCCGTCTGGCTGGCTGGACCCCCATGTAAACCTTGTAATCAAACTATACAGGTCGCAATTCTAAAGATAATTTGATGAAATTTAGCACAGATCATTTTTTTGTTAATGGGACCATGGCTATTGAAATTCGTCAAAATCGGTATATTATTTATGGTACCTCACATAGGTCCCACTTCCCGGAATTGATATATTGACCACTAATATCATTATTTTTTCATGGAATTTAAAACATAGTACCTGGTAGACCGAGCCTTGCTCGGAGCTTTATGATAAGCATTTTGAGGAAAATTTTAAAGTTTTTATATATTTTATATTATAAAGTGCTAAAATAAATTTAGAGGAAAGACATTGTAGAAATATTCAGTTAATTTTGAATTATTTGATTTATTTTGTCCGACCAACACATAGTTTGCATAGTTTACAGTTTAACTCATTTTGAATAATTTTGGAAATTATTCATATCAACAGAAACCTCTGTCGACTCATGCGCAACAACTTTGCTAAAGATTATAGTCTGATCAAATGCACAGTTTACGATTTAATTCATTTTGAGTAGTTTTCTGTGGCGCCACCTGTCGGACTTTGCTTATTCCAATTCATAAACCTTCTTCGGCTTATCCGTAACAACTTTGCTGAAGATTATAGCATGATTAAATGTACAGCATACGATTAAATTGACTTTGAGTAAATTTCAGTAGCGCCACCTGTCGAAATTTCTTCATACCAACTAAGAAACCTTCGTCGGCTCATGTGCAACAACTTTGCTAAAGATTGTAGCATGATTAAATGTACAGATTACGATTAAATTGACTTTGAGTAAGTTTCTGTAGCGCCACCTGTCGGAAATTATTCATACCAACTAAAAAGCCTTCGTCGGCTCATGCGCTACAACTTTGCTAAAGATCATAGCATGATCAAATGTACAGTTTACGATTTAATTAATTTTTAGTAATTTTCAGTGGCGCCATCTGTCGGAAATTAGTCTTATCAACTTTAAAACCTTCGCCGGCTTATCCGCAACATCTTCGCTAAAGAGCATAACACAATCAAATTCACAGTTTACTATTCTATAAAGAACATACATACAGACAAACATTCATTTGTTTAAAATAATACTAATTTTTCCCCCTTTTTATTCCCTAATTTCTAAAAGTTCCATATGTATATTTGGTACTTTTTTGGTGCCAATTGAATTCGGTACGTTTTTTTAAAACGCATTTAACATAATGTATAATGTTCCTATTCATATTACTTTGGAGATGTTATCATTTTATCCCTTTTTTACCCATTTTGGCTCCAAAATCAAAAAAGTACCAAATACGTGTTTCATGTTTTTTTTACATCTATTGATTGCAGTACCAAGTTTCTTTCTATATTCTTTAGTTTAAAATATAAGAGTGGGTTAAAAAGGTGCCAAAAAAACTATTTTCACAATTTTTTGCCCCCTATCGGACATAGTTTCAAAAAAGTACCAAACACCTGTCCGCTTATTTTCAAAGCTGTTTAAAACGTAATTTTAATTTTGTTTCTATACCTATTACTTTAGGAGACATAGCGTTTTCGATTTTTTCCCCTTTTTACCCGTTTTTACCCTCTTAGAGGTAAAAGTTCCAAAAATCCCTTCTTCTTCGACCTATACATCAAAAACGATACCCACTGTCCAAATTTTATCAAAATCGTTAGAGCCGTTTTCGAGATAGCCATTCTATATATATGTATATATATATATATATATATATATATATACAATTATTGCTCGTTTAAGAATATAAGATAATAACAAGATAAGATACTGCTTAAATCTAAATCACTGTACCATATTTTGTTGAAATCGGTCCACATTTGACCATAGCTCCCATACAATTTTATGTGTCAAAACGCACTAAATGAGACAAAAATCTCTAAAACGCTCTTAAATCTGAAGATAATAAGAATTTTAAGTTTATTTTTGCAAACATAATTTTTGTAATACCTGTAATCCATTTGCCAAATTTCGAGATATTCGGTCCACATTTGAGCCTAGCTCTCATATAAGTCCAAATGACAGAAACAGCTTAAATATATAAGTTTTGAGAAAATGTTTGTATGATGGCGAAATAAAATATTTGTCTTTATACAGGAAAAATAACACCTTTGACCTTAGTGGTGAAGGGTATGTTATGGTCGGGCTTGACCGACTATAGCACTTTCTTACTTGTTTTAATAACAAATTAATTTTGCTTTAATATAATTGAATTGTAATTAATAACACGTTTGATATTCCCCCCGTGTTTCGGATTCATTGACGCCATTAAAATGTCTTATTAAAATGTTATAAATAAATCAGGGTGTAAAAACAATAACAAAAAAAAAAATAGGACTAAAATCTAAATTTTAGACAAGATGTTACCCGGAGAACAAATGTTACAAAAAAAAAAAAAGTGAAATAATAATAAATATCAGAAATAATAATCATAAGTTAAACGTAAAAGTTATAAAACGAGAAAAAAATGATAGAGCCCAAAATAAAGCAGGAGCAATTTATGAATGAATGATTGTCCTTTACACTGAGAACTTAACAGAGAAAAAAGAAAGGATCTAAATAAAGTATTCACCATAAAAAACAATTAAATTATTATAAGTTACTGCTCTTTTTTCTGCTGTTTTTGGTAACACATTTAACTGACATATTATTATTAGTGTAGCCTTAAATGGCTTAAACACCCTCTAAATTTCTAAAGACTTAAACGAAAGAAAAAATCACCCTTAAAAGTTAAAACCAACTAACAAATTGTTTAAGTAACTTTTTGACTTTGTGTGTGTATTTGTGTGTATTTGTATCCTTATTTCGCCAGGATGAATAATATTTAGGATAAATAAAAATCAGGAAAAAAGTAGAAAAGAAAATTTCTAAAACCGTAACATCAAGTTAAATATTTGCAACGCTTTGTAACACATGTTTCACTAATGAGTCTCTAAATATACTCAGATTTTTATGTTTCGTCTGATTTTCCTGTGAGGGAGGGGTGACTCGTGCTAAAGGCAGGGGAACTTTTGAAGATGTGTTTAATGTTATTCGATATTATATGGATAATAGTAAATTAAATAGTGTCTGGAGACTATGGCTCTTTTACCCATAAATGTTAAGTGGTGAATTTGTACAATATGTTTTTCTAATTTTCCTTGGGGATAAAGTTTCATCGATAAGTGAATTGAGTAGGAGCTGAAAGTGTGTGTAAATATTTAACAAATTTGTTAAATGTGCTAAAGATGTTTGTTACAATTATTATGCTGGTTTTTAAAGCACTTTTAGTTTAGGGAAAATCAATGAAAATATAAGTTAAGTCCTACCATATGATAGCCTAAACTACTGAGGTCAATTAATGATCGAAATTTACTATTTAAAATTTTTCTCAAAATTTGAATTTTAAAAATTAATCACAACTAAACGATATGATGAGGCCCTATGTTCCACTGGGAGTCAAGGATAACTTTCTTTAAATTATTCTTTATGAAAATAAAAAAAAAAATCGAAATTTTGACTTTAAAAATTTAACAAAATTTTGAGTTTGAAGATTTCTTATAACTAAAGAATTCGAGGTAGTAAAACGGAACTTTCATATAATTTTGAGTTGAAATACTGAGAATCATAATAAATTTCAAAAGAAATTTTCACTAAAAAATTACACAAGTTATAAGCAAAACAGCAAATTTTGTCAAAATTTTGGATTTTCCAAAAAGAAGAAATTTTTCAAAAATATGGGTTTTGAGAATTTAATTTTACAAAATGTCTTAAGGTAATCAATCAGAACTTTCATATGATTATAGGGTGAAGTATTAGGTGTTATTAAATAATTTTAAAATAATTTAAAATTCAAAATTACACAAGTTATAAGCAAAAAAGTGAATTTTGACAAAACAAAGATATTTCAAAATTCCAAATTTTTATCAAAATAAAGTAAATTTTTTCAATTGTGCAAAATTTAAAATACCTTAAATAGTTTGCGTTTGTGATGCTTTAAATGTATTTGTTATCGGTTTGAAAAAAAATCTTTATAAAATTAAAAAAAGAACAAATTTTTAAAATTTCCCAAAATTTTGACTTTGAAAATTTTTTATAACTAAAGAATTCGAGGTAGTAAAACGGTACCTTCATATAATTCTGAGTTGAAGTACTGAAAATCATAAAATATTTCTAAAGAAATGTTCACTAAAAAATTACATAAGTTATAAGCAAAAAAGCAAATTTTGTAAAATTTAAGAATTTCCAAAAGCAAGAAATTTGTTTAATGAAATTTAAAAAAGATAATTTTTCAAAATTTTGACTTTAAAACTTTAGCAAAATTTTGAATAACTTATTATAACTAAAGAATTCGAGATAGAAAAACGGAATTTTCATATAAATTTTAGTTGAAGTACTGGGTATCATAAAATATTAAAAAAAAAATTTCCAAAAAAAAAGAAATATTTCAAAAATTTCCTTTTTCGCGAAATTCAATGATTTTATATCGCAGGTACGGCAAAACTTTATGAGATATCAACCTAAACTTTTCTGAACTTTTTTAAACCATTTGTCTTTATTAAATAAAAATATTTAAAATTTTTAATATTTGTTGAACAAAATTTTCAAAAATTTAAAAAATGAGTTTTGAAACCGACCTTAAAAATAAGTATCAATTTCCAGTATAAAAAAACTATGTATTTTCGTTAATATTTTAACAAAATTGGACTATTTAGTACTTCTAAGTCTTAAAATGGTAAATCATGTGTTATTTTGTAATTTCTGTATTTTGAAGTAAATTTTGTTGCATACCCTTAGGCATGTTATATAGGACTCGAATTTCTTTGGTATAATTGCAATAACTTTAAAACTATTCCAGGTATTTTTGGTTTCTATGACTCTACGGAAAACTCTTTTAGTTGTCTTCTATATTCTAGTATTTCTTTTTATAAAAACTATTTTTATTGGTTAAAATTTTGCAAAAACCCAATAAAACTCCCATTTTTTCCCATACAAATGGGTCCTAAAAATAATTGTCCTGAACTTAGCTTTTATGATATAAAATATTTAATTTGAAATTCGATATTTAGTATTTGTTCTTTATTTGCTTAAAAAATTATAAGAGCTTAAAATGTGATAAATGATAAAAAAAATGTTTAAATAAAGATAAAAAATCAAACAAAATCCCATTAAGATGCAGTCGAGCAAATAAACATTTTATTTATATGATTCCTTTTTGTTCGGAAACCAAAATTAAAACTTCCCCCTCTAAAAATAATCTTAACACAAATTCGTCCTTCTTTTGTTGTTGGGCTGTCGTTTGCGAATAAAACAATTTTTATTTTTATTCATTTAATTCTTTAAGCAAATCAAAAACAGATAAATGTGTGGTTTTGACATAAACACTTTTTTTGCCCTAGTATTCGGTGGGAGGATAAAAATTTCGAGTACAAACACATGCACAGAAATAATAAATAAGTAAATAAAAAAAATTACAAATAAATAAAATAAATACGTTTTTTTGAGAAAAAAAATCCATATAGAGGAATTTCCCACATCATAAGGGAGAGATTTTTAACAGTTCATTTCTATACTTCTAAGAATCCTGGGAGAGAGAGCAAGAAGTCCTTTTTGGTAACAGAGAGCATTAGCGTACAATGACACGTTTTGGTGTCGCGTGTTTCAATTTATTTGAGAATCTTTGGTTTAGTTTATTTTTTCAATACAAATATTTGAGTTTTGCTTAAATATTCAAATAACATCAAAATACGCATTAAGTTCTTATTGCCTTAAGTTATTTATTTTTTTTTTGTATTTTTGAGTTCATTTTGAATCGATTTCCGTTTCGTTATAATTCCGCCTTAAGTGGTTTTTATGCGAAAATATTTATGCATTTGTCAGGTACTAAAATTAATTTCTTATCATTTATAATCGTATCTTCAAGGACTTGTTTTGTACCGCTTTGTGGTTAAAAAAGTTAAAAGGATTTTTTTCTTTGCCATTAGTTTGTAAAGTTTCAAAGGGGGAAATTGGTTTAAAGTTAAAATAAAATGGAATTTAAAAGGAAAATTTTGCAAAATAAATACCACAAACATTTGAAAATTTAAAAAAATAAATATATTTTTCAAACGTTTCTATTAAATTTGGAAATGAAACATTTGAAAGTGTTAAAATTTCATAAGCATTAAAGAAACAGAAATATTTATTAACCTATTTCAAATAAGAAATTCTGGAAAATAATTACTTTTTTCAAACATTCCTATTAAAAATGGAAATGAAACATAATAATTTATTAAAATTTCTCTATAATCTTATAACAAAATTGTTTATTAGAATATTTACATATATAAATAAATATTAAGCCTTTTGAAATTTTTAAAAATAAACACTTTCTTTAAAAGTTCCTATTAAATTTGGAAATGAAACATTTGGAAATGTTAAAATTTCATAAGCATTTTAGAAAAAACTTATTTGTTGGCCTATTTCGAAGGAGAAATTCTGAAAAATAATAACTTTTTTCAAACATTCCTATTAAAAATGAAAATGAAACTTTAAAATTTATTAAAATTTTTCAAAAAAAAATATTTGTTATCAAGAAAAGTAAAGCTTTTTAAAAATTTGAAATTGAACATTTGAAAAATTTTAAAAATAAACACATTTTTGAAACGTTCCTATTAAATTTGAAAATGAAAAATGTGGAAATGTCAAAATTTCATTAGCATTTTAACAAATAATTATTTATTAATGCATTTCAAAGACGAAATTCTAAAAATTAAAAACTTTTTTCAAACATTCCTATTAAAAATGGAAATGAAATATTGAAATTTATTAAAATTTTAAAAAATCTTATAATAAAATGTTTGTTATCAAGAAACGTAAAGCTTTTTGAAAATTTGAAATTAAACATTTGAAAAATTTTAAAAATATACACATTTTTGAAACGTTCCTATTAAATTTGAAAAGAAACATTTGAAAATATTAAAACTTCGTAAGTTAAAAAAAAAAAAAAATATTTATTAACCTATTTCAAAGACGAAATTCTGAAATATAATAACTTTTTTCCAACATTCCCATTTAAAATGGAAATGAAACATTATAATTTATAAAAATATCTGTAAAATCTTATAATAAAATGTTTTAGTAGATCATATACATATATAACTAAATATTAAGCCATTTGAAATTTTTTAATTTTTTAAAATGAACACATTTTTTAAACGTTTCTATTAAATTCGGAAACGAAACATTTGAAAATGCTAAAATTTTATTAGCATTTAAGAAACAAATTATTTTCAAGCCCATTTCAAAGATGAAATTCTCAAATATAATAGCTTTTTTCAAACATTCCTATGGAAAATGGAAATGATACATTAAAATTTATTAAAATTTGTGTAAAATCTTCTAAGAACATTTTTATAAGGTCATATATATAAATTAGTATCTATAAATATAAACTCTTTGGAAAATTGGAAATGGAAGATTTGGAAATTTTTAAAAGTAAACGCATTTTTCATATGTTTCTATTGAATTCGGGAATAAAACATTTGGAACTGTTAAAATTTCATTAGCATTTTAGGAAATAATTATTTATTAGCCCATTTAAAAGACGAAATTCTGAAAAATAATAACTTTTTTTCAAACATTCCTATTAAATTCGGAAATAAAACATTTGGAAACATTAAAATTTTATTAGCGTTTTAGAAAAAAAATATTTATTAGCCTATTTCAAAGACGTAATTCTAAAAAGTAATAACTTTTTTCAAACATTCCTATTGAAAATAAAAATGAAACATTATAATTTATTTAATTTTTTCTAAAATCTTATAACAAATTTTTTTTAAATGTTAAAATATAATGCCTTTTAAAAATTGGATATGGAACATTCGAAAATTTTTTAAATAAATACATTTGTCAAAGGTTCCTATTAAATTTGGAAATGAAACATTTGGAAATGTTACAATTTCATAAGCATTCTAGAAACAAATTGTTAATTAACGCATTTCAAAGACGAAATTTTGAAAAATAATTACTTTTTTCAAACATTTCTATAAAAAATGGTAATGAAACATTATAAACATTATATTTTAGTAGCCCTTTGAAAATTATAAAGGAACATTCGGAAATTTTTAAAAATGAACACATTTTTCAAACGTTCCTATTGAATTCGGAAATGAAACATTTGGAAATCTTTAAACTTCATTAGTATTTTAGAAAAAAAATTTTATAGTCCATTTCAACGACGAAATTCTGAAAAATAATAAATTTTTCCAAACATTTCTATTAATAATGGAAATGAAACATTATAATTTTTTTAAAATTTCCCTAAAATCTTATAAAAAAATTGCTTAATAGATTCTTTATATAAATAAATATCAAGAAATGTGAAAATTTTTTAAACGTTCCTAAGAAATGTAGAAATGAAACATTGGAAAATATAAAATTTCTTTAAAATTTTTTATTAAAAGAAATTTAATTTAAAGAAAAAACTTTAAATTAACCCCTAAAATACATATAAAATAATATGCATTTAAAGTATTCACATATCTCTTATGAAAACTACATAAATTCCAATAAATTTCATGTCAAAAGAACGGTCTAAAGAACTGAACCAATTTTGGTGGCAATCGATCAGTTTAAGACTATAGCTCCTATATAATCTCCACTTAAATTCGAAAGGAAAATTCCTTGAAATTGGGTAGGGTATTCTTATCGACCATACAATCTTACTCGCTTGAAGTGCAATCATTAGTTTTTCAAATTGTAATTTTGTAACATTTTTACATGACTAATATTGTGTAATTACTAAACAAAACAAAGTTTTCAGTAGTTCGTTATTATTCTAAATTTGTTTTGTATTTATACTAAATTTTACATCAGTTTTCCCAATTAAATAATATTAAGGTGATAACCTATGAAATGTAATTTCTTAACCAATTAATAATATGTTATTAGCAACACGTTAAGATCGTTATACTCTATTTTCAAGGACAAATAAAGTTATTACTATAAAGTACTTGGAATTTGAAAGAAGTCAAGATAACATTTTCCTCCAAGAACCAATTTTTGTACTTAGAAATTGAGAAATTAAGAAATTAGAAGAATTTTGTCTAAAAACTGGTAACTACGATTTTCGTTGAAACATAACTTTTTTAATAGGAATTGGCAAAACAACAAATTATTAAAAATTAAAGGCTAGAGTCTTAGCTTTCTAATCACATATAAACTATTTGCATATATTTGCATATTTAGACAAAAATAATAGATAATGAAATATTCTAAAGCAAGAAAATTCTTAAATTTAAGTACAAAAACTCGAAATAAAAGTATGTCTTGATTGAAAATGCCTAAATTTAAAACTCTTGAAGAGTTTAGAATTTTAATTTTTTCGTTTTATTTTTCTTGTCCCATAGTGCTTTCAATCATGTCCAACTTTTGTCATAAGTATGAGTTTTATTTCAATTGTTGTTCAGTTTGCATTTTTGTCATTTTTTCTGAAGTGCGTTTTTTGTTTGCACAAAAATGTCATTTAACGCGACAATAATGGTTGCAATAATACTTGAAATGATGGATTGCACCTGAATTGCACCGTTTGTCATTTCTCTGGCAAAGCAGAGGCACAAACACACACACATGAAAGTTGTATGTATGTGTGTAGATGCAAAGGACATTTCAACCCGTCCCTAGTTAGAAAATATGAATGATATAGAATGCCATTGAAAATATTTTGTACCAGCGAATGCATATTTATGGCCAACCCATCATAAATGCGAACACATTGCATTGAGTGTAAAAAAATTTTAAAGGGTATGTTGTTGCATCAATGAAAATGAAGTCCTTGGAGTCCTTGTAAGACTTATATTTATGAGCTTTTGTTGCATGTTGATGCTTCAAATCTGGCTGTATTAAAGAAGAATCTTTTTCGAATAAAAATTTGTATTTCTCGTAAATTGTTTTTGAGAATTTTTTTATTAAAAAGCTGAAATGTGGAGGTCCACAACAAAACGAATTCTTTTGTTTTTGATTACAAAAGAGATTCTTTTAGTTTTTATACAAAATTTTAGACTTATAACAAAATTTAATCTAAGCTTTTACAAAACTTTAAGCAAGTTTTTAGCATATTTCAAAATTTACTTATTTTTGATTATTATAGATTTAAAGTTGAATATGCAAATATATGCAAATATTTTATATCTTGCTATGTAGCTAAGGCTTCAGAGTTTATTCTGTGATTAATTTAGTTTTGTAGATTTTTATACAAAAAAGTTATGACCCAAAATATATATAATTAACTAAATCTTTTTATTTATATTTTCAATGAAATCTTTTGTTTCTGAGTTCAAAATGAAATTTTTTTCTAGATTCATAACAAAATTTTATCTAAAGTTTAAAAAAACTTTAAATTAAAAAGGTCTTAAGTACATTTCAAAATTAACTTATTTTAGATTATTATAGATTTTAGGCTAGATATGCCAAGTATGCAAGTATATGCAGATGTTTTATATTTTGTTATAAAGCTAAGACTTCAGAGTTCATTTGGGGATGAATTTAATTTTGTACATTTTCATACAAAGAAGTTATGACCCAATGAATCATATATTATATTCTTATAAACTTTTTTATTGAAATTTTCCATGAAATCATAAAAAATATTTAAATTTGTCATATTAAAACTTTTTGAGAATGAAATATAAAAACATGAAAAATATTTAAAACTCAATATTTTTTAATTTTCTTTCAGATTTATTTCAACATAACTTTTTTTAGTAAAGACCTACAAAACACAAATTATTACAGATTAAAGGCTGTAGTCTTAGCTTTATAACGGTATATAAATGAACTGCATATATTTGCATATAATTTTGCTTTTGCATTAATTTTTATGACTATTTTATTTTTATTATTCTGATTTTTGAAAAATTTAGAAATTGTGTGTGTTTATACTGAAGAAAAATTTTTTGATGAAAGCGTAGCAAAACAGATCCATTATTATTTGAAGCCTCAAGTCTTAATTTTATGTTGATATATAAATTATCTGCAAATATTTGCATATTGTACCTATTATCATATGAGATTGTTATTGATTTGAGGCAAAATAAGGTAAGTATGCAAACATATGCAGATGTTTAATATCTTATTATAAAGCTAAGACTTCAGAGTTCTTTTTGTGATATATTTAGCTTTCGTATATTTTTATACAAAAAAGTTATGACCCAATGAATCTTATATTATATTCTAATAAATATTTTTTATTAAAATTTTCAATAAATTCATCAAAAATATTTAAATTTGTCTTATTAAAAATTTTTTGTCAAATGTTTCATTTTGTTGTGTATCTCTACAAATGCATATAGGACTTCATATGCATTATTGCCCAGTCTTGGGCTTGCCAACAGCCAGTTCATTCTTTTGTAATATCCAAAATTTTTTTTCTTGCTTTTTTCTGATGTCAGACTTCCTGGGAAAAAAGGGAATGTAAGTGACTACTTTACTCCTTGTGTGACATTTTTTCCAAAATATTCTTTTGATGTTGCTCCATTTAGGGTGTCAGTCGCCCCCCCTCTTCTTGGTAGAACCAAACAAATATTTCAATGACCATCAGCACAAGTGTTAAATTTTACACTACTTGTCGTTAATAAACATATACACATGGGTATACTCGTATATATACCTTCCGGGCTTTTTACCCAAAATTTCTTCCCACTCCCCCCTCATAAAATCCTGCCATCCATTTGTCCTTTTTAAAACCAAAATATTCTTGAACACACACACAAAAAAAGTGTCGTCTCCTGCTGTGGTCACATATGACCAAAAAATAACGCCATCATAGTGAAAATATTTTTGCATTTTTTTGACAGTTTATTTATTTGAATTTTTGCAAATTTCAAATTTTTTTTCAAGTTGCTGCAGGAATAAGGATTTTTTGTCCTTTTTTATATTTTAGAACTTTAATATTTGTATGAATTCTGTTTTTAGTCATCAAAATTTTATGATTGTTGTACATAATCTATATTTTTCTGTATTCAAATATTGTTTTTTTGATTTCTTTTAGATTTTGTCCGGCCATCAAATAAATGCTTTTGACAAATGATAAATAATAGTTTGATTTTATCGTTATTTTTGTCTAAAAGTTTTTAGGTTTTTTATAGTTTTATGATTATGTGGTATGTTGGACATAGTTTTATGTTAAAGGTCGGGATAGATTTATAAAGTATAATTTATAAAGTATAATTTATTTTACAAATTTAGTTTGAAAAAAACTTTTTTGAATGAAAACCTACCAAAACAAATTTATTACGAATTAAAGGTTAAAGTCTTAGCTTTATATCGATATATACTTTTTTTGCGTATATATGCATATTTAGCCTAAAATTACTATAAAGTAACGTGACCTTATAAATGCAAATTCGAAGGTAAATAAATTTTTGAAAAAGTTATTTTAGAGTTTTTAAATTTTTTTTAAACAGCAAGTTACGAAGGTTGCTTTTATGTTTTGAGATAAATAATCGAAAATATTAATTTGGTATTTTCTAGATTTTTATGGTGATTTTAGATAAATTTGTCGTAAAAGAAAACAAAAATCCACTTTTTGATAAAATAAATGATATGGAATTCAAAACGTTTTTAATTTGCTTTTGGATTTATTACAGTAGAACTTTTCTCAGTAAAGACCTACAAAACGTAAATTATTACGAATTAAAGGCTGTAGACTTAGCTTTATAAAAATAAAATGCATATTTTTGCATATATTTAATAAGCTTTTTTGGGAAAAATAAAAATTGTAACATTTAAATTGAAGAAAACATTTTTTGCATGAAAACTTATAAAGTCAAATCTAAAGTCAAATCTGTTAAAGACTACAGTCTTATCTTTATATCGATATTATTATCTGCATATGTTTGCATATTTAGCTTAACATTACTAAAGAGTATAGGAAAATCCTTTGATAATTAAATTTTTAAATAAGTTCTTTTAATATTTTATAGACATCAACATTTTATAGAATTTAATACTTTTTAAATTTTATTTTAGGTTTATTACAATATAACTTTTTTCAAGTAAGACCTACAAAACCCAAATTATTACAAATTAAAGGCTATAGTCTTAGCTATATAGCGATGTATTAATAAAATGCAAATGTTTGCATATGTTTTTTTCTTAAAGCTTTTATTTGTATGACTATTTTATTTTTATTACTCAGATTTTTGGGTAATATACAAATTTTTACAAGTTTAGTTTGAAGAAAAAGTTTTTTCATGAAAACCTATCAAAACAAATTTATTACAAATTAATGGCTAAAGTCTTAGCTTTATATGGATATATAAAATATCTGCATATATTTGCATATTGAGCTTAAAATTATTATAGAGTACCATCTCATACTGGATGATTCTTTGATAATTAAATTTTTGAATCAGTTCTTTTAAAATTAAATATTTTTCAATCAACAAAATCATGAACATTTTATGGAATTTAATACTTTTTTAATTTTCTTTTAGATCACTTTTTTCGTTTAAGACGTACAAAACAAAAATCAATAAAAATTAAAGACTGGAGTCTTTGCTTTATAGCGATGTATAAATGAAATGCATGTTTTTGCATATACTTTTGCTTGAAAGCTCTTTTTTGTATGACAATTTTATTTTTATTACTCAGATTTTTGGGTAATATAAAAATTTTGACAATTTTAGTTGAAGAAAATTTTTTTTCATGAAAACCTATCAAAACAAATTTATTACAAATTAAAGGCTAAAGTCTTAGCTTTATATGTATATATAAATTATCTGCATATATTTGCATATTAAGCTTAAAATTACTATATAGTAACATGATCTTAGACAGGAAAATTCTTTGATAATTAAAGTTTTTAATAAATTCTTTTAAAATTTAATATTTTTCAATCAACAAAATCATAAACATTTTATGGAATTTAATAAATTTTTAATTTTCTTTTAAATTTAATACAATATAACTTTTTTCAAGTAAGACCAACAAAACCCAAATTATTACAAACTAAAGGCTGAAGTCTTAGCTTTATATCGATGTATAAATGAAATGCATATTTTTGCATATATATATTTTTTTAAAGCTTTTATTTGTATGACTATTTTATTTTTATTACTCAGATTTTTGGGTAGTATAAAAATTTTTACAAGTTTGTTTTGAAAAAAACTTTTTTTCATGAAAACCTACCAAAACATTTTTATTATGTATTAAAGCCTAAAGTCTTAGCTTTATATCGGTATATAAGTTATCTGCATATATTTGCATATTTAGCTTAAAGTTGGTCAAGAGTGACATGACCTTATAAAGAAAAATTTTAAATAAAATCAATTTTTTAATAAGTTCTTTTACTATTTTGGACTTTTTTAATGAAAATATCTGAAAAAAATATTCCAGCCCTTTTTTCTGACAAATTACGAAGGTTGCCTTTATGTTTCGAAATATATATCAAAAATATGATTTAGTTCATATTCAACATTAAAACTAAGCATATGTCACAAAATCTTTAGGTCTTTGATTTTTTGCTATCAAAAAATTATTAAAAAATCAATTGTTACAAAATTTTACACCAAATTATAACTTCATTAGTCAAAAATCACATACGAAAAAGGACCTAAAACATCTTCACATATGAAAAAAAAAATTCTGCCTCCAATATAAAATAAAATAAAAATTTTGATCGATTGCTGTCAAAAACTAATTAGTAACACTTTTAGTTGAATACAAAGACAAAACAGAAGCAGAGCATAATTATGGTTTAGATTTGTGCACTAATTTGGCGTAACATGTGACATCAGGACTAAAAGGACACAATTGTTTTCAATCATTCATAAATATTTTTAAACAATAGAAAACGCAATCTGTGTGTTCGTTTGTGCTGTCGCTTGTTTTATTATAAAATGATGCATCATTTGGTGGTACATAATGATATAATACAATAAAAGGAAATGCAAGGATGTATGGGAGATTGTGTGTGAGAGTGATAACATTTGCTTTTTAGTAGTAAAACATTCATTTATTGTTATTTTTAATGATGATAATGATGTTTTTAAACAATTTTGTAGAACTATGATTTTTGTTCGATTTCTTTTATTTGGCAATTTGTTAAATAATTGAGTTGTGATCGATTGCATTTTGACTTTTAATAATTCGTTACAGAAATTAACAATTTTAAATTCATTGTCGTTTGATTTAAAATCATTAACATAATTATCCACAATTTGTCTGACTATAATTTATAATTTTGTGATCATTTTTGAAAAAATTCATTACTATTTCAGTCCTTGGAAATGAAAACAATTTAGTCTTTCGGCTAGATCTATAAATAATATGATATCGTCTTATATTTTTTTGTTTTAAAACAAAAAAATTAAAAGTTTAGATTTCTATTTGTTTACTCCTGGGCGCATATTTCAACAAAGACTCTAAAGTGAAAGTGGTTCTAAAGAAAAAAGTACTAAGTCCATTAAACCAGTTTTAGATGACAAATATCGTCTTTGATATTTGAAAACGTTAACACTTTCTGAGAAATTTATATCACTCCTATTGATTCGTATATTTCCCAATGAACTGTATTCTGGGAAACATCTCATGCATTAGGAAAAAGTCACTGTTTTGTTATTTTAATAAGAAATTGATGCAAGTTTTACTAGTTACAAGTTTTGTTGGTATATAACATTTTTAAATGAGAAACTACAAACTATTTTTTTTTGCATATTAAATTCTGAAGTCTTAGCTTTGCAACCGTATAAAAATTATCTGCATATATTTGCTTATTAGGAAGAAATCTATAGAATTGCATTTAAACATTTTTAAGATCTGGTTCTAAATTATGAAAGTATTTTGGATTTTAAATTTGTTTAGGCTTTAGTATTAAACATTTTTTACTTTTTCTGTGATATTGATGCAAGTTTTACAAGTTACTAGTTTTATTGGGATATAACTTTTTTTGGTGGCAACATTCAAAACCAATTTTTTTGTATAATAAAGCTTAAAATCTTAGCTTTATAACGTTGTATAAATTATCTGCATATATTTGCATATTAGGAAGATAATCTATAGGAGGGTAGTCAAACATTTATGATATCTGGTTTTAAATTATGAAAGTTTTAAGTATTTTAAACATGTTTTGAATTTGGTATTTAACAAAATTTTACTTCTACTGAGAAATTTATGTAAGTTTTCCAAGTTCTATTGAGTTATAAAATTTTTTAATAGAAACCTACCAAATCAAGTTTTTTGTATATTAAAGGCTAAGGCCTTAGCTTTATGAGGGTATATAAATTATCTGCATATATTTGCATATAAACACCAAAATCGAAATAATAGAGTTTTTGTAAAACAACTTATTTTTTTTCAATACAAATGTTAAAGTTTTGTTCATGAAACGTTGGAATTTGTTTTATATTTGTTTATAAATGAACTTAATACGATCCATGAAAGAATTTTAAAATTAAAAAATTTGTACAGAAATAATATGTGATGTTTTACAAAAAAGTCGATTATATTCCGATCCCCCTATAATCCCACTTTTTTGATTTTTACATTTTATTGTCAACAATATTCCAATAATCCATATTTGGGAGAAGAATCATGAAAATGGAAGATATGATTTTTAAGATATCCTTAAGTTAAGAACATAATTGACAGGGCTGCCAGAAAATTTTCGCAAAAAATCGGCATTATAGGTAGTAAATTTTCATAAATCGGAAAAAAAAATCGGAATTGTCCAAAATTTATCACGAATATAGTCGAATATTAAAAAAACTGTTCATTGAAAATTTCTCTATGGCACAAATTTTCATTGAATATTTTTCTATAAAAAAAAATTTCATATTGAAAATTTTTTTGCTGTACAAAAAGTTTTATACTGAAAATTTTTCTATACAAAAAATTTCTACACAAAAAATCTTATATTAAAAATTTTTCTATACAAACAATTTTTTATAGGAACCTTTTCTATACAAAAAATTTTATATGGAAAATTTTTCTTTTCAAAAAACTATATATGAAAGAATCTTCCTTATAAAAAAAATTATATAAGGAAATTTTCGATAGAAAAATATAAAAATTTAAAATGAAAATTTTTTTTCTATACAAAAAGTTTTATACTGAAAATGTTTCTATACAAAAAATGTTATATTAAAAATTTTTCTACACAAAAAATCTTATATTAAAACTTTTTCTATACAAACAATTTTTTATAGGAACCTTTTCTATACAAAAAATTTTATATGAACAATTTTTCTTTTCAATATATAAATATATAAAAAAATCTTCTTTATAAAAAAATTTATATAAGGAAATTTTCGTTAGAAAAAATAAAGATTTAAAATGAAAGGTTTTAAGTAGAAACAATTTTAAATGGACAATTTTTCCATAGAAAAAAATTTATATTGAAAATTTTTATGCAAAAAAAATTTTCTCAAAAAATAACAAAATAGTCGGGATGTAAATATTATTCAAAAAGAAGAGTATTTGCATTTGATCCCAAACCTGTTACATTTATTTATTAATGTAACATATCAATTTATTGATAAAAAGCCAAAAAATGTTTGCGGAGAAACCAAATTCCTCGACGCGTTTCGATGGTTGGTTAAGCCATCTCTTCAGGAGGATTATCCCCAATTTAGACAGATCGGAAACCTCGCATTATTACTAAATTTACAAACATAACTATTAAGAATTATGTTCATAAACCAAAAGTAAAAGCGTAGATTATCGACTGAACAAAAACAAACATTTTTCAGTTTTTTCATCTACCTTCTTAAAAATTTTTATTTCGTTCCCAAATTTTAAATCTGTAAATTCCAATATATCGGAATTATTGAAAACTTATATTGTTTTTTAACCACTGATTTGTCCTATATGTAAAAATAAGTGTTACAATTTTTAAGTCAAATTTGTTTTCGATATAATCTAAAAAATCGCCAATTTTCTAGCGAAAATCTTCGTATGGGAACTTTACTATTTTTCAGGTCAAAAATTGCCAAAAAAAAATCGGCAGATCTGGCAGGCCTGATAATAGATCTCCCTTGTTCTCTTCAGTATATTATTACATTTTTTATATTTTATGTTAGTTTCATAAAAATCTGATAGCCGTATCTAAAGTTATAAATATATATTATGAAAACATTTAAAAAAAAACGAACTTTAAATTACCTTAAAATTTGAACTTAAGCGATATTCAAAATTTTGAAGAACTTTAAAAATTGTATGAGTTAGGAGAATATATATACAAAATTTCATCAAAATCGGAGTTGACGTTATTCGAAAATTTTTGATTTGAAACCTGCATAACATTTTTCTATTAAAAACTTGATCATTTTTTGTTGAGTTGGGCTATAGAATTTTTTAATGCAAATCTACAAAATCAAATTTACGACAAATTAAAGCTTGACATCTTAGCTTTAAAACGATGTATAAATTAGCTGCATATATTTGCATTTTCTGCCTATTTATACTCGATAGTATCAAAAGCATTAATAAAAATGTCAAAAACCGTCAGCCCAAAAACCATATAAAGTTTTGGGATGACGGTTTCATTGGTTGATATTTCTTTGAGATCAAAGGTGGCCAACATTGTTAACGGCAAGCCCTATAGGTGATAACCAACTTCTTTTGACCTTAATTGTATGATCTGGACAACAACATCTCATGGCACATTGAAAATTCTGCCGAGTGATTAGTCTCCGTTGGATATTTCTAATGGGCTCTATCTATATTTGATCTATGTTATATTCACTTAAGTCAAAAATTTCGATATGAGTAGAATCGAGTAACAGTTAGACTAGCTTTCATTTTTGACCAATCTTGGAAAATCAGTTAAATTTTTAAATTTTTTTGAAAAAAAAAAAATATGAGATAATTTTCGAATTTTGCGGCAGTGGGACCACATTCGACCATAGCTTCCAGATACTCTGCTAATTCTGAAATCAGTAAAAAATTAATGCTTGTAGAAATTTGAAATCGATTTCAACGAAATCCACTACAAAATAACATTTGAATATACATACATATACATATAGATATCTGCCTATGATTAACCAGAATCTCAGTTCCGGAATATCAGTTCTATATGAGTCACCCAAAACAGACATCGGAAAAATAGACACAATTAAGAAGGTACTAAAAAGGTTTAGATTGCACGATTTGTGTGAAAACTTGAGTAAAAATTGTGTAATATATCCGATCTCACATTAAAAACCTGTTATTATATTCAGATTTGCCAGAGTTTTTGTTTTTTGGTTTAGATTGGTTCTTTAATGGAGCCATGGTCAAATATAAACCGATTTCAGTGAAATTAACTAATAAATAACATTTTAATATATTAAAATTTATTCTCATGAGATAATCATGAGATAACAGAGTCTTAGCTCCGGAAAATTAGTTCTATATGAGTCGGAAATAACATAATTAAGAAGGTACTGAAAGGGTTAAGACTGCACGAATACAAATTTTGTATAATATCCGCTCTAATATTTATTTAAAATCTGTGATTATATTCAAATTTACCAGAGTGTATGTGTTGTTGTTTTAGGTTAGTCATTCTATGGAAGCCATGGTCAAATATCAACCGATTTCAACGAAATTTGTATTTTATATAATATCCGATCTGATATTTTAAATCTGTGATTAATCCTATTTTTCCCCATAGAATTTGAAAGTGCAAATCCCTTTTTTCCTTATAGAAAAAAAGTACCCAATACAATTCCCCTTTTTCCCCATAAATAAAAAGTACCTAATACAAGTTTGTTATTTTTTTCTTAATGGGCTGTAGTATCATTTAGTTTTTAGGTTTATTATTTTAAAAAATAGATTAAAAAAGTTATAAACCTTTGAAATTTGTAGTGTTTTACCCTTTTTACCCCAAAATTTGGTAAACTATTAAATACCTGGCAAATCTTTCATAGGTTCAAACCATACGATATCCGTTTAAAAAGCAATAAAAGTTATTGGTTTTAAAGACTGTCATGAATGTAAAGTACCAATCTGTATCAAGTTTCATCAAGCCTTACAAATATGTTCCGGTTTTACACTTTTTGCCCCATAAATTACAAACTTATCTAGCAGCAGTACAAATCTTTCATGGGTTCAAACGCCAAACATATAATTTAAAATTTCTTTTGATCTAGTTAGTAATTGTCTACTTTTCTAGCCTTTTGCACTCCTTAAATGCCGAAATGTTAAAGCCTAACCAAAAATTCAATTAAAGCAATTTTTTTTTAAGTCATGCAATTACCTTTTTATGTATCTACCCCCTTATTAGAGTCTCCCAAAAAATTGAAAGTCATTTTACAGAAAATTTTTTTTTCATACCGTTTTCAAAACTTCTTTTTTGGTTTTTTCAATATATTGTTAAGCAAATTCAAAAAACGTAAAAAAAAGTTAACCCTTTTATTACCAGTGTCAAATATAAAATTTTTTAAATATTATTTTTTTTTCAAAAAGGTACTCGATATTACATGTTTTTATTTCCATATTTCCATGGAAATTCAAAAAATCTTTCAAAGGCTTCTTTAAATATATTTTATACAAATTAACCCTTGCGTACCCATTGGCTAAGCATGGGAGCTTTTTAGTGCCCATGGGTAAGCAAGGGTTAATTTGTATAAAAGTTTATTTAAAGGCGCATTTGAAAGATTTTTTTGAATTTTCATTAAAATATATCAAAAAAGTCCAATTTAAAGTAATGTTTTGAACAAAAAAAAAATATTTTTAAAATTTTACTGTTAACCTTGGTAATAAAGGAGTTAATGACATCCGTTTTTAACCAAAATTCTAATATATATTTCTACCCATACTTTAAATTCTAAATATTCAATATTCGTTTAACAAAATTTTTCAAAAGCTGTTTCTCAAACCGCACTAAAAATATAATATCATAAGCAGCCGAAGCCACCAGAAGCCGAAAACTTTTTGACAAAAAAAATTATGTATAGAAAAATTATTGATAACAAAATTTTCTTTTGAAAAATTTTTGATAAACAATTTTCTATAGAAAAATTTTTTTGATCAAAATTTTCGATAAAAAATTTTTCTGTATAAAAATTTTTGATAAAATTTTCTATAGAAAAATTTTTGATAAAATTTTCTATAGAAAAATTTTTGATAAAATTTTCTATAGAAAAATTTTTGATAAAATTTTCTATAGAAAAATTTTTGATAAAATTTTCTATAGAAAAATTTTTGATAAAATTTTCTATAGAAAAATTTTTGATAAAATTTTCTATAGAAAAATTTTTGATAAAATTTTCTATAGAAAAATTTTTGATAAAATTTTCTATAGAAAAATTTTTGATAAAATTTTCTATAGAAACATTTTTGATAAAACTTTCTTTAGAAACATTTTTGATAACATTTTCTATAGAAAAATTTTTGATAAAACTTTCTATAGAAAAATTTTTGATAAAATTTAAAAAATAAAACATGTAATAGAAAACTTTTTAAAACATCAGAACTACACATTAAATAAATACCTATTTTAGTTTAATGTATAAAAAACGGCAACTCTGCCGACGATTTTTTTTGTTCGGTTGCCTTTGTGCCGACCTCTGATCATAAGCATTAAGTCTATAATGCTTTATATACAAAAATATATGCCACATACTTTATCCAAAAATTGTCAGTACTTTTCTTACAAAGTACCCAAAAAATTAATGCATAATTTGAATATTTAATTCTAAATAGAAGGTAAATTTGTATAATCTAATAAAATATTCAAAGTATGTTGTTATTTATATTGAGAAATAAAATAATATAACAATTTATAAAAAAACCACATAAAATTCTTATATACAACAATAGATCAGACAAACATATAAAAATTCTTATACAAGTAAAGTACTTTTATCTAAGTATATAAAAAAATCCCTTCAACTCAATTTTATATACCAAAAATTGTTGTTCACTCATAATAATTCCAAAAGTCTTCCTTAACAGAGACTGCGCATTTAAGAGACTGGGAGTTTAACTTTAAATATTTCCTTTATTTGCCCTTTTTTATTATGTGATACTCACTTATACTCTTAAAACTCAATTTTTTTTTTTGTAAAACTCCTGATTCTTAGTCCTTTGTGGTCTCAAGTTAACTATATATAAAATCCCTCAAGCTTTTTTGTACTATAACAATGAGTGTTTTTCTTTATCTTTAAGCTCATAAGTGCTTTTCTTTTTTATGATTTTGTAAGTTCACTCGTTTTGTTTATCAGGGGTTACCGTCGGTATTTCGTTTTATACAATAGAAAGTCCTTTTTGATTTTGCTGGATACAAAAAAAAAAAAAATTGTGGTTGTGTTTTTTTTAGGATTTAGTTGTATTGTTTGCCATTGTTATTTTTATTATATTGCTATTCATTTTTATTGTTATTTCCTTATAATGGGCGGAGTTGGGTTCTTTTTGTGAGTTTTTGGAATTATGATTTTTATAAAGGCTATTTTCTGTAATGCTTTTTTGAGTATGAGTTTTTTATATATAATAATAATAAAAACTTAACAATATTAACAGAATTGTCAAAATAAAATTTTAAAATATCGGAAAAAAATGTTTGTCCTAACACACATTTTTCAATTTATTTATGATAATTTTTAATTGATTGAGTCTAAGTTTTGAGGTTAGTAAGCGAACAAAATTCTTAAATAGACAAACAAAAGTTCATTTCGTTATCTTATATAATTTCAAAGATATAAGATTTGCAATTAAAAAATTTCTTAAATTTTTCCCAAAATTAAAAATACCTTTGGCAATTTAAATATATCTAACATTCTTTGTAGTCTATCCTCCTAATTCATGAAAGAAAAATAATGATATGACTTGATGTGCTTATAAATCAAATTTTGCATACAAATTTCTTTTATAAAGCTTTGATAAAATTATTATTCTTTTATGAATTAGGGGGTATAATTTTAAATATGTTACTTCTGAAACCATAAAAATGTAAACCGTTACAATATTGGTTGTTACTTTCAGACAACCGCGTTCTGGCTCTAGGGGGTATAAAATAGGGCTACACATCCTAAGTCGATTTTACGGCAGGTTGGATGTCTATTGAAGATTATGATCAAAGTGCAGCTCGAGTGTAATGAGGCAATTTAAAGAATTTTTTAACAGATATTTTTATTGGTACAATAATATCTAAATTTCATACAGATTTTAAACCAAATCGTATAACTATTTAAATAGGACTATCATTCCGGAATAAATATTTTTGCCCTATATAGCTGCAAATTTATTTAAATGTGAATGAAGTTCTACAAATATTTATATTGATTATAGTAGTAGAAATCAGGACATCGATACATAAGCATTTTAGCTAATATTTTGTTGCATATTTAAGGGATTTTTAAAATTATTTCTATTGCAAAATAGAAATAAGCCTTTCGTTTTCAAAATTATATATGTTAAAAATAAAACTCTTTAACTATTGATCAGCTTTTGGCAAATAAGTAGAAAATCAGTTAATCTTTGTATGTTAATCGACCAGTCAATAAATTATACTTCTGGCTTCATTAGCCTAAAAGATATCCATAGCTAAAAACCAAAAAACCTACCCTTGAATATTTTCCTTTTTTTTACCCTTTTGTACCCCTTTAATCGCAAAAGTACCAAATACATATTTAATTATTTTTTAATATCTATCGGTTGCGATATAAATTATGTTTCTATGTTTATTAGTTCAAAAGATAGATATGGGTTAAAAAAGTACCAAAATATGGTTTTTACCCTTTTTTATCCTTATTAGTACCATTTTCAAAAAAGTACTAAACATGTGTCCCCTTATTTTCCTAGCCGACTCAAATCCGATTTCAACTTTGTTTCTATCTATGTTGGTTTCGGAGATATGATGTTACTAATTTCTCCCTTTTCTACCCTGTTTTGCCCGCTAGGCGGCCGATTTTCAAAAAAAAGCCGAATACATGTCCCTTAATTTTTAGTGCTAATCTCAAACCAATTTAATCTTCGCTTCTATCGCTTTTGGTTAAGGAGATATAATCTTACCGATTTTTCCCTTTTTCACCCTTTTAATTGAAAAAAGTACCAAACACGTATTTGGTATTTTGTACTTGGCAATCGACCTCCTTATAAATTTTATTTCTAGCTTTATTGGTTCAAGTGAAATACAAGGAAAAAGAAAAATGGACCTACCCTAAATTTTTTCCCCGCTTTTACGCCTTTTTGAACCCTGAATCAAAAAAGTACCAAATACGTGTCTAATATTTTTTTCTTGTTTACTCTGTTGATTGGTTCAAAAGATACACATGGGTTTGAAAAAGTACCAACATTTTATTTTTACCCTTTTTACCCCCTATTTGTCCCATCTGCTAAAAAGTACTAAACGCGTGTCTACTTATTTTTGTAGCTGATCCCAGCTACTTTTGGTACTTTTTTAAACCCATGTGTATCTTTTGAAGCAATCAACAGAGTAAACAAGAAAAAAATATTAGACACGTATTTGGTACTTTTTTGATTCAGGGTTCAAAAACGCGTAAAAGCGGGGGAAAAAATAGGGTAGGTCCATTTTTCTTTTTCCTTGTATTTCACTTGAACCAATAAAGCTAGAAATAAAATTTATAAGGAGGTCGATTGCCAAGTACAAAATATCAAATACGTGTTTGGTACTTTTTTCAATTAAAAGGGTGAAAAAGGGAAAACATTTTGGGCCTATGACGTTTACTTCCGGAGATACAGCATTACTAATTTTTCCCTTTTTTACCCCTTTTTACCCCCTTAGAGGCCGAATTTCCAAAAATCCCGTCTTAGTGGATCTATACTTTGAAAAAGGTACCCGCTGTCAAAATTTCAGCTCTCTAGCATTAGCCGTTTGGGCTGTGCGATGATGAGTCAGTCAGTCTCTAGCCTTAGCCGTTTGGGCTGTGCGATGATGAGTCAGTCAGTCAGTCATGTTAGAGTTTTATATATATATAGATAAATGATTTAGATGATTCTAGAAGTAATTACAAATCATTCTAAAATATCTTAGATTTCGATCGATATCGAAGGCCGCAGGTAATCAAATTTTGTTATAATTGGTCCATATTTTACTACAGCTCCCATTAAATATCAACTGCCAAGAATCACAATAAATACAAAAATAAATACCTATAAAAACTTTACTCTTTTTATAAAGCTTTTTACTAAAACAGCTTTTTAGTCAAAAGCTGTAAATATTTTTACTAAAATAACTCTGTACATACTTTTAAGAAAGCTTATTTTTGTTTGCCATTGAATAACATTTCTTCACTTTTTAAGTAAAAGACTTTACGTTGAAAGCTTGCTTATAAATGAAGCTCAATTTTGAAAATCGTAAAAAAAAATTCTAACAATATAACTTCCTTTTAATATAACTTTTTCTGCATATCTTTTAAAATACCTGTTAATATAAACATTTATCATAAAGTGATAAAGCTTTAAAAGAATTTCAAATGAAACAGCTTCAGTAAAAAGCTGTATTTAAAAATATTTTTGCAGAAAATTTCTTTAGAAAAAACGTTTTTTTTTTGTAAAAGGTTTAAGTGAAAAAAGGTTTTTTGATAGAAACTTCTTGTAAAAAGTTTAACTTTAACTTTTGTCTAATAAATTTGCCTTAAAACCTAGTTTCTAAACCCGTTTTCCTTACTAAGGCTTTTTATAAAATACTTTGCATTGTATAAATAAAGCTTTTAAATAAATTTCCTTTATGAAAAAAACTATTAAAATTAAAGTTCATTTAAAGCTTTTCTTAAAACAGTTTTCTGTACAAAAATATATTGAAAGAAAATTGATACAAAGCTTTTCGTAAAACTTTTTGAATTATTATTTTTTAAGTTTTACTGTAGTGTATTGCACTAAGATCCCAAGTTATTACAATTATTTATTGTTGTAATAAATAGTTCTTTTTTCTTTTAATAATAAAAGCTAATTTTTTGATAAAAACTAAATTTGGAAGTTAAAAGCTTTCTATGATTAAAAAAATATACTTTGCATTGTTTAAATGTGATTAAATGCTCTTTCTGAAAAATATACATTTTTTAGCAAAAAAATTTAAAAGAAGTTGCTATTATAAAGTGGCTTAATATTGAAAGTTCTTTCTAACAATAATCTTTTTCAAAAAAGCTTTTCGTAGAATGTTTTAAATGAAAATGTTATTTGTTTTTTAATGAAATTACTTTTTTTTTAAATAAATTTTTGTGAAAAGCTTTCTCAAATCTTGGTTTATAAAAATAAAATGTATGTAAGAAAAATGTGTAATGAAAGCTTTTTCATACAAAAGGCTTTTTAAAACAGAAAGCTTTTTCATACAGAAGCTTTTAAAAAGAAAAGCTTTCCAGAAAAAGCTCTCAAAAAATTTTTATCGGAAAATTATTTTTAATGAAAAAAAAAATATGTAAAAATAACTTTATTGAAAAACGATATTTTAAAGAAACTTCTCAAATGTTGTTAGTGAAAATCTTAGCTTTTATAAAAAGAAATTGTCCCAAATAGCTTTTAATGAAGAAAGCCTTTAAAAAAAAAACTTTTTTAGAAACAATTTTTACAATTATAATGATTTTGTCTTAAAAAGCTTTAAATTAACAGCGATTTTTCAGCTTAAGCTTTTAAAAACAATATCGCACATAAAAAGCTGTCTGTAAATATAACATTTCATAAAATAAATAACACTGCTAAAGAATAAATGAATTCTTTGGATAACTCACATTTTGTTTACTGAAACCGAAAGTGATTTAAGTTTTTTCTAGTTGGTTTTAGTTTTCGAGATATAAAATGAAAAGTTCTAGAGCGATTATTGTATGATACAGCTTGTTATATTTAGAACATATCCACCTTTATGATAAAAGGAAAAAAATTTTGCTGCTTTTTCGTTTTTATGATTTTTTTTTTTAAAACGACAATTCAAAAAACTTTTTTCGGTGTATATTCCACGATATCTCTAAAACTACAATGCGAATGAAGAAAAATGTTAGGAGATCTTAAAAAAAAGTTGGTCTCAAATTTCTATTTTTCTTTTTAGCTCAATATAACCAGCCGTTTTTGAGTTATATTAAGGCTATTAGCAAAAAACAGTTTTTCAGAAAAAAAAATATATCTCGAAAACTAGAGCTAACTCGTAAAAACCAAAATTACTTTTGTATTTGACAGACCAAAGTCATTTAGATTTGTTTAACAAATTTCGTGCCACAAAATCTTGACGACCTGTGAAATTTGTTAAAAGGGAGCTTTTATGTCTATACAACTTTTTGAGCTTTACGTAAAAATACTATGGAACATTCAAATTACTCCTTAATATATAATCGCGAAAATATTTGTAATTCAGAAATGGGGCAGTTTCTGGTGTACATACATAGATTCGAATCGATATTAGTGAAGTTTTGAAAATTTAAAAATTCTTTACTATATAATAAAGCTTAAATCAGATCTGTCTGAAAGCTCTTACGGTCAGTGTTGCCAGATTTAATTTGTTTTCATATATTCAAATATTCTTTATTCAATCGAGCAAAAAATTCTAATCTGGCAGAACTGACTTTGAAAAAACCACTGACTTTGCAAAGACAATTTTATGTAAGTTTGAGTGGGACAAGCTTATTTGCGTCTAGCTAATACATAGTGTATTGGTGTGAAAGCTCAAAAGCTCTTTGCCAAAACTCGCACATTGTGCAGTAGAGCTGAGGCAAAATTACCGCATTCGATATCGATCGAAAACTCAGACTTTTAACCGAATATTGTGAAGTATACCTTAGGGATGTTCAAAATTACTTCGATGCAAAAAGTTTATTGAAATTTGGTATTCATTTTGATTCGTTTCTAAAAATATATATTGTTCAATTAAAACTCTTTTACTATTGTTCATCTTTTGGCAAATAACTTCAAAAAAATATAGTAAACTGTGCATCTTTTAAATAATTTTGATTATCCTTAAAGTATGCTATACAAATGTTTTGAACATATCTAAGATTTCGATCGATATCGAATGCCGTAATTTGGCCCCTGGATGGCTCCAGCTTAAATAATCAATATTGAATATCCTAAAAGCATACTATAACCTGTTTTATATCAATTCGTCTAAGATATTTGCGATGTTTGCACACTCATTTTATATAATAACTGAAAAAATCTGTTCTATATCTTACCTGAGAGTCTTTAAGACCTAAACGTTCTGCCAGCTTCTTACGATCCGGTTTGCTGATATATTTCTGTTGCTGGAAACGTTTCTCCAAACCCTTGCGCTGGGAGTCTGTAAATGCCCAAGAAAAACAACAAATAATAAATCAATTTGCCTACTTTCATACCAACTTCCTTCTCGAACATACAAAAGAAGGACTCCAATAATGTGGGAAGGAGTCTTGAGTTTCAAAACCACAACATAAATTAAGAAATTCGAAAATTCTAAAGAATGTGAGTATATATTTTTCACACTTACCAGAAAACACAGCACGACGCATCATACCCCTACGTGGTTTACCACGTGTTGAATGTGCCCAAGGGAAACCTTGGCCGGGAGGCAGGGGAAACACTTGTGCACCCACTGTATGGGAAAATAATAATAACAATAAAAGTGGGAAAATTTTAACAGTTAGTTATACTATAGGTATAAAGTGTATGAGTAAATGTGTAAAATGCATTAAACTGTTGCATGCAACAAATAAAAGCATATGCAAACATTTGTGTGCATTTGTATGCATTTATTTTGTATTTTAATTGATGTTGACAACAATTAATTTAGGCCTAAATGAAACCTTTGGCAATGAAATTTAGTTGAAAATTTCAACTACTAAATGTTTTGGGCACAAAAGGTTAGGGGCTCTTAATTGTGGAAATTTTACACATTCGATAACAAATGATAGAGAGGGAGTGTGAGTCTGACTTACCACTCATGTAGGGATTTCTACAGTGAGCCAACAGTGAATGCAAATGGGGATGTTGTAGGCTGTGAGGCAGGAATGGTGTAGGTCTACTGGGCAGGGGCTTTGCAATAACAGCTTGCGGATGTTGTGGTGGTTGCTGTTGTTGTTGTGAATGCATAAGAGGAACTCCACCACCACCACCACCTCCGCCCGGATGTTGTAAAGGCGTTGTAGCCTTTTCTTGACCCGTTGGCATTGTATGTCTTCGTTGGTTGTTATCCTCTTCATTGCTATTATCCTTGTTGTTGTCATTATTTGCATGTGAGTTGTTGTTGTTGTTGTTGCTGTTATTATTGCCGCTACTGGTATTCGTACTGATGCTATTTGTGGTGCAGGTGGAGTGATTGTCGCTATCACTAATCGTACTGCCAGGTGACGACGATGATGTGGTTTGCGGTTGACAACTATTACCGTTGTGCTGCTGCTGCTGCTGTTGTTGTTGTTGCTGATGATGTTGATGAAGATGATGTTGATTCTGTTGATGTTGCGTTAGAAATGCTGGATGCGGAAAATGGGGATGATGTATAAAGTTTTGTTGTAAATAAGGCCAGATATGTTGTGGTTGCATAAATTCTAGAAATTCAAATAAATTGAAATTAATATTGATTAAAATAGATATAAATATGAACTTATTTAGTTTTAAAGAACTTAGCTAAATCTCAGTAATTTTGTTGAAATACCTATATATATCGAGCCCTAACCGCCAAAAAGACTGAAGCGCCAACAAATAAAATTTACAGGAGAAGCATTTTTTAAAATATCTTATAATAAAATAATAATAAAATGAAAATCGTCCATCATGTCGCTTAAGCCCTTTTGGCGGTTATGGCTCGATATAAGTTGGGATAAGTGAAAAAATTTTGTACCTCAACTTTATGGAATAATTTAAAGTTTTTTTTATTATTTTAAAATGCCTTCACCTTAAATCTTTTCCAAATAATTTCAAAACTACTGTTTAACAAATTTTATGGACCTAGGACCAAGGAAACCCGTACCGCCATCGTCTTAAGGAGCCATGGACCCATTTTTGTTTGAAAAAATGGAGATTTTTTTTGTTTAAGCAAAATTTTAACTGGCAATTATTTAGTTTTTCAGCAAAAAATAATAGAATCTAAATCAGAACTAAAACAGTTTTCATTTAAGTCATAAAAATAAAGTTTCTAAGGTTTAATTTTGGATTTCTAGCAATTTTCTTCAGAAAATTCGTCTACTTGACTACATTCCTAAGGATATCCAGTTAAAAATGTTTATTACAAAAAAAAAAAAAAGGTAAATTAAGACATGATTTTTAGCTTCAAGACTTATAAGTACTAAATAATTCAATTTTGTTAAAATATAAATGAATTAACCTGTTTTTTTTTGTTATAAGAAAATTAAACATTTTTCTCAGGTCAGTTTCAAAATTTATTCTCCATTTTTTTTTGGAAATTTGTTCAACAAATTTAAAATTTTTTCATCGGTGAGGAATAAAACTCAAAAAAATTGAAGCCGATATCTTGCACATTTTGCCGTATTTCTCGAAAATATAATTTGTTGGTCATAACTTAAGGAGAAAAGATGCTTATTAAATTTTACTATTGATCAAAATTAACAAAACTGTCGATGCATATTATTGCCAAGGATAGGCAGTCCATACCACCAGGAGCCGAAGTCTTTTTGTAAATTTCGTCAATAACACGATCATTAATGAAACTCGTGAAAATGAGACAAAAAATTTGATAAAAAATTTTCTATAGAAAAGTTTTTATAAAAAAATTTTCTATAGAAAAATTTTTATAAAAAAATTTTCTATAGAAAAATTTTTATAAAAAAATTTTCTATAGAAAAATTTTTATAAAAAAATTTTCTATAGAAAAATTTTTATAAAAAAATTTTCTATAGAAAAATTTTTATAAATTTTTGATAAAAAAAATTTTCTATAGAAAAAATTTTGATAAAAAATTTTCTATAGAAAAATTTTCTATATAAATTTTTTATAGAAAAATTTTTGATAAAAAAATTTTTCTTTAAGAAATTTTTTTATCAAAAATTTTTCTATAAAAAATTTATATAGAAAATTTTCTATAGAAAATTTTTTATCAAAATTTTTTCTATAGAAAATTTTGATAAAAAATTTTCTATAGAAAAATTTTCTATATAAATTTTTTATAGAAAAATTTTTGATAAAAAAATTTTTCTTTAAGAAATTTTTGACAAAAAAAACTTTCTATAGAAAGACTATTGATAAAAAAAATTTTTGATAAAAAATTTTCTATAGAAAAATTTTTGGAAAAAATACTATTTATTGAAAAATTTTAGATTCAAAAGATTTTCTACAGAAAAATTTTGATAAAAGAATTTTCATTATGTGGGAATTAATAATTCAAACTTTAGAATTAATTGAAAAATTAGGTTTCATCAGACAGAAATTGCAATCCACAGCCGCGTTCAAAAATAATTTTTTCAGTTTTTCTCCATAATTTACTTTCCAATTTTCAAAATTAATAATTTGAAAATTCAATAAACTCAAGCCTGATGAAACCTAATTTTTCAAGAATTTTCTATAGAAAAATTTTTGATAAAAAAAATTTCTATAGAAAAATGTTTGATAAAAAAAATTTTCTAGAAGAAATTTTTGATAAAAATTCTACAGAAAAAGTTTTGATAAAAAAACAATTCTATAGAAAAATTTTTGATTCAAAATTTTCTATAGAAAAATTTTTGATACAAAATTTCTATAGAAAAATTTTCTTTATAATTATTCTATAAAAAATTTTCTGTATAAATTTTCTATAGAAATATTTTTGGTGAAACAAAAATTCTATAAAAAATTGTTGATAAAAAAGATATTCACTTTTTTTGATAAAAAAAATTTCTAGAAAAAATTTTTTATAGAAAAATTTTTGATAAAAAAATTTTCTATAGAAAAATTTTTAATAAAAAATTTTTCTATAGAAAAATTTTTGATAAAAAAATTTACTATTGAACAATTTTTGATAAAAAAATTTTCTATAGAAAATTTTTGATAAAAAAAATTTCTGTAACAAATCTTTGATAAAAAAATTTTTAGTAAAAAATTTTTGATTCAAAAAATTTCCTATAGAAAAATGTTTGATTCAAAAAATTTTCTATAGAAAAATTTTTGATAAAAAAATTTTCTATAGAAAAATTCTTGATATTTCACAAGAAAAAATTTTACACTCCGCTAATTCTTATCGGGTATCATATGAGACGTTTTGGCTGACTATAGTTTTTATAACTTACATATTTTTAACGCCCCGACACGTAATTTTCTTCAAAAGCGCAGACATTTTGGTAAATTTTCATAATTCCCTCTCTACCCATTTTACTTGACTTTTCTTCTTTTCCTAATGAGTGAACAAAACAACAAACAGCAGCAAGACAAAGTGGAATATTCAACACTTTGAAGTGTCAAAAGATTCACAATCATATGCATAATTATGAAAATTTTTGGGAAAACAATTTCAAAAATTTAACCAAACAAAAGAAAACACTTGTGACAGCCTGAAAATAAGCCGCACACGCAGACTTGAAGCAAAGAAACACACACAAACTCATAATGATAAACTAAAGTTAGACAGACGGACGGACTTACAGACAGACAGACATCAGTAAACTAAAGGCAACAAATTTTAATTATTTAAATGCTTTGATGTTTGAGATAAGTTTGGCTTCCGGCGGATATATAAAGCACCTTGTGTTTATTTAAGCTTAAAAAAGTTTTTGTTTAACACTTAATACATACAAACAAAAATACTCCTACAAGGGTAACTAAATCTTACCTTCCAAGCAAATATATATCCTTATTATTAACAATACATACCTACAATTCTATTCATTTTATATTACGTGTAAATGTTAACTTCAAATTTTAACAAAAACAAAAACTCTTTATATGATTTTCTAATTAAAACAAATGAAAAACAAAAACTTTTCCTCCAAAAATTCTGTTTCTTCATCTTCACAAAAACTCAAGCATACTTTGGGGGGAAACTCACATATATTCACACAAACACCTTTTGGCTTTTGAAAACCACATTTTACACTCATATGCAGACGTATAGAATTAATTTGTATAATTATGAAAATGTTAAAGGATATAAAGGATAAATGAAAGTATGTGCGAATGTGTGTATATAAAAGCTTTGTTTTAAAATGTGTTTTCTTTTAAGTACAATATATATGAAGTATTTTTATATACATACATATGTATGTATAGTTAAAATGTATGTGTTAAAATTTCATATGTTGTGTGTTCATTTGGCAAGTGTTTTATATTTGTTTTGTTGCCTCTAAATTGTGATTTTAATTCGATTAGACAGAAACAATTAACAAATTAACGCCTCTTTAGTTTTAATGATATTATAGTTATATGAAATAATATATACAAGGAGTAGGACTATATATATTGTTTTTAAAAGCTTTACATAAATATGTGTATATGTTACTGATAAATCTGTATGTATGGTTGCCACCTTAACCCTTTGTTTTTATACCATCAAAAAGAATGGGGGGTATATTGAGATTGTCATTCCGTTTATAATTTCCTTAATATTGGCTTAAAAGCTCGAAATTGAAGTATATTCTGAATTCTTATGAAATTTTGAGACGATTGAGCGACGTCCGTCTGTCTGTCGAAAAACTTTGATAAAAAATTTTCTATAGAAAAATCTTTGATAAAAAATTTTCTATAGAAAAATTTTTGATAAAAAATTTTCTATAGAAAAATTTTTGATAAAAAATTTTCTATAGACAAATTTTTGATAAAAAAATTTTCTATAGAAAAATTTTTGATAAAAAATTTTCTATAGAAAATTTATGATAAAAAATTTTCGATAGAAAAATTTTTGATAAAAAATTTTCTATAGAAAAATTTTTGATAAAAAATTTTCTATAGAAAAATTTTTGAAAAAAAATTTTCTATAGAAAATTTATGATAAAAAATTTTCGATAGAAACATTTTTGATAAAAAATTTTCTATAGAAAAATTTTTGATAAAAAATTTTCTATAGAAAAATTTTTGATAAAAAATTTTCGATAGAAAAATTTTTGATAAAAAATTTTCTATAGAAAAATTTTTGATAAAAAATTTTCTATAGAAAAATTTTTGATAAGAAATTTTCTATAGAAAAATTTTTGATAAAAAATTTTCTATAGAAAAATTTTTGATAAAAATTTTCTATTTAAAAATTTTTGATAAATAAATTTTCTATAGAAAAATTTTTGATAAAAAATTTTCTATAGAAAAATTTTCAATAACAAAATTTTCTGTAGAAAAATTTGAATATAAAAATTTTCTATAGAAAATTTTTTCTGAATAAATTTTCTATAGAAACATTTTTGAATATTTGATCAAAAAATTTTCTATAAAAAAATTTTGATAAAAAAAAATTCTATGGGAAAATTTTTGACAGTTTTTTTTTCTATAGAAAAATTTTTGATGAAAAAAATTGTTTTAAAAAATTTGATAAAAAAATTTTCATTCCGTTTATAATTTCCTTAATATTGGTAAGACGATTGAGCGATGTCTGTCGTCTGCCTGTCTATCTGTCTGTCTGTCTGTTTGTCTGTCTGTCTGCTTATCTGTCTGTCTACTTGTCTGTCTGTCTGTCCGCTTGTCTGTCTGTCTGTCTGCCTTACTATCTGTCTGTCTGCTTGTCTGTCTGTCTGCTTGTCTGCCTGTCTGTCTGTCTGTTTGTCCGCCTGTCTGTCTCTCTGCCTGTATGTCTGCCTGTAAAATGAAAGGAGCTACGTCACTGAAGCAAAATATACCCCATTTCTTGAAAAGTTTTTCTTTTAAAATTGGGTGAAATCAGTTTACATTTGACCATAGCTCCCGTATAATCTCGCCTAGGCTAATAGCTTATTTGCTAATAAATGACAAATTAGAACATGTATGATGATAAAATTTAGAACAGAAAAATTTTTATATAAGCACTAGGCAGCATATAAAATTTTATCGAAATCGGTTCACTTTTAACCATAGCTCCCATACAAAATACTTACGGAAGTAGCCTAAATTCCACAAACATTATACTTAAATGCCAATAAATGATATAATATAAAAGCTATGGCCACTAAATTTAGCACAAGGAAGTTTTGTGTTAATGCCACCCAGTGTGCAAAATTTTGTCACAATCGGTCATAGCTCCCATATAAAAACTTACGGAAACACAAAAATACCAAAAATATAGGGGGTTTGTGTCCATCTGTCCTTAAAAAGCGCCTTACAAATAGGGCTAGAGTGAAAACATTTTACCAAAGCACTTTCGATATCTTGAAAAAGTTGTGTATTGAAAATGTACAAAATTGATTCACATTTAGTTAAAGTTCTCATTCCCCGCGCGGGGAATCACATTAATGTAAATAAATTTAATCCATTTGAAACATTTTGATTTATCAGGCTTGAGTTTATTTTTAATGTTTAAATTATTTATTTAAAAATTTGAAAGTAATAATGTGGAGAAAAACTGAAAAAAATATTTGAATGCTACTCATTGGTTTGCTATTTCTGTCCCGCCACAGGACGTCATCAGCACTTAATGCCCTCGACCACAGTCGACTTGTCAAATTGCAGAGATAATCCATTTGTAATAGATATGACGACTAAATCTAGGACAGAGAAGTTTTATGCAAATATTGGTCTGTATATCAAATTTAATAGGAATCGGTTCATATAAAACTGCTCCCGAAAACCACTAAAATGCCACAAACGTCAGTTAAAGCCTATTAAATTAAAAACTCAATTTACTGTCCCAATGTTTTTAAGGTGTTTACGAATAGCAGTGTAACAACAAAGCCGTTTTCTCAATCTCTCTGATATTTGCTATAATTGTAAATTGGACTTGTATTAACAACTATAATTAAAAAACATCATGTTATGTAAATAAATCTAAAGTCAAAAAACCGTCCCAATAAAAATTAAATTTTGTTTTATTTTATTTCTGCAACGGTAAGTATCACTGCCGTTGTAGAAATGAAATAAAACAAAAGCTAATTTTTATTGGGACGGTTTTTTGACTTTAGATTTATTTACATAACATTCTATAACGATAAGTATCACAATTATATTTTTAATTATAGTTGTCAACACGATTTCAATATACAACAATACCAAATCTTATATTCTTAAACGAGCAATAATTGTATGTATATATATATATATATATATATATATATATATATATAGAATGACTATCTCAAAAACGGCTCTAACGATTTTGATAAAATTTGGACAGTGGATATCTTTTTTGAAGTATAGGTCGAAGAAGAAGGGTCTTTTGCAACGTTTGCCTCTAAGAGGGTAAAAACGGGTAAAAAGGGGAAAAAATCGAAAACGCTATATCTTCTTAAGTAATAGGTATAGAAACAAAATTTAAATTAAGTTTTAAACAGCTATGAAAATAAACGGACAGGTGTTTGGTACTTTTTTGAAACTATGTCCGATAAGGGGTAAAAAAGGGTGAAAATAGTTTTTTTGGTACCTTTTTAACCCACTCTTATATTTCAAACTAAGGAATATAGAAAGAAACTTTGTTCTGCAATCAATAGATGTGAAAGAAATATTGAACACGTATTTGGTACTTTTTTGATTTTGTGGCCAAAATGTGTAAAAAAGGGATAAACTGGTAACTTAACATCTACAAAAGTAATATGAATAGGAAAATTATGTTAACTGCTTCCTAATAAAATGTACCGAATTCAATTGGTACCAAAGAAGTACCAATTATGCATATGGAACTTTTTGAAATTATGGGATAAAAAGGGGAAAAATTAGTAATGTTATAACTTTAAAACAAATGAATGTTTGTCTGTATGTATTTTCTTTATAGAATAGTAAACTGTGAATTTGATCATGTTATGCTCTTCAGCAAAGATGTTGCGGATAAGCTGGCGGAGGTTTTTAAATTGGTAAACCGAATTTCCGACAGCTGGCGCCACTGAAAATTACTAAAAATTACTTAAATCGTAAACAGTACATTTGATCATACTATGATCTTTTGCAAAGTTGTAGAGCATGAGCCGGCGAATGCTTTTTAATTGGTGTGAATAATTTCCGACAGGTCGCGCTACTGAAAATTACTCAAAGTCAATTTAATCGTAAGCTGTACATATAATCATGCTATAATCTTTAGCAATGTTGTTGCACATGAGCCGACGAAGGTTTCTTAGTTGGTATGAAGAAATTTCGACAGGTGGCGCCACTGAAATTTACTTAAAGTCAATTTAATCGTAAACTGTACATTTAATCATGCTATAATTTTTAGCAAAGTTATTGCGGATAATCCGATGAAGGTTTATTAATTGGAATGACCAAAGTCCGACAGGTGGCGCCACTGAAAATTACTCAAAATGAATTAGATCGTAAACTGTGCATTTGATCAGACTATAAGTGAATTAAATCATAAACTGTGCATTTGATAATGTTATGATCATAAGCAAAGTTGTTACGCATAAGCAGATGAAGGTTTCTTAGTGGTATGAGCGACTTCAGGCGGCGCCACTGAAAACTACTCACAATGAATTAAATCGTAAACTGTGCATTTGATCAGACTATAATCTTTAGCAAAGTTGTTGCGCATGAGTCGACGGAGGTTTCTGCTGGTATGACCAATTTTCAAAATTATTTAAAATGAGTTAAACTGTAACTGTATAAAATAAAATATATAAAAACTTTAAAATTTGCCTCAAAATGCTTATCATAAAGCCCCGAGCAAGGCTCGGTCAACCAGGTACTATTAAAATAATTGAGCCAATAGCTTTGTTGTTACACTTATATTCGTAAAGAACTTAAAAACATTGGGACAGTAATTTGTATTTGACTGTATATAACATCCCCTTTTTATATCTACAACCAAAAAAGATTTGGAGGTACATTCAGTATATTATGATTGTACCAATGAAATTAGATAGCTATCAATTAATGTTTAGTCCAGACTTCATATAAGGTGGATGTATTAGAAACCCCTAACAAATTATGAGGACCTGCCGTGTTACTGTTAACGCATTTGATATAACTATTAAGCACAACGAAAAGTATTTAACAGCTTATTAATGTAGAACTATAAGCGGTTATGAGATCAAATTTTGTGCAAAGTAAATATTAGGGAAACCACTTAGATATTTTTAAATGTTGAACTATAAAGCCACTGCAACCTAATTTAGTCCAAATATTTTACCAACAATACTAACTATCGTAACAAATTTTTATGAATTTGGTCCACATTTTAGATTAGCTGCACCCTCGTAGATATGTGAGATATGTTTCCAAATGTAACACAATTTGATAGTGGGTATATAAGTTTCGGCACAACCGAATATAAGACTCTTACTTGTTATTTTCGAAAACTACACTACTTTTCTCATCATATCCCTAATGTTATATCTAATAAAACCTCAATAAAATAAATGATGTATTATATTAGTTTGGTTACACCTTAAATACATTTTTAACCATAAAAGAAAAACTATTCAATAAAACTTTAGCACGTGGCCTTACATGGCAAAAAGATGTAAAAATTGCACATTTTCAGGTTGCAAAAAAAAAAAAAAAAAAAAATAAAAAATTAGCCATAAAATTACCCAAAAAATAGGATTATTACCCAAATGGGAGAATACGAAAAAAAAAATATCAATTAATCTAATAGCACAAACCAACCTACAAAAATTATAAATAAAAGACAAATGCATAAAAAAACTTCCTGTTCAAACTTAAAAACGTTAAAAAAACGATAGCAGATAGTAAAAATATTCCTAATAAGACAAAAGTGAAAACAATGACTGATAGATAATTTGTAACGCCTTCTTTTGTTACCACCGCATGTGCCCTTGTTCAACAAAAAGACACACACTTTTACTCATACATTTCCGCAACACACACACATTCTTATAAAAGTCCTGTGATCTTGCAAATAAACCCTCATTGAAAAATTGAAACTAGTTATTCACATTTAGTTTGGTTAATTTTTTCAGATTCTATTCTTTTCACTTTTTATGTTTTGATTTTAGTTCTTTTCAATTCTTTTTAGACTGAAAAGGATTTACGGGATCTGTTGTAAAAAACATACCGCATGCAATAATTTAAACATGATTAGAGACTATAAAAAATTGCTTGTGTTTTTACAGCCTACCAGCCTTGAAGGCTTAAGTCCTCAATAAAAAAAGATAAAAATAACAATTTCTAAAATAAAGGTCTATTATAGAGTCGAGTAATGAACTAAATCATTGGCTAATCCTGCTACCAAAACTAAAGTGAGATTAAGACAATGAGAAACTAAAGCGATGGTTCATTTGAAGTTTGTGTTTTTTTATCACAAATTTTATTGTTACAATTATCATATTATTTCTATTATTCTTTTATTACATTGCTTAAATAGATAGTTACTTTTTTGAATCCCCCTAAAGGCTAAAGTATCTCCTTTGTTTATATCCTTTATTAAAAAGAAAAAATATACAATATTTATTTTGTATTTATTAATCCGTTACGCAATAATTTGACCTTATTTAACGGTTAATAAAAATTTTAATTTTTATTGCAGTTATTATTGATATTTGAAACAAAGTAAACGTTACAGATGCTTTATTTTATGATCACTTTTATAATTTAAAAATCGTTCATTTTTAAACTATAAAAAAGTAAGAAAGTGCTATAGTCGGTCAAGCCCGACCATACGATACCCTTCACCACTAAGATCAAACAAACGTGTTGTTTTTAGTGTATAAAGACAAATATTTGCTTAATTTTGTCATCATACAAATAATGTTTCAAGACTAATGTTTCAGTCATTTAGACTTATATGAGAGCTAGGGTCAAATGTGGACCGATTGTCTCGAAATTTAGCAAATTGATTACAGTTTTTACAAAAACTATTGATGCAAAACAACAAAATTGTCATTATCTTCAGATTTTTGAGCGTTTTAGTGATTTGTGTCACATTTAGAGCTTATATGGGAGCTATCATCAAATGTGGGCCGATGTCATCCAATGGTGGTGAGAAGTATCACAATTTTTATCTTGTTTTAATCTATAAGTTGGTAAAAGGTAACAATTTATGTCGGTTTATAACGCGCTTTCTCTGAGATCGCACTATAAGAGTTGTTTTTGATGAATATTATCCGACGAGTTCAAATTTTTCGAGGGTACCACGTGGCTCTGTTCTTTCTCCTACACCTTTTTATACCCACCATCAAAAAGAATGATAGGTATATTGAGATTGTCATTCCGTTTGTAATTTCCTTAATATTAGCTCAAAAACCAAACTTCTGAATCCTTATGAAATTCTAAGACAATTGAGCGATGTCCGTCTGCCTGTCTGTCTGTCTGTCTGTCTGTCTGTCTGTCTGTCTGTCCGTCTGTCCGTCTGTCCGTCTGTCTGTCTGTCTGTCTGTCTGTCTGTCTGTCTGTCTGTCTGTCTGTCTGTCTGTCTGTCTGTCTGTCTGTCTGTCTGTCTGTCTGTCTGTCTGTCTGTCTGTCTGTCTGCCTGTCTGTCTGTCTGTCTGTCTGTCTGTCTGTCTGTCCGTCTGTCTGTCTGTCTGTCTGTCTGTCTGTCCGTCTGTCCGTCTGTCCGTCTGTCCGTCTGTCCGTCTGTCCGTCTGTCTGTCTGTCTGTCTGTCTGTCTGTCTGTCTGTCTGTCTGTCCGTCTGTCCGTCTGCCTGTCTGTCGTCCGTCTGTTGTTGGCACGATAGAACCTTAACGAAAGGATATAGGTCACTGAAATTTGCCACAAATATTCCTCAATTCTTGGAAAATTTTGGTTTTGAAATCGGGCAAAATCGGTTCATATTTGACCATAGCTCCCGTATAACCACGTCTAGGCTAATCGCTTATTTGCTAATAAATAACAAATTATAACAGCTATGATGACAAAATTTTGTATCTAGAATTTCTACATAAGCAGAAGAATTTCTACAATTTCATCGAAATCGGTTCACATTTAACCATAGCTCCCACACAAAAAACTTATGGAAACAGCCTAAATTCCACCTGAAATACACTTAAATGCCAATAAATGATAAACTGTAATACCTTTGGCCACTAAATTTAGTAAGGAAGTCTTATGTCAGTGTGCAAAATTTTGTTACAATCGGTCTACATTTGTCCATAACTTACGGAAACACAAAAATACAAAAAGAATAGGGAGTTTATGTCCGTCTCTCGGTCAGATAAAAGCGCAATAGTGCCTTAACGAAAAGAGTTAGAAGCTCAAAATTTTGACTTGTATGAGAGCTAGGGTTAAATGTGGACCGATTATCTCGAAATTTGGCAAATTGATAATAAAAATTATATATGCAAAAAATAAACTTAAAATTCTCAATATCTTTAGATTTACGAGCGTTTTAGTGATTTTTGTCTCATTTAGTGCGTTTTTAAAGAAAAGTTTGTATGGGAGCTATGGTCAAATGTGGACCGATTTCAACGAAATTCGGTCCAGAGATTTTAGTTTACTTAAGTAGTATTTGATTTAAATTTCATGAATAAATATTGATATTTGTGGCCAACATATTAATTCCGGGAAGGGGGACTTATGGGAGGTACCATAAATAATGGACCGATTTTGACCAATTTCAATAGTCATGGTCCCATTATCAAAAAATTGATCTGTGCCAAATTTCATCAAATTATCTTCGGAATTGCGACCTGTAGTTTGATTACAAGGTTTACATGGGCGTCCAGACAGACAGCCAGACGGACGACTAAATCGACTCAGAAAGTGATTCTAAGTCTATTGGTATACTAAAAGGTGGGTCTAAGACAAATATTTTCATGCGTTACATACATCAGCACAAACTTATAACACCCTTTCCACCTATGGTGGTGAAGGGTATAACAAGCTTTATACAAATACCAGCTGGTGTATACAATTTTATGATAATCGGTCCCCTTTTTATATCTACAATCAAAAAGATTTGGAGGTGCATTCAGTATATTAAGATTGCACCTACGAAATTATCAATCAATGTTAAGTCCAGACTTTATATACGGTGGATGCATAAGAATGCATAACGCTCCATGTCATAAGAGCAAAATGATCACAAAACTTGGAACGGAGGCTGGTGTTCAAAACTCTGGATTGGCTTCCCCAAAGTCCAGTTTTTTATGTAATAGAAAATTCGTAGTTATACAGAAAGCAAAACAGATCTGCGGATTTAAAAAGAACAAAAGATAAAACGGTTATTGACGTCACAAATACTTGGAAAGACACTTCAATGGAGTTTCTACAGTGCTTGACGGATTCTGTTCCCAATCACCACCAAAAAGTTTTAAATGCTAAAGGAGGATACATTTTTGATTAATTTAAATAATTATTATTAATTTTTGTTGACCTTGAAGCTCCCAATTTTTTTGAATACGCTCTGTAAAAATATGTCAAAATACTTATGCCACATCCTAATATTTCCTTTTTTAGTTTCAATTAAAAAAAATTATACAAAACTTTTAAAATATGAAAGGTCTTTTGCTTTCTAATAAATTACAATATTTTTTACTATTTTCAATATTTTTGATTTATTTTTTTTTAATTGCATAGGCACGGAAATATAAAAGAAGAAAAACAACTGGTGTGTCAAAATAACTCTGCCGACTAGTGTACTTGCTTATTAATGAGTTCCTCCTCTTTTACTAAGAAAGTACTCATTGTAGAAGTACTCCTTAACTGAAAAAGTTACAGTTCTTAAATCAATTTTTTTAAGGTTCCGATTTCAGGTGGACTTTCGCTTACCAAACTAAAAAACCCTTGATGCTTTAAAACTTCTTAACCACAAATGTTAAAGTAGGAACACCAATTCATGGAGGATATTGGCCTGTCAAACACTATTCTAGTACTTTGCTAATATCAAACTTCCAAACCTAAGTACTCTCTTGCAGAAGATAGTAATATTCATAGAGTACCGCATAGAGTGCGATCATATGTTTTACTAAGCACACAAAAAATAGAAAAAATAGCAAGAAAAAAAAAATGTATAATGACATTTCTTATATGAAGATGACGTCTTTTAAATGTACTTTTGACGTCTCTTAAATGTACTTGACAGTTTCGTCCACAGTCTAGTTCTGGTTTATGTTAATATTTGTTATTCGTATTTTTTTATTTAGAAGCAAAGCCTTTTACACTTTGAAGCCAATAGGCAGATCATAAATTATTAGTTATTAAAGATCAATTTCAATTTCAGAATGGAATCGTTTAAATATATGTGATTTTAATGTCCAAAAATCTCAATGCTTCGTCTGTGACTATGGTAGATATAAATATTGAGAAATCAGAAACTTTTTAATACGAAATGATGAGGGTAGCCAACTCTATGGATGAACTGAAGCATCATATCTACAAAAACTAATCCATTTGCCGTCGCACTCAAGTAGTTGGCATAAAACACTATAGAGAAAAATATGTTCTTTATTCGTACTATTCCTAAATGTTATAAACTTCCTTTTGAAAACTTTTCATTCATCTAGACGTCAAAAACATAACTCAAATGTCTACAAGCGCTACTCCCTCTATCATCCTATTCACAATATTTTTTCCAAGTTTCATCCACTAAGTTACTTAAAAAAAATCCAATAGCTTTTTGGGCGTTTAACCCTAATAAAATTTTTTAAACCGCGGACTTTTTGTTGTTAAATATTTCGAAAAAAGTAAACAGATTTAAAAAAAAGATTTGAGACCTTCATAAATCTTTTATTCCTAAACTTTTTATTACAAAAAGATCTACTCCTTCTTTGGAGTAATTCCAATAATTTTTAGGCAATAAGCTTTAGGTTTTTTGAGTATTAAAATTTTATGTAAGATTTGGTTGGATATAATTTTTTTAAATAAAAACTAATTGAATACAATTTGTAGTCGGTTTAAATATGAAGTCTTTACTTTATAATGGAGTACAAATCATCTGCATATATTTGCAGTTTTAGTCTATAATCAATAATAACTAACATCATCTAATATAAGTAAATTTTTGAAAAATGTTTAAAAACACTGAAACGAAACTAGATTGTGATTAAATTTTGAATTTTTTTAAATAGAGTTGTAAATCACATTTGTATGTAGAATTTTCTGCAAACCTCGAAATTCAGGTTCTTTCTTCTTCTGTTATCCATGACTCCCAGTGGAGCATAGACCCTCAGGTTAGGTTCTTTAGTAGAGTATAAAACTTGAAAATATGCTAATATGTTAACAATTCCTTCTTTATCTTTTTGTCATTAACAATTTAAAACTAAATCGAAATAAAAAAAATAGTTACTCTCTATTTTTAAGCAATGGCTTTCCGGAAGTAATACAAATTTTCATCAAATTTAACGTTAGTCTTATTCATTAAAGATAGTTCCTAAATGATATTTTTATGGTTTCTTAAGGTTTGTAATTTAAAAGTAATAAAAAAACAAATCTTCTAGGAATGACTTCACTTTTTTATGGATCTATAGTAAACAATATTATCTGAAAATCAGGAGATCGCTTATTGGAAAAACTTCAAGAAAAAGCTTTGCTGCAAAGGACTGCAGTTGAATTTATATTTTTCTAAATTTATATATTTAAAGCAATAACTGTTCGAAAGATAAGCTTGTAAGACAACGGATACCTTAAATTGTGACATGTTGAAATAACAAAATAATATAAAAATATTGAAAATTCTTCCACATGAAAAATTCGTTAGTTGTCATAGAAAAATTGCTATTACTTTCGATGCTATTTTATTGTTCTTAAGTAAATATACAAAGTGTGAACCGCCGTGGTATAGCAGCTTAGTCAACCGCCTAGCATACCAGATGTCCTAAGTTCATTCCCCGGCCAGACCCACTTGAAAAAAAATGAATTTTCAAAAAAGCGGTGTTTCACCTCATAACTCAGCTAGCCACTGGTTATTGAGTGTTAGGCTATGTAAAACTTCTCTAACTAATGTATTTGCCATTCGGATTAGGCGTTAAAACATAGGTCCCTTTCAATGAGTCTAAAAATAGAATCGGATGAAGCTCATTGTCTGAGAGAAGTACCACTTGTTCCAATTGGAATGTTGTCGGGGTATTATATATAAAAATATACAAAGTTTAGAAAATCTTTCAAAGCTTAGCCTACGATATTGGAGAATATGGGCACAAGATCAAAGCACATGGAATTCTTAAAATAAGCTCGGTTCTTGACCTTAACAGGTTGTAACTAAAGCTCATTTAAGTAAGTTATTTCTGTAATGATAAAACTTTTTTAAATAACATCCTTTAAATCTCAAGTTTTAGTAAATTAAAGGCAAAAGTCTCAGCTTTTGAACGGATTATAATTTAACTGCTTATATTTGCATATTATCCTATATTTTTTAATTAATAAAGTCATCAAATAGAAGTAAATTTTTAAAATATGCTTCAAAACGCTAAAAAAAATGTTAAATTTCTATTCAACTGCTATGAACTCTTGCAAACACTTTTTTCTAAATATTAAGAGAAAATTGATGCAACTGTATTCTCCTTAAATGGAGTTATCTGTCGTCTTAATATATTGAAATTTTTTGCAAGTCTGTCATAATTATAAATTCTAAAATTTTTTAAGTTGATTATGCGAAAAATTCTTAATATTAGTAACCTTAATTAAAATTATTTACCGACGGTTTTCTGACAATCTTATTAAAAAAATCTTACCATTCCGAACTCTTACACCCTCACGGGTATCGCCCAAAATCGCCGAAACACTAAATTTTAAAATAGGCTTGGTATTGTTATCCTTTAACAAAGTTGAAGTTTGGGCAGCAGTAACTTTATCTACCTTGGGCAGACGAGACGAGGCACTATCATTATCCATGATATCCTCATCGTCGTCATCACGCACTAAATCCCCATCTTCTGGATCTATATCATCATCCATATCATCATCAATACCAATATCGGCATCTTCATCTCCCTCAAGATCTTCCATATTCATAATACCATCAACATCCTCCTCCTCGCCATCATCATCATTCTCATGTTCCAAAACATCCTCAACATCGCTATGATCTTCATCACTATTTAAGTTTACGCGATTATTGTTTAACTTTTTCGAGCGATTCTTTTTCATATTTTTACATTTATCACATTTAAATTGATTTTCTTTTCTTAGAATTTCTTCTTTAGATAAATTTTTCGAATTCACTATTTGCACAAAATTGCCACAAATGTTGCAACACAATTCGACACGATCAGCGAGAACACGACCCGCCGCGGTTAAGGCCAGATGATGCTGATGAAGATGATTGGTGTGGGGCAAATGTTGATGATGTTGGTGCTGGTGCTGGTCATAGGCCATTATTTGATCGTGTGAAGGCGAAAGATCTTTGTTATTAAAGTTATTACTATTTGTGTTGGCAAAAGGGCTAGCAGTATCTTCATGGGAAGCTACCGATGTAGAACGACTCAATAGCATTTTTGTAACATGAATTTAAAAATTAAAATAATTTTGGAATTTTTATAGTATTTCAATACAAACAAATCACAGTTTTTTTTTAATTATTGAGAATTTTTAATTATTCTTTTAGTTTTTTTTTTAATTATGTCTTAATTTATTTATTTACTTCCGTTTCCGTTTTTTATTAATTTTTTATTCAATCTTTCACAATATCCTTTTATCGTCTTTGCGCTACATGTACACGCTTTACGTTCAAAAATCGAACTGAACTTGTGCATTGATTATCCTGCCTGAGATTTTCCACAATTTTCCTTAGTTTCTTGTTGTTGTATTATTTTTTGCCTTTTCAATGCGTATTTTGCATTAGAAGGCTGCGCATTTGTCGTTCTGAAATCTCCTCAATTGCTCCTGTACACCCATACACTAACACACTCACAAACACACACGTATACCCACAGAATAAGGGTTGCTTGGCGGTGGTTGGTCTATTTCTCCTGCCCAGGATTTTTATTGTTGTTGGTGCCCATCTCCAACTATGGCTTTTAAATGCATTTGTGTGTTTGTTTTTATGAATATGTGGCACGTGATAATATTCTATATACAATTGTATGGCATGATAAACATACATACATAAGTAAGAACATATAGGACAGAATGGATTTTACTTAAGACTTGAAGATACCCTACACAAGAATATTCAAGCTTATGGAAATTGGAAAATCGAAAACGGCTCTAACAATATTGATAAAATTTGGACAGTAGGTACCTTTTTTGATGTATAGGTCGAAGAAGAAGGGACTTTTGGAACCTTTGCCTCTAAGAGGGTAAAAACGGGTAAAAAGGGGAAAAAATCGAAAAGGTTATATCTGCTAAAGTAATAGGTATAAAAGCAAAATGAAAATTACGTTATAAGCGTAATAAGCGGACTGGTGTGTGGTACTTTTTTGAAACTATGTCCGATAGGATGTAAAAAAGGGTGAAAATAGTTTTTTTGGTACTTTTTTGACCCACTTTTATTTTTTAAACTAAAGAATATAGAAAGGAACTTTGTACTGCAGTCAATAGATGCGAAAGACATATTGAACACGTATTTGGTACTTTTTGATTTTGTGGCAAAAATGGGTAAAAAAGGGATAAACTGATAACTTAACATCTTAAAAAGTAATATGAATAGGAGAATTATGTTAACTGCGTTTTAATAAAATGTACCGAATTCAATTGGTACCAAAGAAGTACCAATTATGCATATGGAACTTTTTGAAATTAGGGGATAAAAAGGGGAAACAATTAGTAATGTTATAACTTTAAAACAAATGAATGTTTGTCTGTATGTATGTTCTTTATAGAATAATAAACTGTGAATTTGATCATGTTGGTATGACCAATTTACGACAGGTGGCGCCACTGAAAATTACTCAAAATTAATTAAGTCGTAAACTGTACATTTGATCATGCTATGATCTTTTGCAAAGTTGTAGCGTATGAGCCGGCGAAAGCTTTTTAATTGGTGTGAATAATTTCCGACAGGTGGCGCTACTGGAAATTTCTCAAAGTCAATTTAATCGTAAGCTGTATGTTTAATCATGCTATAGCCATTAGTAATGTTGTTGCACATGAGCCGACGAAGGTTTTTTAGTTGGTATGAAGAAATTTCGACAGGTGGCGCCACTGAAATTTACTCAAAGTCAATTTAATCGTAAACTGTACATTTAATCATGCTGTAATCTTTAGCAAAGTTGTTGCGGATAAGCCGACGAAAGTTTATTAATTGGAATGACCAAAGTCCGACAGGTGGCGCCACTGAAAATTACTCAAAGTGAATTAAACCGTAAACTGTGCATTTGATTTTATGATCATAAGCAAAGTTGTTACGCATAAGCGGATAAAGGTTTCTTAATTGGTATGAACGACTCCAGGTGGCGCCACTGAAAACTACTCAAATTGAATTAAATCGTACACTGTGCATTTGATCAGACTATAGATTGTTGACGATAATATCAGCTAAATTAGTCTTTTGGGTTTCGTATAGATGATCAAAAACTGATTAATCAACTTGGTGATCTAAAAAAGATTCCAAAAAGACTCCTTTAACCGCTTAAAAAGCGACTAGTTTACAAAAGCACAGTTTTATCAGTTTGGAGATCAAAAAAGACCACAAAAAGACTCTGAAAATACCTTGAAAGTGACTATTTGAAAGCAAAATATGTGCAGACAGTTTGGTGATCAAAAAAGTGTACAAAAAGACTCATAGACGCTTAGCAAGCGACTAGTTAAAAAAAAACTCGTATCTCATTATGGGTGATGTGGCTTAGTTGGTTAGCACGTCGACTACTAAGCTTAACATATCATATTAAACAGTCTATGTTCGATTCTCGGTTTCGGCAACATCAATTTCTGTAATTATTAACGCAACTTCACTGTTCTAAAAATAGATATGACGTGTTCTAAAAATAGATATACTGTGAGTAATAAAAAGCTTTATTCTTTTTTTTTACAAATCTATGCAGTCATATTCTAATCAGCAAAATTAGTCATTAAAGAGTCGCATGAAGGGTACCATTTTCTCACACAAAAATATCAATTTTGACTTATAAGTAATATCATAAATGATCATTTTTATCGTGTAGTGAAGTCAAAAAAGACTCATATTTGATTAAAATTTTCCAAAAATACTAAAGTTAACTTTTTAGCTTAAGTTTTTTGAATCAATGATGTATTGATCAAAACAACTTATCTACACATATTTATGTTTTTCATTCATCATATAACAATATCGCTTAACTTCACTTAAGCTGTATAAATGTTGACCTTGAAAAAAATAAAGTTATTAAATTCAAACAACTTATGTTTACATAAAACTTCACAATATACATATATATTTTTTATTTAAACAGAACCGCTTAAGTTACTTAAGGTACATTTCAATGCAAAATTTCAGTTTTGAGAAAGCGCTTAAGTTAAAAAAGCGTAAAATCAAAATCTGAGTTAAACAATATTTATACCCTTCACCACCATAGGTGGAAAGGGTATTATAAGTTTGTGCTGATGTATGTAACGCATGGAAATATTTGTCTTAGACCCACCTTTTAGTATACCAATAGGCTTAAAATTACTTTCTGAGTCGATTTAGCGATGTCCGTCCGTCCGTCTGGCTGGCTGGACCCCCATGTAAACCTTGTAATCAAACTACAGGTCACAATTCTAAAAATTATTTGATGAAATTCGGCACAGATCATTTTTTTCATAATGGGACCATGGCTATTGAAATTCGCCAAAATCGGTCCATTATTTATGGTACCTCCCATAGGTCCCACTTCCCGGAATTGATATATTGGCCACAAATATCAATATTTTTTCATGAAATTTAAATCAAATACAGATTATATCAAATAAAATCACTGTACTAAATTTCGGTCCACATTTGACCATAGCTCCCATACAAACTTTTCTTGAAAAACGGACTAAATGAGACAAAAATTACTATAAAGCTCGTAAATCTGAAGATAATGGGACTTTTAAGTTTATTTTTTACATACATAATTTTTGTAACCGATTTCGAGATAATCGGTCCACATTTGAACCTAGCTCTCATATAAGTCCAAATGTCGGAAGCAGCTTAAATATAAAAGTTTTGAGAAAATGTTTGTATGATGGCAAAATTTAGCAAATATTTGTCTTTATACAGAAAAAATAACACTTTTGACCTTAGCGGTGAAGGGTATCGTATGGTTGGGCTTGACCGAATATAGCACTTTCTTACTTGTTGTTTTTAGATATTCATCCTTCTTCATTAATAAATATGTTACCAATATATTAATTCATAAATTTTTCGCAGAAATCAAGCAGAAGGAAAATTACATAAAATTGATGATATCTCAAAACTTCAATTTTCGACTTAAGCTATTTTTTCATATTGCCACAGATATTCTTTGATATGAATAAGCTTCTAGCTTTGATAAACCCAAATCCAGACTTCGTGAGTTTATTCACTAAAAATTACATAGTTGTCAAATTAGGTCAGGAAATGTAGCGTTCGTTAGTATGTATAAAGATGGTCCAACTTGTGAGCGTTGCAAGCATTAGTTCAAACCGTTTATACCCTTTTTACTCATTCACTGTAGGTGTAGGGTGTTAAAAGCAACCAGCAAAAAATCATCTTTATCCCCATTCATGGAGTCCATGAGTTGGTAATGCATTCATTGTTTTCTATTATTTCCGTTATCAAAATTTCTCAGTTTCATTTCAATTATTTCTTGTTGTTTTTTTTTGTTCCTGAATTTTTGACAACTTTATTCAGATTTTTTTCCCCCCTATTCAGAGACAGACATTTTTGTCCCTCTATAAGTGAGTGTTTGTGCGGGTAAATGTGTGTGTGTAAGTATCCTTTTTATTAGTATGCCATGCCATGTTTGTGTTTGTGTTTTGCAATTATTTTATTTGATTTTATTAACATATTTTTATATTTTTTATAATTTTCTTAATATTTTTCTATTTATGTTTTCTTTTGGCATCATAATTTGTTTGTGTGTTAAAACAATAAAATATTAATTTTCTTGTTAGTTGAGCACAGACGCTTTTTGTTTTTGAGAGTAAATAAATGAAAGCTAAAATTATTATATTATACATGTAATGCTGTCCTTTTATAAGGATATGCTAGGATTATTAAGTATGTGTGAGTGTTTTTGTGTTGATTTGTATATGAATTTCGTGTGCACAAAAATATCCTTGACTTCAAATTTATTCTCATTTATTTCAGTTTTTTTATATGTTTTGCCAACTAGAATGTACTTATTTGGTTGGAAATTTATAATATAAACGAATTTCTTATTGGATTATGAAAGAAATACTTCAGTGGGCACAGTGGGGTAAAATAATAAAAAAATAAATATTTTGTCGATTTTTTAAAAAAAAAATTTTCAATATGAAAATTATCTAAAACAAATGTTCTTATCGAAAAATGCTCTATTGAAAATTTTCATACGCAAAACTTTTATATACCAAATTTCTCGATAATATATTTTTCTATAAAAAATTTCTCGATGCAAAATTTCTGTATAGAAAATTTTTCGATATGAAATTTTTTTTAAAAATTTCTCGATACTAAAATTTTCTATTCAATTTTCGTTTGAAAGCTTTCTATAGAATCAATAAAAAAAATTTTTCTTTAGAAAATTTCTCGATATAAAAGATTTTCTATAGAAAATTTCTTGACATGAAATTTTTCTATTGAAAATTTCTCGATATGAAATTTTTTTACAAACAATTTTTTGATATTTAAACTTTCTATAGACAATTTTTCGATATGATATTTTTCTATGAAAAATTTTTAGATATAAAATTTTTAAAAGAAAATTTTTCAATATACATGAACATTTCAATATGAACATTTTCTGTAGAAACTTTTTCGATATGAAAATTTTCTATGGAAAATTTTTCGATATGAAAATTTTCTATGGAAAATTTTTCGATATGAAAATTTTCTATAGAAAATTTTTCGATATGTTTGACATAATAAAAAGAAAATTTTCTATAGAAAATTTTTCGATATGAAAATTTTCTATAGAAAACTTTTCGATATGAAAATTTTCTATAGAAAATTTTTCGATATGAAAATTTTCTATAGAAAATTTTTCGATATGAAAATTTTCTATAGAAAATTTTTCGATATGAAAATTTTCTATAGAAAATTTTTCGATATGAAAATTTTCTATAGAAAATTTTTCGATATGAACATTTTTTAAAGAAAATTTTTCAATATGAAAATTTTTCTATAGAAAATTTTTTAATATGAAAATTTTTCTATAGAAAATTTTTCGATATGAAAATTTAGTATTGAAAATTTTTCGAATGGAAATTTTTATAAAGAAAATTTTTCGATATGGAAATTTTTCTAAAGAAAATTTTTCAATATGAAAATTTTTCTATAGAAAATTTTTTAATATGAAAACTTTTCTATGGAAAATTTTTCAATACTAACATTTTTTTTCTAAAATTTTTCAATATGAAAATTTTTTTCTAAACAATTTTCTATAAAAATGATTCATTATAAAAAATTTTCTATCGAAACTTTTTAATTATAAAAAATTTTCTATCGAAAATTTTTAATTATAAAAAATTTTCTATAGAAAATTTTTCATTATAAAAAATTTTCTATAGAAAATTTTACATCATAAAAAATTTTCTATAGAAATTTTCTTAAGAAAATTTTACATTATAAAAAATTTTCTGTAGAAAATTTTTCACTATAAAAAATTTTCTATAAACACTTTTTCGATATAAAAAATTTTATATAAAAAAGTTTTCGATTTAAAAAATTTTCTATAGAAATTTTTTCTATATAAAAAATTTTTTATAGAAAATTTTTCGATATAAAAAATTTTTTGTAAACAATTTTCGATATAAAAAATTTTTTATAGAAAATTTTTCGATATAAAAAAAACTTCTATAGAAAACTTTTCATTATTTTTATTATTTTTCATTATAAAAAATTTTTAACGAAAATTTTTTGATATAAAAAATATTCTAAAGAAATTTTTCTATAGAAAATTTATCGACTTGAAAATCGAAAATAAAAAATTTCTGTATAAAATTTTTCGTTATAAGAAATTATCTATAGATAATTTTAATATATAAACATATAAAAAATTTTCGATTGAAAATTTTTCGTTATAAAAATTTTTTTCTTATTAAAAATTTTCTATTAAAATTTTTTCGAAAAAATTTTCTATAGACATTTTTTGATATAAAAAATTTTCTATAGACTTTTTACGATATAAAAATTTTCTATAAAAAATTTTTTATAGAAAAGTTTTTGATATAAACAATTTCTATAGAAAATTTTTTGATATACAAAATTTTCTATGGAAAATTTTTCTTTGACATATACTAAGATATAGACTAAGACATAGACAAAGACATAGACTAAGACATAGACTAAGACATAGACTAAGACTTAGACTAAGACATAGGCTAAGACATAGACTAAGACATAGACTAAGACAAAGACTAAGACATAGACTAAGATATAGACTAAGACATAGACTAAGACATAGACTAAGACATAGACTAAGAAATAGACTAAGACATAGACTAAGACATAGACTAAGACATAGACTAAGACATAGACTAAGACATAGACTAAGACATAGAGTAAGACATAGACTAAGACAATAATCTAGAACATGGACTCTCTTTTTACCCCATTGTGCACTTTAATTATATTATGAAAATTAATATTACACAATAAAAATGCACAATCTGAGCATTTTAGTAGTTTCTTTATTAACTTTTATTATGACCACAAATTAGTTGTAGTTATTGTCATCATTATCCAACTTCTAAGGACATTCTAATATTTACTTTTAATAACAAATAGTTTCATTTCAATTACATCTAATGTGATAGCAGTTGTACAAATAATTTTAGTTAAATATGTAAGAAAGTACCATATACATAAGCAGTGAATAAACTTTTGGTCAAAGTCAGATATTTAAAGGACTGGAATTTTGAATTTGAAAGTTTAATCTTGGAAATAATTTTAAGAAAGGAACAGCTAAGGGCAAAGTGGGGTTTGGTTTGTGTGATGTTTGTTCTTTAAGTAATAATAATATTCAAAAATTAGAAAAGGATATGGAGGATATTTTTCAGAATAATTTGAAGAACATCCAATTTATATCTAAAATATTTCATTTACATTTAAATTTTATCTCTTAAATTAAACTTAATCTTAATCTTAAAATTCCTTTTAAACTCTGCTTTATATTCTGATTATAAAAAAACTCAGTCTTCACATAACAACTAAATTGTATGTAATAAAAACCAATGATTTTATGGTAAAAATCATAAAAGTTCAACCAAACAAAAGAACTAAGAAGAGGGAGGGCAATGAAAACAAAAAAACGCTATGAAAAGAATATTAAAACGAGAAATAAGTAGAACAGACACACGTTAAGGCCAAATAATAGAATAAATACATAGTCATACTTATAGAGGCATGTCCTTTTGACATTTCAACTAATATTTATGATGGAAGAAAACTAACTCATATATTTACTTACTAACTAAATACTACTCCATATAAATATGTATGAGTAAAAGAGTCCCTAACACAAAGAATTTAATGTAAACTGAAACGATAGTCAGTTTCTTGGTATAATACAAGTAAGATTGTATGTTAACCACGAACACAATAAGGCTTACACACATACACATGATGTTCATTTTTGTTGTATCTCTGTGTGTGAGTTCATATTCTTGCACATACTCACACAAACACTAAAGCATACATTTATTGACTCAAAAGTAACATCCCTTGTGTGTAAGTGAAAGAATATATTCCCTAGAAGAACAAGTGGTTGTTGTTGTTGTTTTTTGTCAGATTTTTTGTTGTTGTTTAGGGCGGGGCTTATGAGGGAATAAAAAGGACAAGTATAATGCCATGGCCATTATTATTAATACTTGCAAGAATAAGGAAGAATAATAGCTTTCGACAATAAAACCAAAGCCAAATATAAGAGCAATAAAATAAAAACAGGAAAATCTAAAGAATAAAAATAAAAACAAAACCAAAGTGGAAGAATATGAGTAAAAATTGACTCTATTCATGATTATTATTGCTATTGCTGCTTATGTATGAGAAGCTCATACATTCATAATTATTCTTGTATGTAATTTTATAGGAATAAAAGGACTATCTCAAAAGGAATTAGAATACAACTAGAAAATGACTTCAAAAGAACTAAAACAGAACTAGAACAGAACTAGAACAGAACTAGAACAGAACTAGAACAGAACTAGAACAGAACTAGAACAGAACTAGAACAGAACTAGAACAGAACTAGAACAGAACTAGAACAGAACTAGAACAGAACTAGAACAGAACTAGAACAGAACTAGAACAGAACTAGAACAGAACTAGAACAGAACTAGAACAGAACTAGAACAGAACTAGAACAGAACTAGAATAGAACTAGAACAGAACTAGAACAGAACTAGAACAGAACTAGAACAGAACTAGAACAGAACTAGAACAGAACTAGAACAGAACTAGAACAGAACTAGAACAGAACTAGAACAGAACTAGAACAGAACTAGAACAGAACTAGAACAGAACTAGAACAGAACTAGAACAGAACTAGAACAGAACTAGAACAGAACTAGAACAGAACTAGAACAGAACTAGAACAGAACTAGAACAGAACTAGAACAGAACTAGAACAGAACTAGAACAGAACTAGAACAGAACTAGAACAGAACTAGAACAGAACTAGAACAGAACTAGAACAGAACTAGAACAGAACTAGAACAGAACTAGAACAGAACTAGAACAGAACTAGAACAGAACTAGAACAGAACTAGAACAGAACTAGAACAGAACTAGAACAGAACTAGAACAGAACTAGAACAGAACTAGAACAGAACTAGAACAGAACTAGAACAGAACTAGAACAGAACTAGAACAGAACTAGAACAGAACTAGAACAGAACTAGAACAGAACTAGAACAGAACTAGAACAGAACTAGAACAGAACTAGAACAGAACTAGAACAGAACTAGAACAGAACTAGAACAGAACTAGAACAGAACTAGAACAGAACTAGAACAGAACTAGAACAGAACTAGAACAGAACTAGAACAGAACTAGAACAGAACTAGAACAGAACAAGAACAGAACTAGAAATGAACTAGAACAGAACTAGAACAGAACTAGAACAGAACTAGAACAGAACTAGAACTGAACTAAAACTGAACTAGAACTGAACTAGGGCTGAACTAGAACTGAACTAGAACTGAACTAGAACTGAACTAGAACTGAACTAGAACTGAACTAGAACTGAACTAGAACTGAACTAGAACTGAACTAGAACTGAACTAGAACTGAACTAGAACTGAACTAGAACTGAACTAGAACTGAACTAGAACTGAACTAGAACTGAACTAGAACTGAACTAGAACTGAACTAGAACTGAACTAGAACTGAACTAGAACTGAACTAGAACTGAACTAGAACTGAACTAGAACTGAACTAGAACTGAACTAGAACTGAACTAGAACTGAACTAGAACTGAACTAGAACTGAACTAGAACTGAACTAGAACTGAACTAGAACTGAACTAGAACTGAACTAGAACTGAACTAGAACTGAACTAGAACTTAAATAAAAAACTTTTAGTACTGACCTCGTAGTTTTTATAAGGATATATTTATGTATTATAACAACTCTATTACTTTTGTTGATGTATCTCTGTATGTGTTTGGGAAAATAAGAAAATACAATTTTCGACTCTACCATTTGTGGTTTTTTGTTGACTTTGTTCTAGTACGAGTATATTTTCCATTTTATTTTATTTATTATTTTATGTTGGGAACATATTATCTATTAACAATGCGGGTTTTCATAATATACAGAAACTGATATTCCACCCACTCCCCAAATACAATAATCCTTTTTAAAACATCCTGTAATCTCCATAATTTCTCTTTTCGTTTTTTGGGAACTTTAATAGAAATAAAATAATAAAATTGTAGAAAGGACTGAAATAATGAAATATTACAAAGTGAAAATGAGCATAATTCGTATGATAATGATAATTACTTTTGTAAGTAAATAAAACATTCTCATATAATCATATAAATATGTGATAATGTAATGAATGAGATGAATTAATGAATATAGTTCCATTCCTCTACCCAATTTGTTAAATGGGGAAGTTTTTATCATTATTTAAATTATGGACACATAAATTTTAATATTACAATTATTGGTTTTTCATCATGATTAAGGTTTATTTTTGAAATAAATATTAGGAAATTTTACTTCTAGTTCAGTTCTAGTTCACTTCTACTTCAGTTTTAGTTCAGTTCTAATTCAGTTCTAGTTCAGTTCTAGTTCAGTTCTAGTTCAGTTCTAGTTCAGTTCTAGTTCAGTTCTAGTTCAGTTCTAGTTCAGTTCTAGTTCAGTTCTAGTTCAGTTCTAGTTCAGTTCTAGTTCAGTTCTAGTTCAGTTCTAGTTCAGTTCTAGTTCAGTTCTAGTTCAGTTCTAGTTCAGTTCTAGTTCAGTTCTAGTTCAGTTCTAGTTCAGTTCTAGTTCAGTTCTAGTTCAGTTCTAGTTCAGTTCTAGTTCTAGTTCAGTTCTAGTTCAGTTCTAGTTCAGTTCTAGTTCAGTTCTAGTTCAGTTCTAGTTCAGTTCTAGTTCAGTTCTAGTTCAGTTCTAGTTCAGTTCTAGTTCAGTTCTAGTTCAGTTCTAGTTCAGTTCTAGTTCAGTTCTAGTTCAGTTCTAGTTCTAGTTCAGTTCTAGTTCAGTTCTAGTTCAGTTCTAGTTCAGTTCTAGTTCAGTTCTAGTTCAGTTCTAGTTCAGTTCTAGTTCAGTTCTAGTTCAGTTCTAGTTCAGTTCTAGTTCAGTTCTAGTTCAGTTCTAGTTCAGTTCTAGTTCAGTTCTAGTTCAGTTCTAGTTCAGTTCTAGTTCAGTTCTAGTTCAGTTCTAGTTCAGTTCTAGTTCAGTTCTAGTTCAGTTCTAGTTCAGTTCTAGTTCAGTTCTAGTTCAGTTCTAGTTCAGTTCTAGTTCAGTTCTAGTTCAGTTCTAGTTCAGTTCTAGTTCAGTTCTAGTTCAGTTCTAGTTCAGTTCTAGTTCAGTTCTAGTTCAGTTCTAGTTCAGTTCTAGTTCAGTTCTAGTTCAGTTCTAGTTCAGTTCTAGTTCAGTTCTAGTTCAGTTCTAGTTCAGTTCTAGTTCAGTTCTAGTTCAGTTCTAGTTCAGTTCTAGTTCAGTTCTAGTTCAGTTCTAGTTCAGTTCTAGTTCAGTTCTAGTTCAGTTCTAGTTCAGTTCTAGTTCAGTTCTAGTTCAGTTCTAGTTCAGTTCTAGTTCAGTTCTAGTTCAGTTCTAGTTCAGTTCTAGTTCAGTTCTAGTTCAGTTCTAGTTCAGTTCTAGTTCAGTTCTAGTTCAGTTCTAGTTCAGTTCTAGTTCAGTTCTAGTTCAGTTCTAGTTCAGTTCTAGTTCAGTTCTAGTTCAGTTCTAGTTCAGTTCTAGTTCAGTTCTAGTTCAGTTCTAGTTCAGTTCTAGTTCAGTTCTAGTTCAGTTCTAGTTCAGTTCTAGTTCAGTTCTAGTTCAGTTCTAGTTCAGTTCTAGTTCAGTTCTAGTTCAGTTCTAGTTCAGTTCTAGTTCAGTTCTAGTTCAGTTCTAGTTCAGTTCTAGTTCAGTTCTAGTTCAGTTCTAGTTCAGTTCTAGTTCAGTTCTAGTTCAGTTCTAGTTCAGTTCTAGTTCAGTTCTAGTTCAGTTCTAGTTCAGTTCTAGTTCAGTTCTAGTTCAGTTCTAGTTCAGTTCTAGTTCAGTTCTAGTTCAGTTCTAGTTCAGTTCTAGTTCAGTTCTAGTTCAGTTCTAGTTCAGTTCTAGTTCAGTTCTAGTTCAGTTCTAGTTCAGTTCTAGTTCAGTTCTAGTTCAGTTCTAGTTCAGTTCTAGTTCAGTTCTAGTTCAGTTCTAGTTCAGTTCTAGTTCAGTTCTAGTTCAGTTCTAGTTCAGTTCTAGTTCAGTTCTAGTTCAGTTCTAGTTCAGTTCTAGTTCAGTTCTAGTTCAGTTCTAGTTCAGTTCTAGTTCAGTTCTAGTTCAGTTCTAGTTCAGTTCTAGTTCAGTTCTAGTTCAGTTCTAGTTCAGTTCTAGTTCAGTTCTAGTTCAGTTCTAGTTCAGTTCTAGTTCAGTTCTAGTTCAGTTCTAGTTCAGTTCTAGTTCAGTTCTAGTTCAGTTCTAGTTCAGTTCTAGTTCAGTTCTAGTTCAGTTCTAGTTCAGTTCTAGTTCAGTTCTAGTTCAGTTCTAGTTCAGTTCTAGTTCAGTTCTAGTTCAGTTCTAGTTCAGTTCTAGTTCAGTTCTAGTTCAGTTCTAGTTCAGTTCTAGTTCAGTTCTAGTTCAGTTCTAGTTCAGTTCTAGTTCAGTTCTAGTTCAGTTCTAGTTCAGTTCTAGTTCAGTTCTAGTTCAGTTCTAGTTCAGTTCTAGTTCAGTTCTAGTTCAGTTCTAGTTCAGTTCTAGTTCAGTTCTAGTTCAGTTCTAGTTCAGTTCTAGTTCAGTTCTAGTTCAGTTCTAGTTCAGTTCTAGTTCAGTTCTAGTTCAGTTCTAGTTCAGTTCTAGTTCAGTTCTAGTTCAGTTCTAGTTCAGTTCTAGTTCAGTTCTAGTTCAGTTCTAGTTCAGTTCTAGTTCAGTTCTAGTTCAGTTCTAGTTCAGTTCTAGTTCAGTTCTAGTTCAGTTTTAGTTCAGTTCTAGTTCAGTTCTAGTTCAGTTCTAGTTCAGTTCTAGTTTATTTCTGGTTCAGTTCTAGTTCAAAATCGGAAATAGCTTGTGATTCCTTAATACGATTGATTTTTCTTGTAATACTTTAAATATATACATTTTAAGAAAACATCCTCTTTATCAAATTATCAACAACTTTCCAAGTGCATTTGACAGTTAATCATATTTATACGAATGTTATGAAAAAAAATGAAAAGAAACCCAATTCTTCAAATGAATTTATTGTAGTAGATATAATTTTTGTGAGTATATGGTAGGGGGTAAGAGGAAGTGTGTTCTTACCCCTTAGCATATGTAACATTTTAATATATAAAAATCTGTGTAACTAAAGGTATGTATAGAAATAAATGTGAAAATATTTTCGTATCAAATAATAAGTATCAATTGAAAGATGTTACCACACATTGACATTTATATCAGAAAATATTATTGCTACAAATATCGTAATTTTAGATATTTGATACTCCCAGTTATTGGCACACTCTTACCTAAATAGTACTTGTGTGTGTAAGTATGTACATCAAATTCGATGTGTGTGATAATCATAATAATCAGACATTTGAAAATATCGTCTGTTGTTTTTATATTTTTATATATTTTTGTAATAAACTTTTATATGCAGTTGTAATATATTTTTGAAAAAAGAAAATAATAAATATATGTTTATTTGCAATTTCTAGGAGTTTTATTTGATTTTGTTTTAAAAGAGTGAGAGAATTCATTATGTTTTCAATATCACAGGAACATAAGGTGTTGGCAGAGAGATAAAGGAGTGAAATCTTAAACGATTTGTATATATGTTTATTGAAACTTTCACGATTAAATTACTATAACTTCGACTCTTCCTAATATTAAGAACTAAAATAACATAAATCATATTCAAATTTAAATTTAACTTTATAAAAATTTACTACATGCAAAAAAATTTTCAAAAGCTAAAAATGGGGCTTTATGAAGCTTTACTATTGAATAACCTGACCTACAATTTAAAAGTCTTAAGAGTTTTTTACAATTTAACATCGAACACTACTAGCTCTAGCTATTAAAAATATATTTATACTTAGAGAAGTATATATGTGCTTTTAAAATTAACTCAAAACTTACATACATTTTAGAAAGCTGATTATACAAATTATAATCTTAATAGAACTTCTATTCTATTCTAACTGGACACTATCTAGAACCTTTTCTCTCCGAGATGACTCATAAGTTTGATATGACTTGGCAAATTTAGCTGACTCATGATGACTCAGCTGTATGAGTTAACTTCAGAGTTTAGAGTGACTTAACAGTTTGATATGACTCAGCATATTGAGATAAATCAGCTTTTCGAGATGACTCACCGATTCATTAGTTCAAAATGACTATTAATTCGAGATGATACAGTATCCATATTTTGAGGAATCCAGGCCACTGTGATATATCAGAGAACTGTAGAGCAAACAAGATAGCAAGGATTGGGATTAATTGTCAAATTCTCTTCATGTCCAAAAAGTTGTTGGCATAACTCTAGCATCTTGCAATCTGCTCTAATCTTTGATCTTTGGTCAAATACAGTCCAATTAGCACAATATAAATTCAATCATAGATTGAAGCGAAGGTCCAATTTTAGTTCTAATCTTTGATCTAAACCAGGGGTACTCAACGGGAGAACATTCTAAAATAAATATGTGTTTGTGGTTTTACATGTGTTAGTGTAAAAATAATCTTATGCAGCGTTACCGATGAAATGTAAATCGAACAAAAAATGCGTTAAAATAATATAATGAGGTGATAACACATAAATTTCAGCACTGGCAATGCAGGCAGAATAATTTCATGTGTGTTTGTTATTGTTTTTAAGAAATCAGAGCGACATCCACCTGCTTCGTTGAAAGCAGCAAAGAGACTAAAGCTACGGTCACATTGATTAAACATTTAATCGAAATTATCAAATATTTGATCCACAAAATATTTTTGAGGTTCAAACAAGAAACATGTTGATTTGAACAAAACAAAATCATTTTCCAGCAAATAAAAATTTTTCTAATGCGACCACGCAAGAGCAAATATTTTATTAAATTTTGATCAAATAATTATTTAATGTTACAAAATTTTTGTAACATCAAACAGGGGCAAATAACAGCTGAGCATTTGTATTGTTTACTATTCAAACAGAAACAACAACATCAAATTTGAGAAACAACAACATCAAATTTGAGAAACAACAACATCAAATTTGAGAAACAACAACTCAAATATGAGTTGTTTTGAAAAAATTTGATCAAATATTTTTTGGGAAAATATTTAATCTTCAGTGTGACCATAAATAAAACCTATTTTTTTGTTTATACTTTCAACGTATTTTTTCTGTATTTTATCAAATAAAAATCGTCAAATAAATGTGCAAGTGTGAACACAAATTTTTTATTATATTGTTTTGACAAAATTTTACTCAAAATATTTGATTTAAATGTTTAATGAGTCTGACCGTACCTTAAGTAAAATATTATTGTTTTCCTTTCTCACTTATTAGAATTTGATTACAGTTCGTGTTGTGTCTGTGAATATATGTTAAAAAGCCGATTGGTACTCGGCTCCTGAGTGCAATGGTTGAGTAAGGCTGATCTAAACCGTTGGCTATGTATAGTCAGTGTTGCCACTTCAGGTGTAATTACACATATCATGTGTAATTTTTATTTTCATGTGTAGCCGATGTGTAATTGGCTGCATGTGTAATTTCAATTTTTGTAATTTTTGAGTACTAACAGTTTATAAAACTTGCATTTTAAAAAATAAATTTATGTGCGTCCCATTCGAAATCGAAATAGTGCATATAAACTTTTTATTCTAACTACATAAAAATGTATATTTTAAAATCCCAGTGCTTATGAGAAATCAACCATTCAGATTAAAATATATATGTTTATTAAAGAATATGATATATTGGTATTGCTGCTCATGAATCTTTGACCACAATCTCTAATTCGGAAAAAAATTATACTCCATAATTTTCCAGAATTTTATATTCGTTATTTAAATTAAAACAATATTTAATTTAAGTGACGATATTAATTCAATTGGGGATATTGTTAATCACAAAATTGCCCAAACTTTTCAATCATTATATGTGACCTTTTCCGAGAAAAGGAACCTAGTGTGTCAAAAAACGGATTTAGAGTTAGCAGTGAATTCTGGTAGCTAAAAGGGTTTAGAATAAAAACATACAAAACGAACTTGGGAAAATCGATAAAAATGAGAAAAACATTAAAATTTTATTTTTTTAGTTTTTCTCAAAACTTTATTTTCATACACTAGTTTCCTTTTCTCGGAGAAGGTGACATATATGTTTAACAAAAAAAATATGTGTTTGTGGTTTTACATGTGTTAGTGTAAAAATAATCTTATGCAGCGTTACCGATGAAATGTAAATCGAACAAAAAATGCGTTAAAATAATATAATGAGGTGATAACACATAAATTTCAGCACTGGCAATGCAGGCAGAATAATTTCATGTGTGTTTGTTATTGTTTTTAAGAAATCAGAGCGACATCCACCTGCTTCGTTGAAAGCAGCAAAGAGACTAAAGCTACGGTCACATTGATTAAACATTTAATCGAAATTATCAAATATTTGATCCACAAAATATTTTTGAGGTTCAAACAAGAAACATGTTGATTTGAACAAAACAAAATCATTTTCCAGCAAATAAAAATTTTTCTAATGCGACCACGCAAGAGCAAATATTTTATTAAATTTTGATCAAATAATTATTTAATGTTACAAAATTTTTGTAACATCAAACAGGGGCAAATAACAGCTGAGCATTTGTATTGTTTACTATTCAAACAGAAACAACAACATCAAATTTGAGAAACAACAACATCAAATTTGAGAAACAACAACATCAAATTTGAGAAACAACAACTCAAATATGAGTTGTTTTGAAAAAATTTGATCAAATATTTTTTGGGAAAATATTTAATCTTCAGTGTGACCATAAATAAAACCTGTTTTTTTGTTTATACTTTCAACGTATTTTTTCTGTATTTTATCAAATAAAAATCGTCAAATAAATGTGCAAGTGTGAACACAAATTTTTTATTATATTGTTTTGACAAAATTTTACTCAAAATATTTGATTTAAATGTTTAATGAGTCTGACCGTACCTTAAGTAAAATATTATTGTTTTCCTTTCTCACTTATTAGAATTTGATTACAGTTCGTGTTGTGTCTGTGAATATATGTTAAAAAGCCGATTGGTACTCGGCTCCTGAGTGCAATGGTTGAGTAAGGCTGATCTAAACCGTTGGCTATGTATAGTCAGTGTTGCCACTTCAGGTGTAATTACACATATCATGTGTAATTTTTATTTTCATGTGTAGCCGATGTGTAATTGGCTGCATGTGTAATTTCAATTTTTGTAATTTTTGAGTACTAACAGTTTACAAAACTTGCATTTTAAAAAATAAATTTATGTGCGTCCCATTCGAAATCGAAATAGTGCATATAAACTTTTTATTCTAACTACATAAAAATGTATATTTTAAAATCCCAGTGCTTATGGGAAATCAACCATTCAGATTAAAATATATATGTTTATTAAAGAATATGATATATTGGTATTGCTGTTCATGAATCTTTGACCACAATCTCTAATTCGGAAAAAAAATTCGAGAATTTTATATTCGTTAAATTAAAACAATATTTAATTTAAGTGACGATATTAATTCAATTGGGGATATTGTTAATCACAAAATTGCCCAAACTTTTCAATCATTATATGTGACCTTTTCCGAGAAAAGGAACCTAGTGTGTCAAAAAACGGATTTAGAGTTAGCAGTGGATTCTGGTAGCTAAAAGGGTTTAGAATAAAAACATACAAAACGAACTTGGGAAAATCGATAAAAATGAGAAAAACATTAAAATTTTATTTTTTTAGTTTTTCTCAAAACTTTATTTTCATACACTAGTTCCCTTTTCTCGGAGAAGGTGACATATATGTTTAACAAAAAGCTTTTCATTCTTCAATATCGATTTGCAAACTCTTGACATGCACCTTTCGATTTTGAAACTTTTGGGCTTTGGAGCCAGAAGATTATTAGATAAAAGTTTTTGATTTAAAGAATTCCTTGGAGATAGATTGTTTCCTACTTTGCAAAAATTCATTAATGGTGGACCAATTTTTTAACCTACACAAAAAATGTTAAACAAGAAGTGGAGATTTTCAATAAAGTCGTTATGTATTTCTTTTCCTGAAATCGATTTGAAATAGTATACATTAATTGTTTTCTTTTCAAGCGTTATGAAATAAAAAAAAGATGAACATTAATTTAAAAAACTACAAATCATTTTTTTTGATTTTAACAAAAAAAAAAATTAATTAAATTAAATTCAAAACATGTTATTTTGCCAAAAAAAAAATCATGTGTAATTTCTAATTTCATGTGTAATTTTGGCACGCTCCATGTGTAATTTAACATTTGGTTGGTGGCAACACTGTGTATAGTCCAAATTCAGTTGCAACCATAGATCCTAAACGAAGGTAATATATTTCCCAATTTTGAGTCTAACAAAAGATGTTAAAAAAACGTTTTTCAAAAAAATGGAATGTCAAACATTTTGTTAAAAGTTTTACATAAGTGTATTGCACTAGAATCCCAATATATTCTAATTATTTATTATTGTAAACGCATTTCGATGGTTGGTTAGGCCATCATCATCAGGAGGAGTATCCCTAATTCTAGACAAATCGAAAACCACCCAGTATATCTAAATTGCGAGACAGAATAAATACGAATTATAGTGTCTTAGCAAATACTAACATAAAGTGAAGATTATCATCTGGTAAAGCTGAAAAATGTTATGTGTTTCTGCACAACATTTTTCAGTTTTACCTATTTTTATTTCTTTTAACATTATCATGAATCTTTAACATAAGCCCGATTTCAGTTCTAATCATTAATCTAAACTGCAGGTCAAATATACACCATTTTCAATTGTAAATGAGAAATTTTCACATTGAATTGAGAAATTTTCATTTGAAATAGAGAATTTACATTTGAAAATGAGAGAATTCCAATTGAAATTGAGAATTTTTATTTGAAAATGAGAAAGTTTCATATGAAATTGAGAATTTTCATTTGAATTTGAGAAAATTCCAATTAAAATTGAGAAATTTCATTTGAAAAAGAGAAATTTTAAATTAAAAATGTGAATTTTCCATTCGTAAATGAGAATTTTTCATTTGTAATTGAGAAAAATATAATTGAAAATGAGAAATTTTCATTTGTAATTGAGAAATTTTCATTTCAAATTGAGTTTTCCATTTGAAAATGAGAAATGTTTAATTGAAAATGAGAAATTTGCATTTGTAATTTTGTAATTTTCATTTGTAATTGATAAAATTACATTTTTAATTGAGAAATGTGTAATTAAAAATGAGAAATTTCTATTTGTAATTGAGAAACTTTCATTGGGTTTTCTTAAATTTCAAATGAAAATTTCTCAAATACAAATAGAAATTTCTCATTTACAATTACAAATTTCTCAATTTCAAATGGAAATTTCTCAAATACAAATCAAAAATTCTTATTTTCAAATGGAAAACTCAATTTAAAATAAAAATTTCTCAATTACAAATGGAAATTTCTCATTTTCAATTACACATTTCTCAATTTCAAATGAAAAACTCATTTTCAAATGCATATTTCTCAATTACAAGTGAAAATTTCTCATTTCCATTTGAAATTTTCTCAATTACAAATAAAAAATTCTCAATTTCAAATAAAAATTTCTCAATTATAAATGGAAATTTCGCAATTTCAATTGTAATTCTCTCAAATTCAAATGAAAATTCTCAATTTCAATTGGAAATTTCTCATTTTCAAATGGAAATTCTCAATTTCAATTCGAATTTTCTCATTTTCAAAAGAAAATTCTTAATTTCAATTGGAATTTTCTCATTTTCAAATCTAAATTCTCATTTTCAATTGGAATTTTCTCATTTACAATTAAAAATTTTGTAGTATAGGTAATTAATAGTCGTATCTTAGTTCTAATTAGTTTTATTTGTACAAAGTGTGTAAATGTGAGGTTAAAAAATAAATTGGTTGTCACATGATGATATGCCAAGAATTGAGCAGTCATCATCATTTGACATTTATTATACCCTTCACCACCATAGGTGGAAAGGGTATTATAAGTTTGTGCTGATGTATGTAACGAATAGAAATATTTGTCTTAGAACCATCTTTTAGTATACCAATAGGCTTAGAATCACTTTCTTGATTTAGTACAGGTTGCAATTCTAAAGATAATTTGAAAAATTTGGCACAGATCATTTTTTTTTTGATAGTGGGACCATGGCTATTCGTCAAAATCGGTCCATTATTTATAGTACCCCCCATAGGTCCTACTTCCGGGAATTGATATCTTGGCCTCAAATATCAATATTTTTTTAAGAAATTTGAAAAAAAATGCTTTTGTAAACTAAAATCACTGTACCAAATTTAGTGGAAATCGGTCCACATTTGACCATAGCTCCTATACAAACTCTTTTGTCAAAACGCCCCCAATGAGACAAAAATCACTAAAACGCTCGTAAATCTGAAGAATTTTGTGTTTATTTTTTTTCATACATAATTTTTGTAAAAACTGTAATCAATTCTCCAAATTTCAAGATAATCGATTCACATTTTACCCTAGCTCTCATATAAGTCTAAATGACGGAAATAGCTTAAATATATAAGTTTTAAGAAAATCTTTGTATGATGGCAAAATTTAGCAAATATTTGTTTTTATACAGGAAAAAGAACTGCTATGACCTAAGTGGTGAAGGGCATCGTATGGTCGGGCTTGACCGACTATAGCACTTTTTACTTGTTTAAAATCGATTTTAATTGAATTAATAATATTGTCTTCATTATCTCAGAAATTATGAATTAAATATTTTCCTCAAGTGGATCCAATTGGAATGTTGTCGGGGAATTATATATATATATATATATCTTATATTCTTAAACGAGCAATAATTATATATATATATATATATATATATATATATATATATATATATATATATATATATATATATATATATATATATATATATATAGAATGGCTATCTCGAAAACGGCTCTAACGATTTTGATAAAATTTGGACAGTGGGTATCTTTTTTGATGTATAGGTCGAAGAAGAAGGGACTTTTGGAAAAGGGGAAAAAATCGAAAACGCTATGTCTCCTAAAGTAATAGGTATAGAAACAAAATTAAAATTACGTTTTAAACAGCTTTGAAAATAAGCGGACAGGTGTTTGGTACTTTTTTGAAACTATGTCCGATAGGGGGTAAAAAAGGGTGAAAATAGTTTTTTTGGCACCTTTTTAACCCACTCTTATATTTTAAACTAAAGAATATAGAAAGAAACTTGGTACTGCAATCAATAGATGTAAAAAAAAAACATGAAACACGTATTTGGTACTTTTTTGATTTTGGAGCCAAAATGGGTAAAAAAGGGATAAAATGATAACTTAACATCTCCAAAGTAATATGAATAGGAACATTATACATTATGTTAAATGCGTTTTAAAAAAATGTACCGAATTCAATTGGCACCAAAAAAGTACCAAATATACATATGGAAGGGGGAAAAATTAGTATTATTTTAAACAAATGAATGTTTGTCTGTATGTATGTTCTTTATAGAATAGTAAACTGTAAATTTGATTGTGTTATGCTCTTTAGCGAAGATGTTGCGGATAAGCCGGCGAAGGTTTTAAAGTTGGAAAGACTAATTTCCGACAGATGGCGCCACTGAAAATTACTAAAAATTAATTAAATCGTAAACTGTACATTTGATCATGCTATGATCTGTAGCAAAGTTGTAGCGCATGAGCCGACGAAGGCTTTTTAGTTGGTATGAATAATTTCCGACAGGTGGCGCTACAGAAACTTAATCAAAGTCAATTTAATCGTAATCTGTACATTTAATCATGCTACAATCTTTAGCAAAGTTGTTGCACATGAGCCGACGAAGGTTTCTTAGTTGGTATGAAGAAATTTCGACAGGTGGCGCTACTGAAATTTACTCAAAGTCAATTTAATCGTATGCTGTACATTTAATCATGCTATAATCTTCAGCAAAGTTGTTACGGATAAGCCGAAGAAGTTTTATGAATTGGAATAAGCAAAGTCCGACAGGTGGCGCCACAGAAAACTACTCAAAATGAATTAAATCGTAAACTGTGCATTTGATCAGACTATAATCTTTAGCAAAGTTGTTGCGCATGAGTCGACAGAGGTTTCTGTTGATATGAATAATTTCCAAAATTATTCAAAATGAGTTAAATTGTAAACTATGCAAACTATGTGTTGGTCGGACAAAATAAATCAAATAATTCAAAATTAACTGAATATTTCTACAATGTCTTTCCTCTAAATTTATTTTAGCACTTTATAATATAAAATATATAAAAACTTTAAAATTTTCCTCAAAATGCTTATCATAAAGCTCCGAGCAAGGCTCGGTCTACCAGGTACTGTATATATAATCTGAAAAACAAACTAAATTGGTATACCACATTACTCGCAAATCCTTTATAAGCCAAAAATATTGAAAATATTGCAGGAATTTTGCTATTTACAATCCAAAAATATGCTTTCCTTTACATTCTGCTCTCGATTACATACGAACGCGACTGACGAACATTTCATAGACACGTGTGTCTAGTAAGTGACAACATACTTTGTCGAATAATGGGCATGAGAATGAATGAATTGGTTTCTTGTTGATGATAATGAAGATGATGATGTTCATGATTATGATGATGACAACGACGATGACTATAATCTTTATTGTTATAATAAAACGATGGAAAAATATCTGTTTCCTATTGATTTTTTTATTCGCACTGAAATAAAGGACATTTATAAATTGTTGTTGTTATGGTTGACTTACACATTTAAGTGGGTGGGTTGGGCGGCATCAAACTCCAGGAGAGCGTTTGTCGAATTTTGGTATTTGATTTTATTATTAGCATCAGTTAGTTCAAGATGAAAATAAAATTACAAATTATGATGCTTTTCCGTAGATTTTTTAGATTTTTTTCATACTTGTAGATGTGAAGATTTTGTCATCCAACATTCGGGTAATTCATATTAATCTACTTTGCGTAAATATGGCTCTGTGAGTCTATGATATCCTTTTTGTGTATAATTTCCTATAAAAACTGCGATAAAAGATTATAAAAAAGTATTTCAAGCGAATAAATATTGCAATAACAATAGGGAGAAGAAAAAAATGTGTTTTTGGGTAACATTCTTTTATTTAGTCATGCCATGATTTAGTCCCAGAAAAGTACTTTAACGACTATAACGACAAGGCACAGTGGTTTGAAACCAACAAAATATGGTAATAAATCTGTGTGTAAGTCTGATTGCATTAGTTTGTAGGGAGAATTGTTAAGGAGGACTCAGGCTTTATAAATTTTGGAATTGTGGTTACCCTGTATTTACACAGGGTGAATCATTGGGCGTCAGAAGTAAGCAAGCTTTTGAACCGTGTAGCTTTTTCCATTATTGTCTAATAAGGTTGATTTTTATGTTTTGGAATGAGCTTGAAGAAACGAAGAAAAAACTTGTGTACTTTACTATAATAACTGTTACGGGTTTTATGTTATTTCATTTCAAAAATAAAACAATTAATTGCAAAAAAAGGTCAATTGGGTTTTCGTTTTTGAAATTTTTTAAATTGCTTTACATAAACAACAAAATAAGCTTTACAACTGCTAACAATTATTTATGTACCTTGTACAGTTTTTCAGAAATTTAAAGTCAAATTTCAAGTGAAATTTTGCACAAAATATACTTTTTAGTTTTTTTCGTACATTTTTCCCACAAGTCTTTAAGGAAACCCAAGTGACCTTTTTTTGCTATTAAGAATTTGGTATATAGAAATTTGCCATCTATCTATCTATATCTATATAAAAATGTTCGCGTCTGTTTGTATGTTGTTTGTTGGAAAGGATCTCCGAAACTAGCGGACCGATTTTTCTAGACTAGACTAGTTTTTTTTTGAAATATCAAGTGGGTGTGATCCCTCCCATATAACTCATATATTAAAAATGACAAATAAAGGTGACCGAGAGGCCTGATTTTTTTTGAGATTTTGATAGTATGTTAAGGTGTAACCGATAGATAAAATAGGCTAGATTATTTTTTGAAATCTCAAGTGGGCGTAACACCTCCCATACAAGTCAAATATTAAAAATGTCAAATATGAATAACCGAGCAGCCTGATTTTTCTGAAATTTTGACAGTATAGTAAGGTGTGACCGGTGATTAAAATAGGCTAGGTTTTTTTTGAAATTGTAAGTGGGCGTCACCCCTCCCATATAAGTCATATATTAAAAATGACAAAAATGGATGACCCTGCGGACCGATTTTTCTGAAATTTTGACAGTATGGTAAGCTGTGACCAGTGTTTAAAAAAGACTAAGTTTTTTTTAAATCTCAAGTGGGCGTGACCCCTCCCATATAAGTGAAATATTAAAAATGACAAATATGGATGACACTACGGACCGATTTTTCTAAAATTTTGACAGTATGTTAAGGTGTAACTGGCGGGTAAAATGGTCTAGGTTTTTTTTTGAAATCTCAAGTGGGCGTGAGCCCTTAAATTAAGAAAACATTAAATATGACAAATATGGATGACCGAGCCGACCGATTTTTCATTAATGTTTACAGTATATAAGGAGTTACCTGTGGGTAAAATAGGCTACGTTTTTTTATTTGGAAATCTCAAATGGACGTAACCCCTCCCATATAAGTCAGCTATTAAAACTGAAAAATATGGATGACCGATTTTTCAGAAATTTTGATTGTATGTGTGTGACAGGTGTGTAAAATAAGCTTGGTTTTTTTTAATCTCAAGTGGGCGTGACCCCACCCATATAAGGCAAATATTTAAAATGAAAAATATGGATGATAAGATGAAAACGATTTAACCCAATTAATTAAAGTTTTAAATGTGGATATTTTCATACTATAGGATAGTTTTTCGCTTTTTGAATTTTTCGAAAATGGACCAACGAGAACCTGGGAATTGAAAAATGAAGATAAAATTCCCCTTTTCTTCAAAATTGTATATATTGAGAACGGCTGGACCAATGAAGACAAGTTAGAAACCTACATTAAGAAAAATTTACCATGCCCATTTTGACGACCTCTTTTTTTGATTTATCTAAAATAGGAAAACGGATGCTCGAATATTGGTGTTAGATAATAGTTTGACTGACGATTGTTTGGAGATTTTTCATGATTATTTGATGGTTGTTTGACAGTTGTTTGATGATTGATTGACTGATGACTATTTAAAGATTTTAAATGATTGTTTGATAATTGTTTCATGATTAACTAGCGATTTTATGACAGTAATTTGATGATTTGTTAACGATTGATTGATAGTTGTTTGATGATTGACTGACGACTGTTCAATGATTTTTAATGATTGCTCGATAGTTGTTTCACGATTGACTGACGACCGTTTGATGATTATTTGACAATTGTTTGTTGGTTTTTCGATAATCTATAAATATAAAAATTTATGGACCCATTTGCTTTCGAAGACGTTTAAAGCACACATTAATGAGGAGTACTGTCATTCACAAAAGCCAATTAAATATATACATATGCAAATACATTAATAAAGGATTCAATTAAAAAATTAATAAAAATATTGTATTGTTAATTTTTAGAGAAAGTGTTAATACAGAAAAAAGTTAAAAACTTTAACTACCAACCAGGGCAACGCAGGGTAAAATCAAATTCGATTTTCTGGATTCGTTTATGTATTCCCGCTACTTTTTATTTTTGAAATCTAAAGAGAATATATGGTACTATATAACTACATTTCAGAAAGTTGCAAAATCGGCTTGACTTTATTGTTATATGTTCGAAAACACAAAAATTTTCCTCCTGAACAATTCTTCTAGTGATGCAGTCAGACTTATAGTTTACAAGATACAGATTTATAAACATTTTTTTCTGTTTCAAACCACTGTGCAACGTAGAGACTGCGACTGAGATGGAAGGACGGACAGACGGACGAACGGAGTTAACAACATCTGTTTTAGACATCTTTTAATAAAATTTTCATCTTTATTACGAAACAATTGTTTTATGAATGAATGTTTAAATGAATGAACGAAGGAACGAGCCAGTAAGAGTATGTATGAGTACGTAGTCCTTTATAAGGATAATACATATATTTCACTTACTCTCCACCAAGTTCATGCTGATAAAATGAAACCGACAAAAAAAATCTCAGTCTAACTTAAGGATAAATTTGATTTTGTTAAGAAAAGCTTGGAAGAAAGAAAAAAAGACATTATGGCTAAATTTGCCAGTTGAGTTTATTTAAGTGTTAAAAAACATTATTTGGTCAAAGTAAGTCAAATCACTTTTATTATACTCCATGATACACCATGGGGTGGCGCCAGAAAGGAAGTAATTAGAATGTAATAATTTTTTTATATACCAGAATTATTTATGTATGTACGAGTTCGTACATACAAAACAACACAAATTACTTGATGGGAATATAAATTTGTATTTGTGAAGAAATGCTTTTGATTAGGGGAGATATGAGTTGTATGAGGAGTTTATGAGTTAATACGATTTTTTTAATCTCTAAAATAATTACAAATATCAAACTAATGTTTTATAGGGCCTTGGTTATGGGGTCTTAGGCTCTACAAATCAAATATTTATTTGATTGTTTCTTCTAAAACTTAATATAAAGTTAAAATTAAAGTCACCGACATTGAAAAATACATTATTAAAGCTACGGTCACACTGATTAAACATTTAATCGAAATTATCAAATATTTGATTCTCGTTGTCTGACCACAAAATATTTTTGAGATTCAAACAAGAAACATGTTGTTTTGAAGAAAACAAAATCATTTGACAGCAAATAAAAATTTTCCTAATGTGACCACGCAAGAACAAATATTTTATTAAATTTTGATCAAATAATTATTTAATCTTACAAAATTTTTGTAACATCAAACAGGGGAAAATAACAGCTGAGCATGTGTATCTTATCTTATCTTATATTCTTAAACGAGCAATAATTGTATATATATATATATATATATATAGAATGGCTATCTCGAAAACGGCTCTAACGATTTTGATAAAATTTGGACAGTGGGTATCTTTTTTGATGTATAGGTCGAAGAAGAAGGGACTTTTGGAACTTTTACCTCTAAGAGGGTAAAAACGGGTAAAAAGGGGAAAAAATCGAAAACGCTATGTCTCCTAAAGTAATAGGTATAGAAACAAAATTAAAATTACGTTTTAAACAGCTTTAAAAATAAGCGGACAGGTGTTTGGTACTTTTTTGAAACTATGTCCGATAGGGGGTAAAAAAGGGTGAAAATAGTTTTTTTGGCACCTTTTTAACCCACTCTTATATTTTAAACTAAAGAATATAGAAAGAAACTTGGTACTGCAATCAATAGATGTAAAAAAAAAACATGAAACACGTATTTGGTACTTTTTTGATTTTGGAGCCAAAATGGGTAAAAAAGGGATAAAATGATAACTTAACATCTCCAAAGTAATATGAATAGGAACATTATACATTATGTTAAATGCGTTTTAAAAAAATGTACCGAATTCAATTGGCACCAAAAAAGTACCAAATATACATATGGAACTTTTAGAAATTAGGGAATAAAAAGGGGGAAAAATTAGTGATGTTATACCTATTAAACAAATGAATGTTTGTCTGTATGTATGTTCTTTATAGAATAGTAAACTGTGAATTTGATTGTGTTATGCTCTTTAGCGAAGATGTTGCGGATAAGCCGGCGAAGGTTTTAAAGTTGATAAGACTAATTTCCGACAGATGGCGCCACTGAAAATTACTAAAAATTAATTAAATCGTAAACTGTACATTTGATCATGCTATGATCTTTAGCAAAGTTGTAGTGCATGAGCCGACGAAGGCTTTTTAGTTGGTATGAATAATTTCCGACAGGTGGCGCTACAGAAACTTACTCAAAGTCAATTTAATCGTAATCTGTACATTTAATCATGCTACAATCTTTAGCAAAGTTGTTGCACATGAGCCGACGAAGGTTTCTTAGTTGGTATGAAGAAATTTCGACAGGTGGCGCTACTGAAATTTACTCAAAGTCAATTTAATCGTATGCTGTACATTTAATCATGCTATAATCTTCAGCAAAGTTGTTACGGATAAGCCGAAGAAGGTTAATGAATTGGAATAAGCAAAGTCCGACAGGTGGCGCCACAGAAAACTACTCAAAATGAATTAAATCGTAAACTGTGCATTTGATCAGACTATAATCTTTAGCAAAGTTGTTGCGCATGAGTCGACAGAGGTTTCTGTTGATATGAATAATTTCCAAAATTATTCAAAATGAGTTAAACTGTAAACTATGCAAACTATGTGTTGGTCGGACAAAATAAATCAAATAATTCAAAATTAACTGAATATTTCTACAATGTCTTTCCTCTAAATTTATTTTAGCACTTTATAATATGAAATATATAAAAACTTTAAAATTTTCCTCAAAATGCTTATCATAAAGCTCCGAGCAAGGCTCGGTCTACCAGGTACTTGTTTACTATTCAGACAGAAACAACAACATCAAATATGAGAAACAACAACATCAAATTTGATAAACAACAACATCAAATTTGAGAAACAACAACATCAAATATGAGAAACAAATAGCTAGATCAGTGTTGCTACTTCAGGTGTAATTACACATATCAAGTGTAATTTTTATTTTCATGTGTAGCCGATGTGTAATTGGCTGCATGTGTAATTCATGTGTAATTTAAATTTTTGTCATTTTTGAATACTAACAGTTTTCAAAACTTGCATTTTAAAAAATAAATTTATGTGCGTCCCATAATGAAAACTTTTTATTCTAACTACATAAAAGTGTATGTTTTAAAATCTCAGTGCTTATGGGAAATCAACCATGCAGATTAAAATATATATGTTTATTAAATAATATGATATATTGGTATTGCTGATCATGAATCTTTGACCACAATCTCTAATTCGGGGAAAAAAATTATACTTTATGATTTTCGAGAATTTTATATTCGTCAAATTAAAACAATATTTAATTTAAGTGACAATATTTATTCAATTGCGGATATTGTAGACCCCAAAATTGCCCAAACTGTTAAACTTCAATCATTATATGTGACCTTTTCCGAGAAAAGGAACCATGTGTGTCAAAAAACGGGTTTAGAGTTAGCAGTGGATTCTGGTACCTAAAAGGGCTTAGAATAAGAAGAAATGAGTTAGATTTCTGATAAAAATTTATTTCATTTTTGTTTATTTTTAAGTGCTAAGTAACGATTTGAAAAAGTATACATTTATTGTTTTCTTTTCAAGCTTCATAACGATGAATATTAATTTAAAAAACTACAAATCATTTTTTTTTATTTTTTACAAAAAAAATAATTACATTCAAAAAAATAACATGTATTTTGCAAAAAAAAAAAATCATGTGTAATTCCTAATTTCATGTGTAATTTTGGCACGATCCATGTGTAATTTAACATTTGGTTGGTGGCAACACTGAGCTAGATACACAATTTTGGTTTGAAAAAATTTGATCAAATATTTTTTAGGAAAATATTTCATCTTCAGTGTGACCATAAATAAAACTTGTTTTTTTGTTTATACAATAAAGAGTGTTCTAAAAAAAATATGCATTTATTATTTTAGACAAAATTTATCCATAGTGCAAGAAATAATTTATTTTTTGATCAAGTTAGTTTCTATAGATATGTCAGATACTATTATTTTAGAAATTATTAATTTTCAATAGTTATTACAATCAAAATGGACTGCGAAAAAAAAGTTCGTGAAAATATAATTAAAACTTTTCAAAAAAATCCGTCATGGACTTTTAAAAAAATAACTAAAAATTTGAAAGTTGACCCTCGAACGGTTTCTAATGCCATCAGACGGTATAAGGAAAACCTGAGCATTGAAAGAAAACCTGGATCAGGGAGGAAAAAAGGTCCTACAGATATTGGTAAGGCAAAAGAAGTCGAGCGACTCTTTCGAAGAGCGCCTAACACTTCTTTAAGAAAAGCAGCTCGTACGGTGAAATGTTCTACGAATTTTGCACATAGAGTCAAAGCTTATGCTGGACTGAAGACATACAAAGTCCAAAAGTTTCCAGTTAGAAGCTAGAAGCAAAAAAACGAGCGAAAAAATTAAAGTCTGATTTTATAAAAAAATACACCTGTTGTGTGATGGATGATGAAACATACGTACTGGCAGACTTTTCTCAACTTCCTGGTCAAGATTTTTATGTTGCTGATAAACCGGGCAATGTTCGGCAAGAGTTTCGCACAAAAAAACAAATAAAATTCCCTAAGAAGTTTCTCGTGTGGCAAGCTATTTGCAGTTGTGGCAAAAGAAGTAAATTATTTTTGGCATCTGGCACAATAAACACAGAAATTTATATAAAGGAGTGCCTACAAAAACGGTTGTTACCCTATTTAAGAGAGCACAGAGTGACTACATTTTTTTGGCCCGATTTGGCATCATGCCATTATGGAAAAAAGGCACTTAAGTGGTACTCAAAGAATAATGTCAAATTTGTACCACGAGAGGCAAATCCACCTAACTGTCCAGAACTTCGGCCTGTGGAAAGGTATTGGGCTCTGGTAAAAAAAGAATTGAAGAACACAGGAAAGATTTCCAAGAACATGTCCGATTTTAAGCGCAGGTGGAACACATGCTCCAAAAAGGTGTCAGAAGCAACTGTAAAATCTTTAATGGGAGGGTTTCCGAAAAAAGTCGATAATATTGCAAAACCCGAGTACTAAGTAAACATTTTAATGCTAAATGATTTTGTATAATATGTCGTTATATTTGCGTATTTTGTGGAGTTTTTATATTAAAAGGTTTGATTTTTATTTAAGAAAATCCAACTACAAATTTTATTTAGAGCACTCTTTACCTTGAACGTATTTTTTTCTGTATTTTATCAAATAAATGTGCAAGTAAGACCACAAATTTTTTATTATATTGTTTTGACAATATTTTACTCAAAATATTTAATTTAAATGTTTAATGAGTCTGACCGTACCTTGAGTATTTAGTGTTTAAATTAAATTTGTATTTTTTGTCAATCGACTTGTACAAGCCCTGATTTATGGGATATATGCAGATTCTTAGTTTAGAAAAATAGGTATATAAGAAAAATTCAATTTTTTTCAATCGTGTGTTAATAAAACTTGGGATTATTTTTCTGTTGACCTATTCAAGTGGACTGATTATATTGTTGTAACAGCTCTAACATTTTTAATTTTACTAATGTGATATTTACGGGGGATCTGTTTGGAGTACAAGGCCAACAAATTGTGCTACTTTCACTATATAAGTCCACAGATTATCTGTTGCAAATGTGGAAATATCATGAGGAACCTGACCCCATTCCATATATAAGTTTTGGTGGCACGGCTTATGCAACAGCAAAAGACATGTATTCTGTTGCTCCATCCTGATCCCAGTTGTGGCAGAGCAACCCTTGTTTTCTGCGACAAATTATTTTCTTCTTTTAATACAATATTTATGTGACAACCTGAAATCGCGAAGTTGTTGGGTCCCTAAGTTGCTTAAAACTAAGAAGAAAGTGAACCGATTTAAAGAATCATTTATTAGGTGTAAAACTTTGCTTATGTCTTTTTTTTTTTTCTCATATTCGACCCTTGTAATAAACTCGTTACATTTATGATTCAAAGCAAAGATAGGCAGTCCATACCACCAGGAGCCGAAGACTTTTTGTAATTTCATTTATCATTAATGAAACTCGGGAAAATGAGTATTAAAATCATTCAGTTCAGATTTGAAAGAAAAAACAAAAAAAAAAGAAGACAATGCAAGAAACAAACTGAAAATTCAATTTACAGCATTTGGACTTATATGAGAGCTAGGGTCAGATGTGGACGGATTTGGCAGTTTGATTACAGTTGTTACAAAAATTATGTATGCAAAAAATAAACCTAAATTTCGCATTATCTTCAGATTTACGAGCGTTTTAGCGTCTTTTATCTCATTTAGTGCGTTTTGATCAAATGTGGATCTATTTGAACTAAATTTTGATACAGAGATTTTGGTTTTTTGTAAGTAAAATATGTTGTAAAATTAATGAAAAAATATTGATATTTGTGGCCAATATATCAATTCCGGAAAGTGGAACCATGAATAATGGACCGATTTTGACCAATTTCTATCTTCACTATCAAAAAATGATCTGTGCCAAATTTCATCAATATATTTTTATAATTGCGACCTGTACTTTGACAGACGGACGGAAGGACTGACATTGCTTAATCGACTCAGAAAGTGATTCTAAGACTATAAGTACACTAAAAGATGGATCTAAGACAAATATTTCAGTGCTTTACATACATCAGCACAAACTTATACTACCCTTTCCACCTATGGTGGTGAAGAGTATAAATACTCTGCCTATAACTCAGTCTACGATTTCAAAGTATTATCTAACAACTCATAATACACTATACCGAGATGGTCCTACCAAAAATAGAGCATGACCTCGACGTCCAAATCAGAGTTTTTGAAGCGTTGAAACTTGCCTCAGCCGCTGATTTCTTCATATTAAAGCAGAAAATCAAAATTTTCAGAAAATGACGAGAATTTAAGTCGTTAGCCGACATATTTTATTAAGAATAACTTTATAATGTAAATCGACTAATATTTTGATGACGTTATGTTTACAAACACCCTAAGCTTATAACATCTATTCATTTGAAAACGTCATAAGCCCATTTTTACACCTAATACATATGTGCTGAGGTATATAGGTTTGTTCGATTGTCAGACTTAAAAATCAGCAATAATGATACTTGTCAACAACTCTACTTCGAGCTCACCTATGTGTTTTAGCATTTGCATGGGTATGCCATCGGGTCCAAGTGATTGTGGTGTGTCCGTGATTAGGAGATTATGTAGATTTCGAACAATTTTTCAAAAATTTACTTTTTTTGTAGGACATTTTTAAAAAATTTACTTTTAATAGGAAATTTTTCAAAAATTTACTTTTTATAGGAAATTTTTAAAAAATTTACTTTTATAGGAAATTTTAAAAAAACTTACTTTTATAGGAAATTTTTAAAAAATTTACTTTTTATAGGAAATTTTTAAAAAATTTACTTTTTATAAGATATTTTTCAAAAATTTACTTTTTAGAGGAAATTTTTCAAAAATTTACTTTTTATAGGAAAGTTTTCAATCATTTACTTTTATAGGAAATTTTTCAAAAATTTACTTTTTTATAGGAAATTTTTCAAAAATTTACTTTTTATAGGTAATTTTTCAAAAATTTGCCTTTTTATAGGAAATTTTTCAAAAATTTACTTTTTATAGGAAATTTTTCAAAAATTTACTTTTATAGGAAATTTTTCAAAAATTTACTTTTATAGGAAATTTTTCAAAAATTTACTTTTTAAAGGAAATTTTTCAAAAATTTACTTTTTATAGGAAATTTTTCAAAAATTTACTTTTTATAGGAAATTTTTTAAAAATTTACTTTTTCTAAGAAATTTTTCAAAAATTTACTCTTTAAAGGAAATTTTTCAAAAATTTACTTTTTATAGGAAATTTTTCAAAAATTTACTTTTTCTAAGAAATTTTTCAAAAATTTACTTTTTATAGGTAATTTTTCAAAAATTTACTTTATTATAGGACATTTTTCAAAAATTTACTTTTTATAGGAAATTTTTCAAAAATTTACTTTTTATAGGACATTTTTCGAAAATTTACTTTTTAAAGGAAATTTTTCAAAAATTTACTTTTTGAAGGAAATTTTCAAAAATTTACTTTTTCTAAGAAATTTTTCAAAAATTTACTTTTTATAGGAAATTTTTCAAAAATTTGCCTTTTTATAGGAAATTTTTTAAAAATTTACTTTTTATAGGAAATTTTTCAAAAATTTACTTTTTTATAGGAAATTTTTCAAAAATTTACTTTTTATAGGAAATTTTTCAAAAATTTACTTTTTAAAGGAAATTTTTCAAAAAATTTACTTTTTAAAGGAAATTTTTCAAAAATTTACTTTTTTATAGGAAATTTTTCAAAAATTTTACTTTTTTATAGGAAATTTTTCAAAAATTTACTTTTTATAGGTAATTTTTCAAAAATTTGCCTTTTTATAGGAAATTTTTCAAAAATTTACTTTTTATAGGAAATTTTTCCAAAATTTACTTTTTTTTCAAGTAATTTTTCAAAAATTTAATTTTTTTTAAGAAATTTTTCAAAAATTTACTTTTTTATAGGAAATTTTTTTAAAAATTTACTTTTTTATAGGAAATTTTTTTAAAAATTTACTTTTTTATAGGAAATTTTTCAAAAATTTACTTTTTAAAGCAAATTTTTCAAAAATTTATTTTTTTATAGGAAATTTTTCAAATATGTTTGTCGGTGTAAATTCCACTATATCTCTATAACGACTAAGCGAATTAAGATAAATATGAGAAGAATTTAACACAAGGTTGGCCAAATGGAGAGCGTTTTTAAATGAAACTGATTAAGTGGTTTTCTAATTTCTGTTAGAGGAACATGGCTAACACTCTTGGATATTTTGAATCGGTCGCTAAAAGTTACAATCTCATAAAACATAAGTTGTACAATTATAATAGACATGGATTTCGAATATTCTGATTTTACAAAAATTTTCAATAGCGTAATAAATACCATTATATAGTAAATGGTAATGAAAATCTAGGTTTCCTTTTACCCTCCCTATTAATAGTTAAATTGTTATTACAGTTGCGACCCCGACGAATTGTTGGCTACGACAAAAAAAAACTATAATTAAATATTTGTTTAACTTTTTACGCTTTTATTGTATACATACATATATAATGTATTTTGTATTTATTATGTAAATAAATAATAATTGACTGACATCAACATTTACGAGTAAAACAATATGTAAAGTAAAATACACAAATATCTACATGTCCTTTTTGGTCAATGGTTTTATGTATTTTTATTAACATTTTTTTTTCTTTTTTTTTTTTGTAATCTTTATTTGTTGTCATTGAAAAAACATTAATAAAATAAAGCCAATAAAATATTATTTTCAACATCATAATTAATTTTATTAATGCTTCATTACCTCATTATTAACCGCATTAACAAGCGTTTACGTTGATTGTTTACGCTCATGTTATAGCCATTTTTTTTTATTAAGAATAATTATTTTTTGTTTTTTAATGATTATTAATTATTGATTAATGAACTCATGTTTTGTTACGGGTAAGTATCAATACGATGAAGTGATGAAAATCCTAGAGGAGAAACAGTTAATTGAAATTGCAATTTCGTAAAAGAGTGTAATTATCGGATTCCTGACTATAAGGGGAGGTGATAAGTTTTATGCCACTGATAATCCATTGTCTCTGCAATAGTGCCTTATTGTCTTCAGTTGTAAGCTAACCCATTAAAAAACAACTGATCATAAAATTTGTGTATAGAATTATATCGACTTTGTCAAAAAATTTTTATTTCTTTTCCAGGTCTGCAATTTTAACAAGTTTTTTTATCTACATAAAAAATAGTCTGATTATTTAGAACTAAAAAAATATTTTTTTAATTTATGTTAAGTAAAAGCATTGGTTTTTTTTAAACATTATTTTCATAAACAAATTTTATTGGATTTTTCGAATTTGTTAATTTATTGACATACACTACGATTCACTTGAATACCCCTGATATATTCAAGGCTACATAGCAAAACAATTGATTTTATTGGAAATTTTTAAAAAATTGACTATTTATAGGAAATTTTTCGAAAATTGACTATTTATAGGAAATTTTTCAAAAATTGACTATTTATAGGAAATTTTTTAAAAATTGACTATTTATAGGAAATTTTTCAAGAAATGACTATTTAAAGGAAATTTTTCAAAAATTGACTATTTATAGGAAATTTTTCAAAAATTGACTATTTATAGGAAATTTTTCAAAAATTTACTATTTATAGGAAATTTTTCGAAAATTGACTATTTATAGGAAATTTTTCAAAAATTTAATAAAATTACCCTTAAAAAGTAAATTTTTGAAAAATTTCCCATAAAAAGTAAATTTTTGAAAAATTTCCTATAAAAAGTAAATTTTTGAAAAGTTTCCTATAAAAAGTAAATTTTTGAAAAATTTCCTATAAAAGTAAATTTTTGAAAAATTTCCTATAATAAGTAAATTTTTGAAAAATTTCCTATAAAAAGTAAATTTTTGAAAAATTTCCTATAAAAAGTAAATTTTTGAAAAATTTCCTATAAAAAGTAAATTTTTGAAAAATTTCCTATAAATAGTCAATTTTCGAAAAATTTCCTATAAATAGTAAATTTTTCAAAAATTGACTATTTATAGGAAATTTTTTGAAAATTGACTTTTTATAGGAAATTTTTCAAAAATTGACTATTTATAGGAAATTTTTCAAAAATTGACTATTTATAGGAAATTTTTCAAAAATTGACTATTTATAGGAAATTTTTCAAAAATTGACTATTTATAGGAAATTTTTCAGAATTTGACTTTTTATAGGAAATTTTTCAAAAATTGACTATTTATAGGAAATTTTTCAAAAATTGACTATTTATAGGAAATTTTTCAAAAATTGACTATTTATAGGAAATTTTTCAAAAATTGACTATTTATAGGAAATTTTTCAAAAATTGACTATTTATAGGAAATTTTTCAAAAATTGACTATTTATAGGAAATTTTTCAAAAATTGACTATTTATAGGAAATTTTTCAAAAATTGACTATTTATAGGAAATTTTTCAAAAATTGACTATTTATAGGAAATTTTTCAAAAATTGACTATTTATAGGAAATTTTTCAAAAATTGACTATTTATAGGAAATTTTTCAAAAATTGACTATTTATAGGAAATTTTTCAAAAATTGACTATTTATAGGAAATTTTTCAAAAATTGACTATTTATAGGAAATTTTTCAAAAATTGACTATTTATAGGAAATTTTTCAAAAATTGACTATGTATAGGAAATTTTTAAAAAATTGACTATTTATAGGAAATTTTTCGAAAATTGACTATTTATAGGAAATTTTTCGAAAATTGACTATTTATAGGAAAATTTTCAAAAATTGACTATTTATAGGAAATTTTTTAGAAATTGACTATTTATAGGAAATTTTTCAAGAAATGACTATTTAAAGGATTTTTTTCAAAAATTGACTATTTATAGGAAATTTTTCAAAAATTGACTATTTATAGGAAATTTTTCAAAAATTGACTATTTATAGGAAATTTTTCGAAAATTGACTATTTATAGGAAATTTTTCAAAAATTGACTATTTATAGGAAATTTTTCAAAAATTGGCTATTTATAGTTAATTTTTCAAAAATTGACTATTTATAGGAAATTTTTCGAAAATTGACTTTTTGTAGGAAATTTTTCAAAAATTTACTATTTATAGGAAATTTTTCAAAAATTGACTATTTATAGGAAATTTTTCAAAAATTGACTATAGGAAATTTTTCAAAAATTGACTATTTATAGGAAATTTTTCAAAAATTGACTATTAATAGGAAATTTTTCAAAAATTTACTATTTATAGGAAATTTTTCAAAAATTGACTATTAATAGGAAATTTTTCAAAAATTGACTATTAATAGGAAATTTTTCAAAAATTGACTATTTATAGGAAATTTTTCAAAAATTGACTATTTATAGGAAATTTTTCGAAAATTGACTTTTTGTAGGAAATTTTTCAAAAATTGACTATTTATAGGAAATTTTTCAAAAATTGATTATTTATAGGAATTTTTTCAAAAATTGACTATTTATAGGAATTTTTTCAAAAATTTACTATTTATAGGAAATTTTTCAAAAATTTGGCTATTTATAGGACATTTTTGGAAAATTGTCTATTTATTAGAAATATTTCGAAAATGAACTATTTAAAGCAAATTTTTCGCAAATTAACTATTTATAGCAAATTTTTCGAAAATTGACTATTTATACGAATTTTTTTGAAAATTTACTATGTATAGGAAATTTTTTGAAAATTGACTATTTATAGGAAATTGTTTTTGACACAACTTATTTTCGTTTTTTTTTTTGCAAATATTACTCTTAAAGCTCTATTTGACCTCTTCAATATTTTTTAAAGCGAAAATAAATAATCACAAGTCAATTTGTTACATTTTTGGTTGAGGAAATCTTTATTTTTTTTTCATATTTCAGCCAGTACTTTTGGTCGTATTTCACTATATTTTTGCTGTTGTTGACTTTTGGCTGATTCTTTTTTATTTCGGATTTTTTCATTTTGTTGATTTTCTCATACTGGCACGAAATTGGCTTGATTTATGCATGACGAAGCAAAATAATCCAACTGTAAAAATTGTGTTTTTTAAAAAACATGAGTTGTATTTTAAACCAGCTTAAAAGCTGGAAAAGGACTGTAATTGAGGGGGTATAAATTTTAAAAGAAGGTAAAGTGGCTGTGAAACACGCATGTAGCTTTCATAAGTTCCAGTTGTGCCAAATGTCAGTCAGGCTTATAGAAAAAATGGAAAGCTTTTTGGGTGAAAGTTGAAGTTTAATTTAAAATTCTATAAAAAAAATATGGTTTAAGTCAAGGATTAAGAAATTACTTTTGATTCCCATAAACAAAATTATATGATTTTTAATTGAATTCCAATTATGTAGCCAATAGTTTTATATTTACTCCTTTTTTCATTCCCAATTGTTATTATTACAGTACCATATTCCGGGAAAAAAGTAGCAAATTTCAAAATTTTACAATTCATCATCGTCATCATCATTTATAGGAAATGTGTAAATATTCGTAGTTTTAATTTGTTCATTAGCAAATCTCAACCTAAAATAAATGAATTGAATTGAATGAAAAGCCTTTAAGGTTAAATATTTTTAATTAAACTAAAACTTCCAATAACTGTTTTTGGCAGTTACATGCCAAGTCATAAACTTAAAAATGAAAATTTAGACTAACGTTTTTCACTTTTTCCTCTTACAGAGATTTTGCTAATGTTGCTATTGTTTTTGCTTTATTCTTCGACAAAAATTATATTAAACTGGCCATCAAGCAGAAATTGGCTGAAGTTAACTGAGAAAAAAAAGCCAAACTGTTTAAAAAGTTAATAGAATTTCAAAGGCTTAAGGCCAAATTGCAATGTATTACGAAAAGTGTTGCCAGGTGAACCAAATACAAGTTCGAACAAACTTGTTCGAAGAGAAAACTTTTAACAGAAACTAGTTTGATGAAAAACGGGTCTTATAAGCTCGATGGGACTATTTTCTATAGAAAATATTTCTATGGGACAATTTTCTATAGAAAATAGTATGATGGACATTTTTTTTTTTAAATGTTCTATAGGAAGTTTTCATAGAAAAAGATTTGATAGGACAATTTTTTATAGAAAATTTTCTATAAAAAATATTTCAATGGGACATTCCATGGTACAATTTTCTATACAAAGTAGTTCAATAGGATAATTTCTATAGAACATAGTTCGATGGGACAATTTTGTATAGCAAATAGTTCGATGTGGCAATTTTTTATAGAAAATAGTTCGATCCGACAACTCTCTATTTTCTATAGTTTTATAAAACAATTTTATATAACAATTTTATATATTCGATGGTACAATTTTCTATAGAAAATAATTCGAACGGACAATTTTATATAGAAAATAGTTCGATAGGACAATTTTCTAAAGAAAATAATTCGATGAATTAGAAAAATTGTCAATAGAAAATAGTTCAATGGAACTATTTTCTATAGAAAATATAGACAAATTTTGTATAGCAAATAGTTCGATGAAACTATTTTGCTATAGAAAATAGTTCGAAGAAGTAATTTTCTATGGAAAATAGTTCTATAGGACAAATTTCTTTATAAAATATGTAGTTTGATGGGACATTTTTAATAAAAAATAGTTTAGATGGGACAATTTTTTATAGAAAAAGTCTGATGGAAAAATTTTCTATATAAAATTGTTATATGAGGCAATTTTCTATAGAAATCAGTTTGATAGGACAATTTTCTATAGAAAATAGTTCGATAGGACAATTTTCTATAGAACAATGTTCGATATGACAATTTTCTATAGAACATTGTTCGATGGAGCAGTTTTCTATAGCAAATATTTCTATAGGACAAATTTCTATAGAAAATAGTTCGATAGTACAATTGTCTATAGAAAATAATTCGATGGTACAATTTTTATAGAAAATAGCTCGAAGGGACAATTTTCTATAGAAAAAAGTTTAATAGCACAATTTTCTATTGAAAATAGTTCGATGGGACAATTTTTTATAGAAAATTGTTCGATGGGACAATTTTCTATAGAAAATAGTTCGATAAGACAATTTTCTACAGAAAATAGTTTGACGGGACAATTTTCTATAGAAAATAGTTCGATGGAACAAGTTTTTATAGAAAATGGTTCTATGGAATAATTTTCAATACAATAATTTTCAATAGAATAATTATCAATAGAATAAATTTCAATGGAATAATTTATTATAGAAAATAGTTCGATGGAACTTTTTTCTATAGAAAATATAGAAAATAGTTAGTTAGAACAATTTTTAATAGAAAAATTTTGCTAGAAAATAGTTCGATAGAACTATTTTCTATACAAAATAGTTCGATGGGAGAATTTTCTATAAAAAATAGTTCGATAGAACAATTTTCTATTGAAAATAGTTCGATGGGAGAATTTTCTACAGAAAATAGTTGATGGGACAATTTGCTATAGAAAATAGTTCTATAGGACAAATTGCTATAAAAAATAGTTCGATTGGACAGTTGCTATAGAGTATAGTTCAGTGGATCAATTTTCTATAGAAAATAGTTCGATAGGACAATTTTCTTTATAAAATAGTTTGGTGGGACACTCTTAATAAAAAATAGTTTCAATAGAAAAATTTTCTAAAGAAAATGGAAAAAAAAATTTTATACAAAATTGTTCTATGGGGCAATTTTCTATAGAAATCAGTTGGATGAGACAATTATATAGAAGTCAGTTCGGTATGACAATTTTCAATAGAAAATTTCTTAATTGGACAATTTTCTATACAAAAAAATGGTTTCATAGGACAATTTTCTATAGAACAAAATTCTATAGAACAATTTTCTATAGAAAATAGTTCGATAGGACAATTTTATATAGAAAATAGTTCAATAGGACAATTTTCTGTAGAAAATAGTTCGTTCAATAGTACAATTTTTGATAGCAAATAGTTCGACGGTAAAATTTTTGATTGAAAATAGTTTGACAGGACAATTTTCTATTGTAAATAGTTCGGGAAAATTTTTGATAAAAAATAGTTCGATGGTATAATTTTGATAGAAAATAGTTCGATGGGAAAATTTTCTATTGAAAATAATTCGATGTGACAATTCGCTATAGAAATTGTCGGGTCACCTAGTTTTTCTATAAAAAGTGTAAGATGGGACAATTTTTTAATGACAAATATTTTAAATTTTAACATTTTCTACTGGCAACTCCTGCGAGTAAATGACTGTAAAAATAATATGCCCAATTAGAACTTGATGCAATTCAATGTGTGGTAATTTTTGCTAACCAATACTTCAATCTAAATATGTATGTATGTAGTTGCTTGTGGTTGTAAATCTTGTTGTATGGCTCTGTATGCAAATACCTAATGTTTTTTTACTTACCTTTAAATAAAAAGGTGGTGGTTTAATTACCTTTAATAAATTCATGTTCTTTTTATTTTTGTATGTAAAATTCATAAAAATATTTTTCCTTCATAATAATTTTGACATTCATATTTTGATTTCAATTAAATGAAACATCATCAGGTATTTTGTTGTTGATGCGGATGTTGATGTTGTTACAGTTATTGTTTGACGGTTGCATATGATTGACATTTTTTTTTTGTTTTGTCAGTTGTTGTTTTGGGCCGTCCAAAATTCAATTTTTCATGGATGGACTGAAAAAAGGGTTGCAGTTTTTTTATAACAGGAGATAATTATATTTGCATAGACTTTTTATTTTTTTGGGTTTTATATCAAACTTGTATTGTGTGTTGTTATAAGTTTTTACTTATTTGTTGTTTTTTTTTTAATATTTTGCATAAACAAATAATTTTTGGCGTTGAAATTTTTTTGTATTGTCTTTTATTTAAATTTCAATCAAATAAATAATCTTAAATAAACAAATATTTTCGATTTTTGTCTTAAATTTGTTTGCATTTAAATAATTTTTATATATTAATTTGTAATTAGCTATTATAAGCCTATTTCATTACACTGTGCATACCATTTCCATACAATTTATCAACGAATACAAACAATTTCAGATCAATAGGACACTTTTCAAAAAAAAAAATAATTCGATGGGACAATTTTTAATACAAAATAGTTCGATAGGACAATATTCTATAAAAAATAGTTCGATAGGACAATATTCTATAGAAAATAGTTCGATAGGACAATTTTCTATAGAAAATAGTTCGATAGGACAAATTTTAATAGAAAAGTTCGATAGGACAATTTTCTATAGAAAATAGTTCGATAGGACAATTTTTTATAGAAAAGTTTGATAGGACAATTTTCTATAGAAAATAGTTCGGTAGGACAATTTTTTATAGAAAATAGTTCGATAGGACAAATTTCTTTAGAAAATAGTTCGATAGGACAATTTTCTATAGAAAATAGTTCGATAGGACAATTTTCTATAGAAAATAGTTCGGTAGGACAATTTTCTATAGAAAAGAGTTCGATAGGACAAATTTCTTTAGAAAATAGTTCGATAGGACAATTTTCTTTAGAAAATAGTTCGATAGGACAATTTTCTTTAGAAAATAGTTCGATAGGACAATTTTCTATAGAAAATAGTTCGATAGGACAATTTTCTATAGAAAATAGTTTGATAGGACAATTTTATATAGAAAATAGTTCGATAGGATAATTTTGTATAGAAAATAGTTCGATAGGATAATTTTCTATAGAAAATAGTTCGATAGGATAATTTTCTATAGAAAATAGTTCGATGTTACAATTTTCTATAGAAAATATTTGGATGGGACTATTTTGTACAGAAAATAGTTCTGTAGGACAATTTTCAATAGAAAATAGTTCGATGGGACAATTTTTAATAGAAAATAGTTCAATGGCACATTTTTTTTTATAGAAAATAGTTCGATGGCACATTTTTTTTTATAGAAAATAGTTCGATGGGACAATTTTCTATAGAAAATAGTTCGATAGGACAATTTTCTATAGAAAATAGTTCGATAGGACAATTTTCTATAAAAAATAGTTCGATAGGACAATTTTCTATAAAAAATACAAAATACAATTTTCTATAGAAAATATTTGGATGGGACTATTTTGTACAGAAAATAGTTCTGTAGGACAGTTTTCAATAGAAAATAGTTCGATGGGACAATTTTTAATAGAAAATAGTTCGATGGCACATTTTTTTTTATAGAAAATAGTTCGATGGGACAATTTTCTATAGAAAATAGTTCGATAGGACAATTTTCTATAGAAAATAGTTCGATAGGACAATTTTCTATAGAAAATAGTTCGATAGGACAATTTTCTATAGAAAAAAGTTCGATAGGACAATTTTCTATAGAAAATAGTTCGACGGGACAGTTTTCTATAGAAAATAGTTCGATAGGACAATTTTCTATAGAAAATAGTTCGATAGGACAATTTTCTATAGAAAATAGTTCGATAGGACAATTTTCTATAGAAAATAGTTCGATAGGACAATTTTCTATAGAAAATAGTTCGACGGGACAGTTTTCTATAGAAAATAGTTCGACGGGACTGTTTTCAACAGAAAATAGTTCAATGGGATAATATTAAAAAGAATAGATAGAACCATTTTCTATGGAAAGTAGTTCGATAGTGCAACTTTCTATATAAAATAGTTCGATGTTACAATTTTCTATACGAAATAGTTGCATGGGACTATTTTGTACAGAAAACAGTTCTGTTGGACAGTTTTCAATAGAAAATAGTTCGATGGGACAATTTTTAATAGAAAATAGTTCGATGGTACATTTTTTTTGTAGAAAATTGTTCGATGGGACAATTTTCTATAGAAAATAGTTCGATAGGACAATTTTCTATAAAAAGTATAGAACTATAAAAAATAATTCGATGTTACAATTTTCTATAGAAAATAGTTGGATTAGGCTATTTGCTATAGAAAATCGTTCGATTGTACAATTTTCTATAACAAACAGCTCGATGGAATAATTTTCCATAAAAAGTAGTTCGATGGGACAATTTGTTATAGAAAGTAGTTCGATGGAAAAATTTTCTATAGAAAATAGTTCGATGGGACAATTTTTTACAAAAAAAATTTCGATGAGTCATTTTTTTATAGAAAATTTCGACGGGAGAATTTGTAATAGAAAATGGTTCAATGGGATAATTTTGTATACAAAATAGTTCGATAGGACAATTTTCTTAATAAAATAGTTCGGTGGGCAATTTGTTATCGAAAGTACTTGAATGGGATCATTTTTTATGGAAAATTATTCGATTTGACAATTTCTTCGACAAAATTGTTCAATAGAAAAGTTTTCTATAAAAAGTTTTCTATAAAAAAGTTTTCTATAGAAAATAGTTTGATGGGACAATTTTATATAGAATGTAGTTCGATAGAACAATTTTCTGTAGAAAATACTTCGATAGATAAATTTTCTATAAAAAATAGTTCGATAGAACAATTTTCTATATAAAATAGTTCGATGGGTCAATATTCAATAGAAAATAGTTCGATGGTACAATTTTTTTTAAGGAAAAAGTTTGATGGCACAATTTTTTACAGAAAAAAGTTCGACGGGACATTTTCTCTGATTGAGATGGCGCTGAACTTTTTTTAATAGCGCCACAGGGACATACCAGATAACAGTAAAGCAAACAAAATAACCTGATATCGTATCCCTTAAGGGGACTATATAAACTAGAATATGTTCGCATGCCTGTAGCCACTTGTGACCTGCTACTGCGAGAGGTTGCATATAGATCAGCAAATGATAGATGGGCATCTGTAAGAGAATATATGTATTTACTCCAGACAAAGTTGGCACCGTTTAGGTGAGAAATACTCTCACATATTTCTGTCACTAAACCCGACGTATACTTGCTTGTATCCGTCATGACAGACACATGGCAGACACGCTGTTAAGATGAAGGTAGTAACGTGAGATATTTGCCTAAGTGGCGAGGAGGAAGGGTCCATAATATATTTTGTGTGTACTTTTCCTGCCCTGTTGTACTATTTGGACTCTTCATTCTTTGAGGGTCTATGTGATTTGGCTGAATTAGATGTCTTCTTAAATGGATCTACGAGTTTTATGCTTTCGTTCTCACACAATGAACTTAATCTAAGTCTAAGTGAGTCAGATTGTAACTCACACTCTAACGCTTCTTCTTCTTCTCCTGTTATCCTTGACTCCCAGTGGAGCATAGGGCCTCAACACTCTAACGCAACCTAACCTAATTCGTTCGATGTAAAATTATTTTACACTAAGAATAATTCTTAAATTATTTAAGTCCCTAAATTTTAGCAAACTTTGAAAATCAAAGAATAGTTTAGAGGTCATAAAAAACTTAATTTATATCTCCACAACAAAACTAACTATCCTTTAGAATTGATCCTTTCTGAGACAATAAATGTCAATAGTTTCAAAATTTATAACTCCACAACAAATAAGAAATTGCATTATATTATACTAGAACATAAAATAGGGCTTTTATCAATTATTTACTTAAAAAAATCTTGAATGCAATCTTAAATTTATGTTTCCACAATAATAAGATTAAAACAAAAATCACTTAAGAAAAGACAATTAGAAAAGATCATTAGAAATTGCTGTTCACATATTGTTAACACTTGACTTAATACAATAAATGTTGCAGACATTCATTCATTCATTCATTTTAGTCGAGGGAAAGGAACACAGAACTATTTGACTTGTGAACAATGTTCGCTATATATAAATGTCACAATTTTTCTAAATTACGATAAATTAATTAAACTTATAACAAATGTCGCAACAAAACATTTGTAAAAGAAGCCAGACAGATAAAATAAAAAGTAAGACTAGAAAATTTACCTTTAAGTGTTTCTAGTACTTCTTACATTTGTAGCTAAATTACCTCTAAAGCAATTTTTCTCATACCCCTCATGAATGAAATGAATATTCTTATCCTTTTTCTGTTAATCTTGTAACATGTTGTTATTGTTTGTTGGCAACATATTGTCTGAGTGTCTTTGTTCGAAGCCCAAAACATCCCCGTTTACACTTTTGTTATATCATTCAAATATCGCGCCTTTTTTTGTTTAATATAAATCTTTGTCTTTATTATGTTTACAGATTCCTTTTCCTTCAATTTGACTTCAGTTTCCAACCCTCTCTATTTCGTTCCCATTTTGATCTAATGTATGACTGTCAGTCAATTTGTCTTTTGCCTTGACTTGACCAAATTATAAGATTTATCCTATTTAAATCTTTTATTTTGCGATGTTTTATTACTTCTTTTCAAATTAATCAAAATATTAGATTTATTATATATTTTTACCCTTTTCCGGATTCCAGTAGTTTCCAATATGTCACAACATGTGCTTTATTTTTAATTTTGTTGACACTAATGATTTAATTTTTTCTTTTTGGGTTAAAGAAAAATTTTAAGGTCCATATAGACGAATTTATGGAGGCAAGAAAAAATGGTATTGGAACTTTAATTCCTTGGCATCAAAATTTTGTTAAACAATTTTATAGCCATTTAAAAAATGATTTAAGTTAACTAAGTTTTAGTTAAGTTAACTAAAATTTTAGTTGAATTTACTAAAATTTTATTTAAAATAATTAAAATTTTAGTTAAGTTAACAAAATGTTTAGTTGACAGTAAATAACAAATATTACATTATTTAAAGATTCTTTTGACAGTAAATTTGAATGTGTTTGAAGAGTTAAGGCTATACTTTAGAGAACTTAATAAGTCTAATATCGAGACCCATGCGCAAAGCCATTAAGTCATGAAAAAACAAGTAAGAAAGCGCTATAGTCGGTCAAGGCCGACCATATGATACCCTTCACCACTACGGTCAAAGGTGTTATTTTTCCTGTATAAAGGCAAATATTTGCTAAATTTTGCCATCATACAAACATTTTCTCAAAACGTATATATTTAAGCTGTTTCCGTCATTGGGACTTATATGAGACCAATGTAGACCGATTATCTCGAAATTTGGCAAATTGATTACAGTTGTTACAAAAATTATGTATGCAAAAAATAAACTCAAAATCTTCATTATCTTTAGATTTACGAGCGTTTTAGTAATTTTTTGTCTCATTTAGTGCGTTTTTAAAGAAGAGTTTGTATGGGAGCTATGGTCAAATGTGGACCGATTTCGACGAAATTTGGTACAGTGATTTAAATTTACATAAGCAGTATTTCCACCTATGGTGGTGAAGGGTATAAAAATTAGTTAAGTTATCTAAGTTTTAGTTAAGTTAACTAAAATTCGTTTTTATACCCTTCACCACCATAGGTGGAAAGGGTATTATAAGTTTGTGCTGATGTTTGTAACGCATAGAAATATTTGTCTTAGACCCACCTTTTAGTATACCAATAGACTTAGAATCACTTTCTGAGTCGATTTAGCGATGTCCGTCCGTCCGTCCGTCTGGCTGGCTGGACGGCTGGACCCCCATGTAAACCTTGTAATCAAACTACAGGTCGCAATTCTAAAGATAATTTGATGGAATTTGGCACAGATAATTTTTTTGATAATGGGACCATGGCTATTGAAATTGGTCAAAATCGGTATATTATTTATGGTACCTCCCATAGGTCCCACTTCCCGGAATTGCTATATTGGCCACAAATATCAATATTTTTTCATGAAATTTAAAACAGATACTGCTTATGTATACTTAAATCACGGTACTAAATGAAATCGGTCCACATTTGACCATACAAACTCTTCTTCAAAAACGCACTAAATGAGACAAAAAATCACTAAAACGCTCGTAAATCTAAAGATAATGAAAATTTTGAGTTTATTTTTTGCATACATAATTTTTGTAACAACTGTAATCAATTTGCCAAATTTCGAGATAATCGGTCCACATTTGGCCCTAGCTCTCATATAAGTCCAAATGACGGAAACAGGTTGAATATATACGTTTTGAGAAAATGTTTGTATGATGGCAAAATTTAGCAAATATTTGTCTTTATACAGGAAAAATAACACCTTTGACCTTAGTGGTGAAGGGTATCTTATGGTCGGCTTGACCGACTATAGCGCTTTCTTACTTGTTTTTTTGTAATTTTTTAGAAATTTTGTTCAACGAATACTTTAAATTTAAAAATTTTTAATCGGGTGGTTAAAATATATAAATAGAAGAATAAAATACAAAAAACTTGAGGTCGATTTCTTGCACAGCTTCGCCATACCCACTATTAAGTCACAGAATTTCTTGGTCATGATTAAAGGATGAGGCGCAGAATCAATTTTTATTGGCCAAAACAAATATTTTTGCATGACATAGATTCTTAAAATTTGTATACTATCAGAAAGGAAACATATCAAAAACAAGTAAGAAAGTGTTATAGTCGGTCAAGCCGACCATACGATACTCTTCACCATTAAGGTCAAAGGTGTTCTTTTTAATGTATAAAGACAAATATTTTCTAAATTTTGCCATCATATAAAAAATTTCTCAAAACTTATACATTTAAGCTGTTTGGACTTATATGAGAGCTAGGGTCAAATGTGGACCGATTATCTCGAAATTTGCCAAATTGATCATCGTTTTTCCCAAAAAATATGTATGCAAAAAATAAACTCAAAATTCTCATTATCTTCAGATTTACGAGCATTTCAGCGATTTTTGTCACATTTAGTGCGTTTTGATAGAAGAGTTTGTTTGTATGGGAGCTATGGTCAAATGTGGATCGATTTCAACGAAATTTGGTACAGTAAATTTTATGTTTTAAATTTCATGAAAAAATGTTTGTGGTCAAAATATCAATTCAGGGAAGTGGGACCTATGGGAGGTACCATAAATAATGGACCGATTTTGACGAATTTCAATTGCAATGGTCCCACTATCAAAAAAATGATCTGTGCCACATTTCATCAAATTATTTTTAGAATTGCGACCTGTATTTAGTTTGATTATATGGTTTTTAATGGGGGTGCAGCCAGGCGGACTTAATGAAATCGACTCAGGAAGTGATTCTAAAAAGTTTGACTGGTTTTACTTTTTTAAGACCACAATATATGTGCAAATATTCATTTTTGTTACAATGGACTAACGTTAAGTCACTTTTGCATAGGACGACAAAAAGTAATTTTTCTTCATACCGTTTATAAAGAGTGTTCTAAAAAAAATATGCATTTACTATTTTAGACAAAATTTATCCATAGTTCAAGAAATAATTTATTTTTTGATCAAGTTAGTTTCTATATTTTCAATAGTTTCTATATTTTCAATAGTTATTTCAATCAAAATGGACTGCGAAAAAAAAGTTCGTGAAAATATAATTAAAACTTTTCAAAAAAATCCGTCATGGACTTTTAAAAAAATAGCTAAAAATTTGAAAGTTGACCCTCGAACGGTTTCTAATGCCATCAGACGGTATAAGGAAAACCTGAGCATTGAAAGAAAACCTGGATCAAGGAGGAAAAAAGGTCCTACAGATATTGGTAAGGCAAAAGAAATCGAGCGACTCTTTCGAAGAGCGCCTAACACTTCTTTAAGAAAAGCAGCTCGTACGGTGAAATGTTCTACGAATTTTGCACATAGAGTCAAAGCTTATGCTGGACTGAAGACATACAAAGTCCAAAAGGTTCCAGAGCGCAATGCTATAAAGAACTTAGAAGCAAAAAAACGAGCGAAAAAATTAAAGTCTGATTTTATAAAAAAATACACCTGTTGTGTGATGGATGATGAAACATACGTACTGGCAGACTTTTCTCAATTTCCTGGTCAAGATTTTTATGTTGCTGATAAACGGGGCAATGTTCGGCAAGAGTTTCGCACAAAAAAACAAACAAAATTCCCTAAGAAGTTTCACGTGTGGCAAGCTATTTGCAGTTGTGGCAAAAGAAGTAAAGTATTTGTTTCATCTGGCACAATAAACACAGAAATTTATATAAAGGAGTGCCTACAAAAACGGTTGTTACCCTTTTTAAGAGAGCACAGAGTGACTACATTTTTTTGGCCCGATTTGGCATCATGCCATTATGGAAAAAAGGCACTTGAGTGGTACTCAAAGAATAATGTCATTTTTGTACCACGAGAGGCAAATCCACCTAACTGTCCAGAACTTCGGCCTGTGGAAAGGTATTGGGCTCTGGTAAAAAAGGAATTGAAGAACACAGGAAAGATTTCCAAGAACATGTCCGATTTTAAGCGCAGGTGGAACACATGCTCCAAAAAGGTATCAGAAGCAACTGTAAAATCTTTAATGGGAGGGTTTCCGAAAAAAGTCGATAATTTTGCAAAACCCGAGTACTAAGTAAACATTTTAATGCTAAATGATTTTGTATAATATGTCATTATATTTGCGTATTTTGTAGAGTTTTTATATTAAAAGGTTTGATTTTTATTTAAGAAAATCCAACTACAAATTTTATTTAGAGCACTCTTTAAGCTCTTTCTTTGATTTTTTTCAATAGTTTGTTAGTTAAATCCAACAAGGGGTACTTCTCTCAAAGAGCTGCATCCGATTCTATTTGTAGACTCATTGAAAGGGACCTAGTTTTAACTCCGGCATTAGTTAGAGAAGTTTTTCATAACCTAATACTCAATAATCAGTGGAAGGCTGAGTTATAAGGTGAAACCTCATAACCCTGCAGATTACCACAAAGGAAAATCATATTGTTATCTTTAACGGCATAGCCGTACCTGCGACTTAAAATCAATGGATTTCGACAAAAACCCAATTTTTTACAAAATTTACAAAAAAAGCACGTGAATTTTTTATTAAAAGTTTTTATTAAAAGAATTGAAATTATGGCTTAAATAGATAGAAATATATTAGAAATGTGGTTGAAATCGGATTTTTTTAACCCTTTTTCTGCCAGATTCAAAAGCAAACTTTTTAAAATATTATTTTTTTTTCAAAAAGGTACTCAAAATAACATGTTTTTATTGGCTTACAAGGCGCCTTTTCATTTTTATACAAATTAGCCCTTGCGTACTTATGAAAATGATTTACAGCCTATGGGTATGCAAGGGTTAATTTGTATAAAAATGTATTTAAAGGAATCTTTAAACGATTAAATGCTAAGATGTATAAAGTATGTAAAGTAGTGTAAAAATTTAAATATATTTAAATATTTTCAGAATACGAAGTAGATGGAATTCGGGGAAAAGGGACATAATTTTTATATTATATGCCTAACAGACCCTTAAAATATATAAAATATGAATTTATCATAATAAAAAACATTCAAGAAAAAATGTAGCGTCCGACAAGAGTAAGCAAATGCCATTCGAAAGTGCAATCGATGGGCTATAATTCCAGAAATCTGTGCAAAGATATCTTATTTAGAACGATAAATAAATCAGTACAAATGTATCGTCCGTAGCTCAGGATTTCCCCATATGTTTAATCCAAATACCGGTTAAAATTTCATGTTTATTTTAAGACTTTCATATTGATCTTTACCTCAATATTGGGCGTCATTTCGGCAGGGGTAAACTTTATCCAATTGCAATAATATTTCATATTTCGATTATTGGGATCAAAAGGAAAAAAAAACTGGAGGGTAGTTTATCTGAATTTCTAAGCAAAAAAATTCAACATATATTCGGGGGACAGTCTACACATAGGTTCTCAAGTGGTATTCTGCGTACATCTGGGGCTTTGCACGAACATTTCAGGTGGCCGCGAATTTGATAAAAATTTAGTAATTCGTGTGTTGGTTTCTTCGAAACCTGTTTTTTACCTTTTTGTCAATTAAAACGAAAAGACGAACACTAATAGATCCGAAGAGTTATATCCGGTGTGCACTATCAGAAAAAGTTACAAGTATGCATTAAAGAACTGAATATTCTTATTTTTCACTTACTAAAAAGTTTGTTCCTGATTTAATGGTCGTAAAAGTTGTATTATAAAAAGTATTCTTTATAGAAATATATTTGGTGGAAACATACTGGAGGGCAGCGGCATTACTGAAATGTCATAAGGGGGGAAGAAATAGCTCATGAGACCATTAAGTATGTATATAGAGAGCCTTTATTCAATACTGACTATGAACCATATGGTATATTATTAAGGAGTGGCAAAAAACTGTTTAATATCGAGCCCTTAGATTAAAATGATCGCAAGCGACAGGAAATATCTTATATTCTTAAACGAGCAATAATTTTATGTATATATCTATATATATATAGAATGGCTATCTCGAAATCCGCTCTAACGATTTTGACAAAATTTAGACCCTGGGTACCTTTTTTTCCGTATAGATCGAATATGAAGGGACTTTTAGAAGTTTTACCGCTGAGGGGGTAAAAACGGGAAATAAAGGGGAAAAAGTCGAAAACGTTATATCTCCTAAAGTAATAGGTATCGAAACAATATTAAAATTACGTTTTGAACAGCTATGAAAATAAGCGGACAGGTGTTTGGTACTTTTTTGAAACTATGTCCGAAAGGGGGTAAGTAGTTTTTTGGTACTTTTTTAACCCACTCTTATTTTTAAAACCAAAGAATATAAAAAGGAACTTTGTACTGCAGTCAATACTTATAGATATGAAAGAAATATTGAACACGTATTTGGTCCTTTTTTGATTTTGGCCCCAAAATGGGTAAAAAAGGGATAAAATTATAACTTAACATCTCAAAAAGTAATATAAATAGGAACATTATGTTAAATGCGTTTTAATAAAATGTACCGAATTCAATTGGTGCCGAAGAAGTGCCAAATATCCATATGGAACTTTTTTGAAATTGGGGGATAAAAAGGGGAAAAAAGTAGTAATGTTATAACTTTTAAACAAATTAATGTTTGTCTGTATGTATGTTCTTTATAGAAAAGTAAACTATGCATTTGATCATGTTATGCTCTTTAGCGAAGATGTTGCGTATAAGCCGGCAAAGGTTTGTAAGACTAATTTCCGAAAGGTGGCGCCACTGAAAATTACTAAAAATCAATTAAATCGTAAACTGTGTATTTGATCATGTGAACCGCCGTGGTATAGCAGGTAAGACATCCGCCTAGCATACCAGAGGCCCAAGTTCAATCCCCGGCCAGATTCACTTGAAAAAAATAAATTTTCAAAAAAGCGGCGGTTCACCTCATAACTCAGCTAGCCACTGGTTATTGAGTATTAGGCTATGAAAAACTTCTCTAACTAATGCATTCGCCGTTCGGAGCCGGCGTTAAAACGTAGGTCCCTTTCAATGAGTTTAAAAATAGAATCGGATGCAGCTCATTGTCTGAGAGAAGTACCCCTTGTTCCAATTGGAATGTTGTCGGGGAATTATATATATATATGTGTATTGGATCATACTATGACCTTTAGCAAAGTTGTAGCGCATGAGCCGGCGGAGGTTTCTTAGTTGGTGTAAACAATTTCCGACAGGTGACGCTGATGAAAATGACTCAAAGTGAGCTAAATCGTAAACTGTGTATTTGATCATGCTATGATCTTTAGCAAAGCTGTTGCGGATAAGCCGACAAAGGTTTATTAATTGGTATGATTAAAGAAAATTACTCAAAGTGAATTAACCGACGGAGGTTTCTGTTGGTATGACCAATTTCCAAAATTATTCAAAATGAGATAAACTGTAAACTATACAAACCAAAATAAATCAAATAAATCCAAATTAACTGAATATTTGTGTAATGTCTTTCCCTAAATTTATTTTAGTACTTTATAAATTAAATACATAAAAACTTTAAAATTTGCCTCAAAATGCTTATCATAAAGCCTGAGCAAGGCTCGGTCAACCAGGTACTATTGATCTTAAGCGACAAAAAATCTTAATTCAAAAATCAAAAAATCTTAATTCAAAAATCAAAATCAATCAAAAACTGGGAATGTTTTGGTGACTAACATTTTTGTTCTTTCTGAGTTTGCTACTTTCGACAAACTAGTTAAATTTTTTCCAAACGGTTTAGAAGTTATGGTGCAAAGTATTGCATGTGAAGTTTTTTACCTTTACTTCAATAACTTTTAAGCTACTCGGCGGATTGTGGCGCAATATACAGAAATCGGCCAATGTTAGTAGTTGGAGTTTTAGCACGTTCACGCCGGCACTGCAATTCATGTTTCGCGCCCATAGGCGGTTGTGCTGAATGCTTTTTGTTCCATCGGACGTGGCAGAACTAAATGTTTCAACGAACGATTATCGCACGGGAAAACGGTCTTCATAGGTCTGCATTTTTCATTCGATGCTATTGGTTATGTTAATTGGTGATGCACACTGATTGGTAGTACAATCATATGCGAGCCACCGGTGGTACGCGCCGCCCGATGAGACAATTCTGTGCAAGCCACCGGTGGTACGCGCCGCCCGATCAGGCAGACATGTGCGAACCACCGGTGGTACACGCCGGCGTGAACCTGTTAGACCAATTTTTAAAAACATGTCTATTTTTGTCACATTGTGAGCACCATTGTATGTAAAACATAATGGTCCGTATAACTCACGTAAATTATAAACCTATCGAAAAGATTTTTACACATTCGAAAACAACTACTTAAGAAAGAATAATATGTTTATTGTAAATACTACGCTATCTCTAATAGTTTAAGAGATATTTAACGGAGTGGGCTCATTATTTAAGCCAAAGTTCTAAAGTAGATTTTTTCTCTCTGATTTTTATTAAAGAGATGTAAATAATAAAAAAACAATTCTCCATTAAAAAGTAGTTTAAAGACGGTATTGAATATAGGCTCTCGATATATAAGGCTATGCTGTAAAGAAGGGCACTAGACCCATAACAAATGTACGCAACTTGATAAGAAAATTAAAACCTTTGATTCATACCGATTCCCATTCAAAATTTTCTTATTTTTATAGGATTTTTTATTTAAATTTCTTATTTTTACAGGAAATTGTTCAAAAATTTTTATAAGAAATTTTTAAAAAATTTCTTATTTGTATAGGACATTTTTCAAAAATTTGTTATTTCTATAGGAAATTTTTCAAAAATTCCTTTTTTTTATAGGAAATTCAAAAATTTCCTATTTTCATAGGAATTTTTTTCAAAAATTTCCCATTTGTATAGGAAAATTTTCAAAAATTTCCTATTTTTAATGGAAATTTATCAAAAATTTCCTATTTTTATAGGAAATTTTTTACAAAATTCCTATTTTTATAGGAAATTTTTCACAAATTTTCTTATTTTTATAGGAAATTTTTCAAAAATTTCACATTTTTATAGGAAATTTTTCAAAAATTTCCTATTTTTAAAGGAAATTTAAAAAAAATTCTTATTTTAAAGAAATTTTTTAATAATTTCTTATTTTTATAGGAAGTTTTTAAAAAATTTATTATTTTTACGAGAAATTTTTAAAAAATTTCTTATTTGTATAGGACATTTTTCAAAAATTTGTTATTTCTATAGGAAATTTTTCAAAAATTCCTTTTTTTTATAGGAAATTCAAAAATTTCCTATTTTCATAGGAATTTTTTTCAAAAATTTCCCATTTTTATAGGAAAATTTTCAAAAATTTCCTATTTTTAATGGAAATTTATCAAAAATTTCCTATTTTTATAGAAAATTTTTTACAAAATTCCTATTTTTATAGGAAATTTTTCACAAATTTTCTTATTTTTATAGGAAATTTTTCAAAAATTTCACATTTTTATAGGAAATTTTTCAAAAATTTCCTATTTTTAAAGGAAATTTAAAAAAAATCTCTTATTTTAAAGAAATTTTTTAATAATTTCTTATTTTTATAGGAAGTTTTTAAAAAAATTATTATTTTTACGAGAAATTTTTAAAAAATTTCTTATTTGTATAGGACATTTTTCAAAAATTTTTTATTTCTATAGGAAATTTTTCAAAAATTCCTTTTTTTTATAGGAAATTCAAAAATTTCCTATTTTCATAGGAATTTTTTTCAAAAATTTCCCATTTTTATAGGAAAATTTTCAAAAATTTCCTATTTTTAATGGAAATTTATCAAAAATTTCCTATTTTTATAGGAAATTTTTTACAAAATTCCTATTTTTATAGGAAATTTTTCACAAATTTTCTTATTTTTATAGGAAATTTTTCAAAAATTTCACATTTTTTTAGGAAATTTTTCAAAAATTTCCTATTTTTAAAGGAAATTTAAAAAAAATTTCTTATTTTAAAGAAATTTTTTAATAATTTCTTATTTTTATAGGAAGTTTTTAAAAAATTTATTATTTTTACGAGAAATTTTTAAAAAATTTCTTATTTTTATAAGAAATTAAAGTATTCTTATTTTTATAGGATTTTTTATTTAAATTTCTTATTTTTACAGGAAATTGTTCAGAAATTTTTGATTTTTATAAGAAATTTTTAAAAAATTTCTTATTTGTATAGGAAATTTTTCAAAAACTTATTATTTTAATAGGAAATTTTTCACAAATAACTTCTTTTTATAGGAAATTTTTCAAAAATTTCTTATTTTTAAAGGAAATTTTTCAAAAATTTCTTAATTTATAGAATTTTTTTAAAATTTTCTTATTTTTATAGGAATTTATTTTAAAATTTCTTATTTTTATAGGAAATTTATCAAAAATTTCTAATTTTTATCGGAAATTTTTCAAAAATTTCTTATTTTTATAGGAAACTTTTCAAAAATTTCTTATTTTTATAGGAAATTTTTCAAAAATTTCTTATTTTTATAAGAAATTTTTCAAAAATTTCTTATTTTTATAGGAAATTTTTCAAAAATTTCTTATTTTTATAGCAAATTTTTCAAAAATTTCTTATTTTATAGCAAATTTTTCAAAAGTTTTTTATTTTTATAGCAAATTTTTCAAAAATTTCTTATTTTTATAGCAAATTTTTTAAAAATTTCTTATTTTTATAGCAAATTTTTCAAAAATTTCTTATTTTTATAGGAAATTCTTCAAAAATTTCTTATTTTTATAGAAAATTTTCAAAAATTTCTTATTTTTATAGGAAATTTTTTAAAAATTTCAGACCGATTTATTAAAAATTTCAGACCGATTCCCATTAAATTTGATATACCTTATGACTTAATATCCTTTATTCTTAAACGAGCAATAATTGTATATATATATATATATATATAGATATATATATATATATATATATATATATATATATATATATATATATATATATATAAATATATGGCTATCTTGAAAACGGCTCCAACGCTTTTCATAAAATTTTGACAGGTCGAAGAAACTTTTACCTCTAAGAGGGTAAAAACGGGTAAAAAGGGGAACAAATCGAAAACGCTATATCTCCTAAAGTAATAGGTATAGAAACAAAATTAAAATTACGTTTTAAACCGCTATGGAAATAAGCGTTTGGTACTTTTTTGAAACTATGTCAGATAGGGGGTAAAGAAGGGTGAAAATAGTTTTTTTGGCACCTTTTTAACCCACTCTTATATTTTAAACTAAAGAATATAGAAAGAAACTTGGTACTGCAATCAATAGATGTAAAAGAAACATTAAACACGTATTTGGTACTTTTTTTATTTTGGAGCCAAAATGGGTAAAAAAGGGATAAAATGGTAACTTAACAGTAATATGAATAGGAACATTATACATTATGTTAAAAGCGTTTTAAAAAAGTGTACCGAATTCAATTGGCACCAAAAAAGTACCAAATATACATATGGAACTTTTAGAAATTAGGGAATAAAAAGGGGGAAAAATTAGTATTATTTTAAACAAATGAATGTTTGTTCTTTATAGAATAGTAAACTGTGAATTTGATCATGTTATGCTCTTTAGCGAAGATATTGCGGATAAGCCGGCGAAGGTTTTTAAGTTGATAAGACTAATTTCCGACAGATGGCGCCACTGAAAATTACTAAAAATTAATAAAATCGTAAACTGTACATTTGATCATGCTATGATCCTTAGCAAAGTTGTAGCGCATGAGCCGACGAAGGCTTTTTAGTTGGTATGAATAATTTCCGAAAGGTGGCGCTACAGAAACTTACTCAAAGTCAATTTAATCGTAATCTGTACATTTAATCATGCTACAATCTTTAGCAAAGTTGTTGCACATGAGCCGACGAAGGTTTCTTAGTTGGTATGAAGAAATGTCGACAGGTGGCGCCTCTGAAATTTTACTCAAAGTCAATTGATCATGCTATAATCTTCAGCAAAGTTGTTACGGATAAGCCGAAGAAGGTTTATGAATTGGAATGAGCAAAGCCCGACAGGTGGCGCCACAGAAAATTACTCAAAGTGAATTAAATCGTAAACTGTGCATTTGATCATGTTATAATCATAAGCAAAGTTGTTACGAATAAGCAGATAAAGGTTTCTTATATGGTATGAACAACTTCAGGTGGCGCCACTGCAAACTACCTAAAATGAATTAAATCGTAAACTGTGCATTTGATCAGACTATAATCTTTAGCAAAGTTGTTGCGCATGAGTCGACGGAGGTTTCTGTTGATATGAATAATTTCCAAAATTATTCAAAATGAGTTAAACTGTAAACTATGCAAACTATGTGTTGGTCGGACAAAATAAATCAAATAATTCAAAATTAACTTAATATTTCAACAATGTCTTTCCTCTAAATTTACTTTAGCACTTTATAATATAAAATATATAAAAACTTTAAAATTTTCCTCAAAATGCTTATCATAAAGCTCCGAGCAAGGCTCGGTCAACCAGGTACTATGTATTATATTAAAGTAATTAAATTCGTCACGCCAAGATTAATAAATACAAATCACATATCATTTTCTATTCTGACAAATCTAATCGAACAGCATATCAAAATATAGCATCAAATATGCCTCAAAAAGGGTAAGTGATTTTAGCGCTAAACAAATCGTGATGCCCCTTATTACAAGAATGAGTATTTAGTTAATTTACAGCTTAATGGGAATGACTCTAGATGACTAGAGTCTAGTCGCTAGAGTTTCAAAATCTCCCCCTTTCATTTAGCAAAAGTTTCTCGCACATGTTACATTTAATGAAAAAACAAATTCATAGAATTTAATTCAATTTAAAAGATACAATCTGTTCTGGTCACGTGTTAAAGATCACGCGAATGATATCGTGCATATTTTTAAAAAATATTTAAGATTATTATTTTAAATATTCATATGCTTTTAATAAGTATATCATTAAGTAGCTACTATGTTATTAGCATAAAGTCAGACAGAATTTAATGACAACCAGCCTTTCTGTCAATAGCTCAATTAAAAAGCAATACAAATTATGTGGAGACAGAAGTGGAGCGTCAGAGGTTCTTAAATAAAAAAATGTGAACCGAATTCGAAATCAAATCGTGTTAAATTCAGAAACATGTAGACGAGGGTGCGGCTAATTCAAAATGTGAACCGAGTTCGAAAAAAATTGTTACGCTGATAAAATCTTTGGACTTAATTCGGTTGCATTAGCTTTATAGTTCAAGATTTAAAAGTGTATAAGTGATTTCCCTAGTATTTACTTTGCACTAAACTTAGTCTCATAACCGGGTATAGTTTTACATTGATAAACTGTTAAATACTTCCCGTTGCGCTTAATATGAAGTTAGGCCAAACGCCTTGATAGTAACACGGCAGGTCCATATATTTTGTTAGGAGTTCCCATTGCATCCATATAAAGTTTGGATTTAACATTGATTGATAGTTATCAAATTTTAAAGGTGCAATCTTAATATATTGAATACTTTTCATGAAATCCTTTTCATTGTGGATACAAAAAGCTGGATATTATGTTTATAAGAACTATAGCCAAATGTTGACCGATTGTAACAAAATTTTACACACTGACTGGCATTTATGTAAAGCTTATTCCTGCAAAATTTAGTGGATATAGCAGCCATAGTTTCTAATATAATAGCTTTTAACTGGCATTTGCTACATTTTTTTTTTTGGTTTCCGGAAGTGTTTTCTATATGAAAGCTATGGTCAAATATAGACCGATTCCCATTAAATTTGATATACTGACCAATAGCTGCATAAAACTTCATTGTTCTAAATTAAGTCGTCATACCTATTACAATTCGCTTCAATTTATCAGCGTTAATGTGTTTCCCGGATCCGGGTTATATGGGAGCTCTAACTAAATATGAACCGATTTCGACCATTTTCAATACACAACTATTTTAAGGTATTAATAATATTTTTGTAAAATTTTGCTCCTCTAACTCTCTAGTACTATCTTTTAACGGACAGAGAGACACAAACCCCCTATCTTTTTGGAATTTTTGTACTTCCCTAAGTTTTTATATGGGAACTATAGTCAAATGGTGACCGATTGTTACAAAATTTTGCACACTGGCTGGCATTGGCGTAAGACTTCCTTGTACTCAATTTAATGACCAAGGCTATTACATTTTATCATTTTTTTGACATTTAAGTATATTTTAGGAGGAATTTAGGCTGTTTTCGTAATTGTTTTGTATAGAAGCCATTGGTAAATGTGAACCGATTTCGATGAAACTTAATGTGCTACCTAGTAATTATACAGAACCTCTCTTTACTAAATTTTATCATAATACCTGTTATAATTTCTCATTTATTAGCAAATAAGCGATTGGCATAGGCAATGTTATACAAGAGCTATGGTGAAATGTGAACCGATTTCGTCCAATTTCAATATCAAATTTCGCCCAATTTCAATATCAAATGAAAAATATTTTTGCCAAATTACAGTGACCTAGTTTTTTTTTGTTCAGGCCCTATCGTGCCGACAACAGACAGACATTGCATAATCGTCTTAGAATTTCATAAGGTTTCGGAACATACAATTTTGGATTTTAAGCCAATATTAAGAAAATTACAAACGGTATAACAATCTCAATATATTCCCCATTCTTTTTGATGGTGGGTATAAAAATAGTTCATTAATACGAGTTCGGGTTTCATAGACCGGGTCGCATGGTCTATGAAAAGAGTGGCTTATAACTCAAACAAAATTTCGACAAATTATCCACAAATTTCGAAAAATTAGCAAATTTTTTTGCAATTTTGTTTTTGAGTCATAAGCAACCTTTTCATAGACCGGGTCGCATATGAATTTAATTTGTAAAAGTTCCTTTGACTGATAATCTCTCTGGAACAAGGTTGTTTATTATTTTTGTGGCAGGGGAATAACAACAACTTATATCGGGTGTTTTTTATTGAGGTATAGAACTTTAAGTTGGCATCACTTTTTTAACTGGCGGCATTTTGTCAGCTGTCAAGTGATTAATATTTAGTTTGGTTTGCCATTTCATCATGAACAGGTTGACAAAAGAACAACGCTTGCAAATCGTGCAAATTTATTTCGAAAATAATGGTTCAGTTCGCGAAGTTTACCGCAAGCTCCGTCCATTTTATGGTCGACATAATCGTCCATCAGAGCAATTAATTCGGTTAACCATGGATCGTTTTCGCACTACGTTTACTCTATGTGATAATACGCATCCGCAGCGACGTCGAACAGTGCGCACCGAAGAAACAATTGCCGCTGTAGAGCAAAGTTGAAGAGGACCCGAATGAATCGATTCGCCACCGTGCACAGCAATTGGAGCTTTGTCCATCAACTTTATGGAAGATTTTGCGCAAAGATCTTGGCTTGCGACCTTACAAGATCCAGCTTGTGCAATAATTAAAGCCGCGAGACCATGCAATGCGTCGTGATTTTGGTGTATGGGCCGAAAATGAGATTGATCTCGATGCTGATTTTCATCGCAAAATTTTGTTCAGTGATGAGGCTCATTTTTGGTTGAATGGCTACGTCAACAAGCAAAATTGCCGCATTTGGAGTGAAGAGAATCCATATGAAGCCCTTGAGACGCCATTACATCCACAAAAACTGACTGTTTGGTGTGCTCTATGGGCTGGTGGAGTCATTGGGCCAAACTTCTTCCGAAATAATGCTGGAGAGTCAGTTACTATAAATGGTGACCGGTATAGAGCCATGATAACCGACTATTTTGTTCCCCAATTGGATGGCATACATGTGGATGAGTTGTGGTTCCAACAAGACGGCGCTACATGCCACACAGCGCACGTCACAATTGATTTATTGAAGGAAACATTCGATGAGCGCATAATTTCACGGAATGGACCTGTCAATTGGCCACCAAGATCGTCCGATTTGACACCACTGGATTATTTTCTTTGGGGATATGTGAAGTCGCTCGTCTACGCCAACAAACCAGAAACGTTAGGGGACTTGGAAGCCAACATTCGTGGCGTTATTGCCAACATACGGCCCCATATGCTCGAAAAAGTAGTTGAAAATTGGACCTGTAGAATATTTAAACATTAATGGCATAAAATTATCCTTCCAATAAAGCCAAATTGATGGACATTAAAACGATTTTCTTGTGTTTTATTTCAATTCGAAGTTCTATACCTCTAAAAAAAACACCCATTACTAAACAAGAAAATGTTTTCTTTACACGTACTTTGGGATCGTTGCGGGGGCTCGTTGCCTAAAACTTAAACAATAATATTGTGCACTCTTCCGGTTGACACAATTCGGCCAAGTCAATGAACCCACAATGAACCACCCTAATAAATAAGTGCGTTAAGATACATCATCGGTTCTTATTCGCATTAAAATCTACTTTTTTGGGCCTGAGAGAATCATATGCAATTAAAAAACTAGCATAACCCTTTACTTTTTTTTACAAAATTTACAGCATGACAACCGCTTGGGAACCCCCGATCTTAACACGAGTGTACCGTGTTAAAAAAAACACTTTATATGAATGGGCGGTTTTGTACTTTAATTTTTAAGTGATTTCCTCCACGTTTTTAATGCAATTTGCATAAATTAAAACAATTAATAATTTAGTTAATAGAGAGCTGCTGTTTTTTTAAGCTGCCCATATAAATTAGTTTCTATTCTAAATCAGTTGCAAATTATTTAAAAAATTTTTGTAAAATCTCTCACATATAAATTAAAATTCATACGTATTTTTTTGCTTTTAAGTTGTTACAATACAAGACATTAGAATTGTAAATTTGTTATTAACTTTTAAGATTTATGATAAAAATGTAGCAGTAATTTATCGGAACAATGTTTCAGGTAACACTTATAGAATTTTAAAATAAAATTTTTGAATGGAAATTAAAGCTTAATCGAGCAATTCATTTTAAAAGTAAATAATATATAATTAAATTTATAATAAGTAGCAATATCACACTCTAAGCTTCAAAACAAACTCTCTAGACTTTTAGATTTATTTATATTCACTCTTTTTCCATTCATATTTCTTTAAGTGTAATTATGCTGTCACTTTAATATTTCAATAAATACAGGTGTTTTTGAGATTATTTTAAAAGATTTAAATTATTTATTATTGTTTTTTCAATATGTGTATTATATTTAAAAAATAAAACTATTAAAAGATTTATAATAATTGATGCCTATTTTGATTAGACAATTTTTTATTGTTTCTACGTGAAAAATTAAAATAATAAAAGTTTCTAATTACTCCACTTCTGATTTTATACGCATATTCTATGGAAAACTTCAGCAATTTTTTTTCCAGTGTAAACTGTTACCCTAGGTCACTTCTTAAGAAGAGAGAGTTAAAGAGCTGCTGCTCACTCATCAATTTTAAACGTTTGATTCGAGCATCACGCAAAGTGACAAGAATTGACTGAGTAAAGATCATCAAAGTTCAATTAATTCATATAATTAAATATTATGTTTTTGGACAGAAGCGTAGTAGGGGCTAAATAATTTTTTAGGATGGGATGATATTTTGGATAACTATAAGATAAACAAGTAAGAGTGTTATATCTTCTTATATACCCACCATCAAATTTTGTTAAATTAAGAAAGGCGACATGAAATAACCCCCAATGAAATAACGCCCAATTACGAAAATGAAGTAAGCCCCAATAAAAATTGAAAAATGAAAATTGGGGATAATTTCACGTTTATTGGGCTTTATTTCACTATAAATTGGGATTTATTTCGTTATGAAGCTATTCCAGAAATAAATATTATTTTAATTGGGATTTATTTCATGTAAATTTAATTTGGACTTTATTTCATTTTTTTTTTGGAGTTTATTTCATTTACGTAAAAATGATGTTTTGAAGATTTTTCTGAATTCTAAACATTCTTAAAATTTTTTAGGAAGAATTTTTGCTGTTTTGTGTTATAGTATTTTTGATGTTAATGAAAATATTTTGCTAAAAATTATTACTCCGTTAATGACTTTTGAGTAGTAAAGATCAATTAAAAATCATAAATTAAATTCGAAATTATTAGTGGTAGCCGTATTAATAGTATTGTAAATTTGTGTATTCGGTAGGCGAGAAACGACCATACACAAAAAAATCAATATACAGTGCAATCGCAATAGAGTGAACACTTGGTATTATGAACTACTTGATACTACGAACTCCCGATTTTTTCCATTAGTTACTTTATAGAGTGAACAGTACCCAACTCAATAGAGTGAACTTTTGTTTTTCTTATACATAATTGACAAAGACGCACCTCTTATTTAGGTCAAAGCACACTTAAATCAAAAGGGCTTGAAAACAAAAGCAGTGATGTTTCTTGACAATGCACCTTGTCATCCACCCGAGCACGAACTTATCACTGAGGATGGATGTTTCTTTATCATGTACATGCCACCGAACGTTACGCCATTGATTTAACCAATGGACCAAAACGTTATTCGAATAACCAAACTCAATTATAGAAAACATCTTCTTCAAGGGGCCATTAAAAAGGCCAATTTAAACGAGTGTTTTAAACAATTAACACTCAAAGACTCCATTTGTATTCTAATGCTAGCTTGGCATGAGTTGGAACCGAACATGATAAAAAAATGCTGGTCAAGTCTTTTGGGTAATTCTGTGCAGATAGAAGAAGATAGTGACGACGACGAGGAAAATATACCGTTAAAAATATTGCAAAGGTCACTTCGGCAACAACATCTAGAAGAACTAAACCCAATTTTCGATATGCTTCAAACTGCTAACCCAAACGTGAGTTTGTTTAGCATCCACCATTAAATTTATTATTTGCAAGAAGTTTTTACCATTGATGACATTACAGAATGGAACAATGCTGAAAGTTCATTTCCAATTTCTGCTCAAGGCGTTTCCGATGCCATTTCTGAGACTGACACTGACATCGAGGAAGTAGCAGTAGCCAAACTAGACATTACAGCAGCGCAGGCCGTGCAGATTTTTGAAAAAGCTATTGACTGGGCACAAAATAACACAAACAATTACGAAAATATTTTAGTTTTGCATAAATTCCGCGATTTAGCGGTGCAAAAAGCAAAAAATGCTTGTACAAAGCAAAAAACTCTTGAAATTACTTCACTCCTTTGTAATTATATAATAATATTTAATAAATATAGATGTTTTTTGTATAAAAAAGTGTTTTTTATAGACTCTTTAGAGTGAACTTTTTAAATAGAGTGAACAGGCCTTGCACGAATTAGTTCACTCTATTGCGATTCCACTGTATAACATTTTATATTTGTTATATATTATTTTTATTTTATCGAAATAAGCCGATACGAATACAATCATGGAAGCAAAAACACTCTATGAAGAATTCAAGCCTCTTCGCAAAATAAAAAAGAGTGTATAAACCTTAATTGGTGTATAGACAAATGGCGCCGCAGGCGAAAATTTAGTTTTGTAAAAAAATGGCTGTGAAAACTGTTTTTTGTAAAAAAAAATCGCCCGATTTTTTTTCATCTAAAAGTATCTAAGTGGTTTCAATGGTATTAACTTTGCACAAAATTTGTCTCATAACCGGGTATAATTTTACATTAATAAGCTGTTAAATACTTTTCGTTGTGCTTAATAGTTGGGCCAAACACATTGATAGTAATACGACAGGTGCACATATTTTGTTAGGAGTTATATAAAGTCTGGACTTAACATTAAAGTGCAATCGTAATATATTAAATATACCTCCAATATAGTTAAATGATGACCGATTGTCACAAAATTTTATACTCTGTATTTATATAAGACTTATTTATTTAAAATTTAGTGTCTATAGCTGTCATAGTTTATAATCTAATAGCTTTTAACAGGCGTTTGTGACATTTAAGTTGTTTTTATATGAAAGCTATAGTCAAATATGAACCGATTCCTGTAAAATTTGATATACTGACCAATAGTTGCATAATACTTCTCTGTTCTTAATTAAGTTGTCATAACTATTACAAATGTATTTAATTTATCAGCATTAATATGAGTACCTGGTTAACCGAGCCTTGCTCGGGGCTTAATGATAAACATTTTGAGGCAAATTTTTAAGTTTTTATATATTTTATTTTATACAGTTACAGTTTAACTCATTTTGAGTAATTTTGGAAATTAGTCATACCAACAGAAACCTCAGTCGACTCATGCGCAACAACTTTGCTAAAGATTATAGTCTGATCAAATGCACAGTTTACGATTTAACTCAATTTGAGTAGTTTTCAGTGGCGGCACCTGTTGGACTCTGGTCATTCCAATTAATAAACTTTCGTCGGCTTATCCGCAACAACTTTGCTAAAGATTATAGCATGATTAAATGTACAGTTTACGATTAAATTGACTTTGAGTAAATTTCAGTGGCGCCACCAGTCGAAATTTCTTCATACCAACTAAGAAACCTTCGTCGGCTCATGTACAACAACATTGCTAATGATTATAGCATGATTAAATGTACAGCTTACGATTAAATTGACTTTGAGTAATTTTCAGTAGCGCCACCTGTCGGGAATTATTCACAAAAAAAACCTTCGCCGGCTCATACGCTACAACTTTGCAAAAGATCATAGCATGATCAAATGTACAGTTTACGATTTATTTAATTTTTTAGTAATTTTCAGTGGCGCCACCTGTCGGAAATTAGGCTTACTAACTCAAAAGCCTTCGCCGGCTTATCCGCAACATTTTTGCTTAAGAGCATAACATGATCAAATTCACAGTTTAGTATTCTATAAAGAACATACATACAGACAAACATTCATTTGTTTTAAAGTTACAACATTACTGAATTTTCCCTTTTTTATCCCCTAATTTCAAAAAGTTCCATATGCATAATTGGTACTTCCTTGGTACCAATTGAATTCGGTACATTTGATTAAAACGCAGTTAACATAATTTTTTATTCATATTACTTTTTGAGATGTTAAGTAATCAGTTTATCCCTTTGTTACCCAGTACCTGGTTGACCGAGCCTTGCTCGGAGCTTTATGATAAGCATAGTTTACATAGTTTACAGTTTAACTCATTTTAAAAATTTTGGAAATTGGTCATACCAACAGAAACCTCCGTCGACTCATGCGCAACAACTTTGCTAAAGATTATAGCTTAATCAAATGCACAATTTATGATTTAATTCATTTTGAGTAGTTTTCAGTGGCGCCACCTGAAGTTGTTCATACCAACTAAGAAACCTTCGTCTGCTTATGCGTAACAACTTTACTTATGATTATAACATGATCAAATGCACAGTTTACGATTTAATTAATTTTGAGTAATTTTCAGTAGCGCCAGCTATCGGACTTTGGTCATTCCCATTAATAAACCTTCATCGGCTTATCCGCAACAACTTTGTTAAAGATTATATCATGATTAAATGTACAGCTTATGATTAAATTGATTTTGAGTAATTTTCAGTAGCGCCACCTGTCGGAAATTATTTACAACAAATAAAAAGCCTTCGCCGGCTCATGCGCTACAACTTTGCTAAAGTTCATAGCATGATCAAGTGTACAGTTTACGATTTAATTAATTTTTAGTAATTTTCAGTGGCGCCACCTAACGGAAATTAGTATTGCCAAATTAAAAACCTTCGCCGGCTTATCCGCAACATCTTCGCTAAAGAGCATAACATGATCAAATTCACAGTTTACTATTCTATAAAGAACATACATACAAACACTCATTTGTTTAAAAGTTATAACATTACTCATTTTTCCCCCTTTTTATCCCCTACTTTCAAAAAGCACCGTATACATATTTGGTACTTCTTTGGTACCAATTGAATTAAAACGCAGTTAACATAATTCTTATTCATATTACTTTTTGAGATGTTAAGTTATCATGTTATCCCTTTTTTACCCATTTTGGTCCCAAAATCAAAAAAGTACCAAATACGTGTTCAATATTTCTTTCACATCTATTGACTGCAGTACAAAGTTCCTTTCTATATTCTTTGGTTTAAAAAATAAGAGTGGGTTAAAAAAGTAACAAAAAACAATTTTCACCCTTTTTTACCCCCTATCGGACATAGTTTCAAAAAAGTACCAAACATCTGTCCGCTTATTTTCATAGCTGTTTAAAACGTAATTTTAATTTTGTTTCTATACCTATTACTTTAGGAGATATAACGTTTTCGATTTTTTCCCCTTTTTACCCGTTTTTACCCTCTTAGAAGCAAAGGTTCCAAAACTCCCTTCTTCTTCGACCTATACTTCAAAAAAGGTACCTACTGTCCAAATTTTATCAAAATCGTTAGAGACGTTTTCGAGATAGCCATTCTATATATATATATAGATACATATATATATATACATACAATTATTGCTTGTTTAACCCCTTGACGTATTTCCACGAGTCTGACTCGTGGTAAAATTTCTGTGCCTAACATGATTATAACGAGTCTGACTCGTTTTGCGACAGTTCTAACGCATCAAAACTGGTTTGTTTAGTTCAAGTTGTGTGCGAACAGTTGGAAGCGAACTTCGTTGCGAAAACTGATACGTCAAGGGGTTAAGAATATTAGATTAGATAAGATTTCTGGTGCAGGGTTAAATGGGAGTCCCAACTAAATGTGAACCGACTTTGGCTCTTTTTAAATACACAAGTTTTTCAAGATATCAAGAACACTTTTGTAAAAAATTGGTCTTCTAGTTCTTTTCGTTAAGGGGCTATCGCGCTTGCATTTGACGGATGAACCCATCAACCCAGTTCGTCTTCAGTAATTTAGCTGTTTATCTCATTACTTGGTAATCAAAAGTTTTTCTGTGTATTTGCCATCATCAACAATAAAAATCTTTGACAAAATTTTACTTGTTTTTTTACAGATTTGCTGTTTTGAGTAAGATCTTGTAGTTTTTTGTTTTTATCTCAAGTCAAAACTTTTAGAACTTATTAAGAGGTACAAATTTGCCGAAGGGAGAAAGAAGAACTTTCTTCTCCTTCTGTTATCCTTAATTCCCAGTGGAGCACAGAGCCTCAACCATTCTTTTATATCAGACTCTATTGGGAGATGTTAGGCATATGCGAGATGTTAGGCATGCGCAACTGCTTCTCCACGTTCCAGCAGTTACACCAACATGTGTTTGGTTTGGCCTTCGAAGTGCCTATCTATCGCTGTTTCCGTTGACATACCTCTATAGAATCAGGTATTCGATTTGTCGAAGATCTTCATTTCTTATGCAGTTCGGCCACCATATATTAAGCCGTAAGCATCTGTTTGCAAAAGTTTGTGGGCACTTATCTATGACATTTGTGCGTTGGATACCGAGTCTACTATTTAGAGCCGTGTGCATTATATTGTCGAAGTATAGGTAACAGACACATACTTGCCTTACTCCAGTAGTGACTTCTAACGGATTTGACAATTTATCACGTACATTGCCCGAATTAAGTTCACGATTTTCGTTAGCTTCTGTTGACACTGTCGAAGGCCATCATTAAGTCGATAAACGCTAAGTTAATGGGGGCCCGGAATTAATTACATTGTACTAGTACTGTTCTAACTTAATACTTAGATCCAAACAAGAACGGTTTACTCTGATTTTCGCATAGTGTTGAGAAAACTACGTCGGATATTCTGTTTAAAAATACTCGACTTTGTATTTTGCTTGGAATTGGAAGAAGTGTTATACTCCTATAGTTATAGCAGTCTTTAGGGACACCCTGTTTTGGTATTTTGACTAGTATACCTTCATTCCAGGAGGTTGACAGAGCTTCTTCTTCCCATACATTGCGTTTAAGGCCTTTAATGGCGTTCCTTACTTCTTGTATTGTTAGTGGAGTGTCGGAGATGCCACTGAATTTTTTATCATGGTTGGTTTAATTATACGCTTCCATTAGTGGTGTTAATCCAATAAGATTATTTAATGTCGACTTGAAGTGTTCCATCCAGCGTATTAATTGTTTATCCGGAGTTGGAAATAGAGTAGCAATACTACTCAAGATGAAACAGTTGGTGTATGTTGGTTTGCCACATAACGGTCTTAATATGCTGTATAAGGTCTTCATGTCACCTCTACTTGCAGCTGATTCAGCTTGGCTGGCATGTTCGTCTATCTAAATTCACTTGTCCCTCCTTGCAGACCTTTCTCCGTTTTCATTTAAAATTGTATTTGTTAGAGCTTTACGTTGCAATGCATTGTTCAACCAGGTCCCATATTTCTTGGATGGGCCAAATTTTCCTTTTATGATCTTTAAACCCTAATCAATTGTACGTTTGAATGACACACCTTGAAATTTCGTTTATACTAGCGTCGTTGTTGTTAATAACATCTGAAAGTCGCGACCTTCTGGAAGGAAAAAATGCAATTTTATATTTTTCAGATTCCAATTTTCCTACATACATTTTCCGATAGGCTTTTTCCATTTCAGACCTCAGAGACGCTTCTTTTATCGAACTTTAGATAAAACTAAATTTAGATAAAACTTAATAATGACGCGCCTCGAGCGTACATCAAGTAAAGATGATAGACACTTAGAATTGATCAAAAAATTATCAATTTGGTTCTTAGTAACGCCGTTCGGCGATATTCAAGTTATGTTAAAATATCAATGCATATGGCCAAGGCCGTGGGCTGGAACGTCACCAGTTTGCGCAATTTTCGACGTATATTTGATGAACAAAGTAAAAAAGTAGCGATAACTTTTGTTCACTCAAAATATATTCTCAGGCTGTAACTTTGGCGCAAAAAAATGTGCTTCTATTTCTTGCAAATTAAAAGTTACAGCCATTTGAAGTTAACTGGAACGTCACACTAAAAGAGAAGTGGTCTAAGAGCTTGTACAACATTTTCCAGAATTTCGTAATGTTTTCAAAAACCTGGACACGTTTCCCTCTAACATATCGTAGGTGAAAGATCAAAGAATACTCTACGCACAAAAAAAATTATAAAAAATTGCATTTATATAGTTGGAACGTCACCAAAAAAAAAAAAAAAAAGACTGGAACAACCAGTGTTGCCACTTCAGGTGTAATTACACATATCATGTGTAATTTTTATTTTCATGTGCAGCCGATGTGTAATTGGCTGCATGTGTAATTCATGTGTAATTTCAATTTTTGTCATTTTTGAGTACTAACAGTTTACAAAACTTGCATTTTAAAAAATAAATTTATGTGCGTCCCATTCGAAATCGAAATAGTGCATATAATGCAAACTTTTTATTCTAACTACATAAAAATGTATATTTTAAAATCAACCATTCAGATTAAAATATATATGTTTATTAAAGAATATGATATATTGGTATTGCTGCTCATGAATCTTTGACCACAATCTCTAATTCGGAAAAAAATTATACTCCATAATTTTCGAGAATTTTATATTCGTTATATTAAAACAATATTTAATTTAAGTGACGATATTTATTCAATTGGGGATATTGCTAATCACAAAATTGCCCAAACTTTTCAATCATTATATGTGACCTTTTCCGAGAAAAGGAACCTAGTGTGTCAAAAAACGGGTTTAGAGTTAGCAGTGGATTCTGGTAGCTAAAAGGGTTTAGAATAAGATGAAATGAGTTAGATTTCTGATAAAAATTTATTTGCCATAAAAACATACAAAACGAACTTGGGAAAATCGATAAAAATGAAAATAACATTAAAATTTATTATACCCTTCACCAATAGGTGAAAGGGTATTATAAGTTTGTGATTCCGTTTGTAATTTTTTTATTAGTGATCGTAGACCCCATAAAAATTATACCGATCGACTCAGAATCGGGAGGAGAATCGATTAAGCGATGTCCGTCTGTCTGTCTGTCTGTCTGTCTGTCTGTCTGTCCGTCTGTCTGTCTGTCTGTTGAAATCAAGTTTCTGAAGCCCCTGGAGGATGGACTTACATAAATTATATATCAGATTTTAGGAAATTCTCCCGCAATGAACGCTATTAAATTTCATTAAAATCGGTTTATAAACACCGAAAATATCGAAAAAATACCAAAAATTAGACGAAAATTTTAAAATTTTTGATTGAAACACACTTTTAAATAATAAGAGAAACAAAATACTTCTGGTCTACATGTGATAATATATTATATATCAGATTGTAGGAAATGGTTCCCCAAAGCACTCTTTTAGCAAATTCGGTCTATAAACAACTGAGATACAGCCAAAACACTAAATTTGAGGTATTGCAAATTGCCCAAAGTACGCGTTAGAGAATGTTTGTTGAAAAAATAAAATGCAGAAATAGGAAAAACCATCCTCCTGGAGCACGGACATACATAAATTTTATATCAGATTTTAGGAAATTCTCCCGCCAAGCACATTATAAAATTTTATCAAAAGCGGTCCATAAACAACTGAGATATCGCAATAACACTACATTTGATGTACAGCAAATTGCCCAAAGTATGTGTCTAAGAAATTTTGTTTACATTTTGTAAGTATTGTTTCAGCGATATCTCAGGTGTTTATGGACCGAATGTGATGAAATTTGACATCGTTCTTTGTGTGAGGATTTTCTAAAATCTATACTCCACAAATCTGATTACGAATACCATTCAAATTGTACCGATCAACTCAGAATCGGCAGGAGAATCGATTTCGCGACCTCCGTCCGTCCGTCTGTTTGTCTGTCTGTCTGTCCGTCCGTCTGTTTTTTTGTCCGTCCGTCTACCTGTCTGTAATTTTTTCTGTTGTAGTCAAGTTTTTGGAGCTCCTGTTTTGTCGATATCTCAGGTGTTTATTTTGATGAAATTTAATAGCGTCCTTCGCAGGGGATTACCTAAATCCTGATGCATTCGGTAATTTGTGGTAGATATAATTTAGCGTTTAAGCGATGGTGTTTTGATCGACAATGATGAAATTCAGGGTGGGACAATATCCTAAAATTTTGTGTAAGTTCCAGGAGCTCCACAAATCTGATTTTAGCAGACAGACACTCTGCATTAATCTTAATTTTGTGTCTGACTTTTGAACATTATGATAACATTTGAGAATGTATTATATATCAAATTATAGGTGATCTTCCTAGGAAGTACAAAAATGCAGCTAACTACATGATATCCGTTCAAAACCTACATATGTATGTAAGTATCTCACATATCAACGAAAATTAAAATTTTTTAATTGCAATTGGGAGAAATCCGTTCACGTTTGACAATTGATCCCGTATAACTTCGCCTAAGATACGATGATGACATTTAGTATAAAGACGTTGTACAATATTGATATTCAGAGCGATAGCGCCTAAAATAAACTTTCTAGAGGGACAACATTTGACAAAAGTATTTCTGATCTCTTGAAAAGTTCGATATTGAAAATGGGCGAGCTCTATTCACATTTAGTGAAATCTCCCATATAACCCCGACCGGGAATCGATTTAATGCTGATAAATTAAATCACATTAAAATTGCACAAGGAACTAGAGCAAAACTTTCCAAACATCCATCGGACAGATCGAAAAAACAATACATCCCAAATATTATTGATGAAGTGTTCAAATTCAAAAACTTTTACTAGTTGGATAATTCGTACGAATTAAAGTGCACAACCCTCACTTGGCACAGCGTTTTTGGGTTGCATGTCAGAATACTTAAACTTTATCAAATCGATGTGCTATTGCAAATGTAACGGCATCTACATTTTGAAGCATCTTTTCTGCACGGTTTATCTGGTCTATCGAACTCTATTAAATGTTCGTAAAATATGTGTCTATTTTATTTCGAAGCTACTGGCTGGCTTAAATATACATTCTCTACTTGTAGTCTAGTAATCATTATCTTTCACAAAGGGACCACTTTAGAACCCAAGTGAAGCTTCCCTAGACATCAGCCACCTGCCCAACCTAACCTTTGGGTGCATAACTATTCTAGATGATGACGCCACCGAAAAGCTTTTCTTTTTCCGACTCTTAATTTTAAAGATTCTTTGCATATAATACTAGTATAACCAAATTTTGCTAGGAATTACATTAAGTACTTTTGCAACACCATTGGTGAAGGGTATCCAAGATTCGGCAAAGCCGAATATACCACTCTTACTTGTTTTTTTATAGTTTTTCTCAAAACTTTATTTTGATACACTAGGTCCCTTTTCTCGGAGAAGGTGACATATATGTTTAACAAAAAGCTTTTCATTCTTCAATGTCTTGACATGCACCTTTCGATGTTGAAACTTTTGGGCTTTGGAGCCAGAAGATAAAGAGTTTGATTTAAAGAATTCATTGGAGATAGGTTGTTTCCTACTTTGCAAAAATTCATTAATGGTGGACCAATTTTTTAACCTACACAAATAATGTTAAACAAGAAGTGGAAGATTTTCAATAAAGTCGTTATGTATTTCTTTTTCTGAAATCGATTTGAAATAGTATACATTAATTGTTTTCTTTTCAAGCGTTATGAAATAAAAAAAAGATGAACATTAATTTAAAAAACTACAAATCATTTTTTTTAATTTTAACAAAAAAAAATTAATTAAATTAAATTCAAAACATGTTATTTTGCCAAAAAAAAAAAAAATCATGTGTAATTTCTAATTTCATGTGTAATTTTGGCACGATCCATGTGTAATTTAACATTTGGTTGGTGGCAACACTGGGAACAACACATAAAGTTCTCTTACTTAGGAGCCATGCAAAAACGACCAATGTGAATAAATAAAACACTAAAATTTACTTAAAAAATTTTATTTGTTTATTTTTGATTGGATAAAAAAAAACAACATCACTTCATGTTTGATTATATCGGGTTTTTTTTTATTGAGGTATAGAACTTTAAGTTGGCATCACTTTTTTAACTGGCGGCCATTTTGTCAGCTGTCAAGTGCTTAATATTTAGTTTGGTTTGCCATTTCATCACGAACAGGTTGACAAAAGAACAACGCTTGCAAATCGTGCAAATTTATTTCGAAAATAATGGTTCAGTTCGCGAAGTTTACCGCAAGCTCCATCCATTTTATGGTCGACATAATCGTCCATCAGAGCAATTAATTCGGTTAATAATGGATCGTTTTCGCACTACGTTTACTCTATGTGATAATACGCATCCGCAGCGACGTCGAACAGTGCGCACCGAAGAAACAATTGCCGCTGTAGAGCAAAGTGTTGAAGAGGTCCCGAATGAATCGTTTCGCCACCGTGCACAGCAATTGGAGCTTTTTCCATCAATTTTATGGAAGATTTTGCGCAAAGATCTTGGCTTGCGACCTTACAAGATCCAGCTTGTGCAAGAATTAAAGCCGCGAGACCATGCAATGCGTCGTGATTTTGGTATATGGGCCGAAAATGAGATTGATCTCGATGCTGATTTTCATCGCAAAATTTTGTTCAGTGATGAGGCTCATTTTTGGTTGAATGGCTACGTCAACAAGCAAAGTTGCCGCATTTGGAGTGAAGAGAATCCACATGAGACCCTTGAGACGCCATTACATCCACAAAAACTGACTGTTTGGTGTGCTCTATGGGCTGGTGGAGTCATTGGGCCATACTTCTTCCGAAATAATGCTGGAGAGTCAGTTACCATAAATGGAGACCGGTATAGAGCCATGATAACCGACTATTTTGTTCCCCAATTGGATGGCATGAATGTCGATGAGTTGTGGTTCCAACAAGACGGCGCTACATGCCACACAGTGCACGTCACAATTGATTTATTGAAGGAAACATTCGATGAGCGCATAATTTCGCGGAATGGACCTGTCAATTGGCCACCAAGATCGTGCGATTTGACACCACTGGATTATTTTCTTTGGGGATATGTGAAGTCGCTCGTCTACGCCAACAAACCAGAAACGTTAGGGGACTTGAAAGCCAACATTCGTGGCGTTATTGGCAACATACGGCCCCATATGCTAGAAAAAGTAGTTGAAAATTGGACCTGTAGAATTGGCTTTATTCGAGCCAGCCGCGACGGCCACATGCCCGAAATCATATTTAAACATCAATGGCATAAAATTATCCTTCCAATAAAGCCAAATTGATGGACATTAAAACGATTTTCTTGTGTTTTTTTTTTCAATTCGAAGTTCTATACCTCTAAAAAAAACACCCAATACTATTCAGTAGGTACGTTATTTCTTTCAAAAACAATATTAAGTGAAATTATTTTCGCATAAAGTTGTAAAGAAAAAATTAAATAAAATAAAATAGAAACCGATGCTCAAAAATTTTGATATATTAATACTTCACAAATGTACTCTCTTTGTTTTGTGAGGCTTTGGACTGTAAACAAACAAATGACAATTACAAAAGCACTAGATAATAAGAAAAAAAATTTTATTGAATTCCCCTTTTCCGCGGCCTTGGCCATATGAGGAAAAATAGTGCCACCTACAACAAATTTCCTTTTACAGCATAGTTCGATTTATCTTTCTCCGTTTTCGTTTCTTACTACCGTTCTAAACCGGTGTTGTTTAAACCTACCTGTGTTGTTTAACCCTACCTTGGTTAAAGTCGCCAAGTACCACTGTAATATCATAGCTGTGTTTAATTTTTGCTTAAATGGCTTTATCTCCTGTATTTCCAAGAAACCCCTTTTTTAACCAGCCTCTGATATACTGTACGCACAATATCTACATACCGATCAAATCCAACTTTAGTTTGTTACACTTTATAATTTCAGTAACATTTAACAATCAGAACCAAACAATTATTCGTGCTTAGAATTTTATTTTGTAGTTGATAAAAATACATTTTAAAAGAAAGTGCTTAAGTTGTCTTATAAACTTTAATTAATTACCAATTGTCATTAAACAGACACAAATATATTAATTATTTCTACCAATTTGAATGTTACAAGTGTTAAATGTATAATAAAATTTTAAAAATTACCCTCAAGTATTGAAATACTTTAACAATTTACATGTTTTAATGTAAACATGTCAATTAAGAATTTTAAACGCAAATAAAACACATGTCAAATTACGAATATTCACACACATTCTGACAGACACAAATGTCAATTATAACAACAATTTCAATTCTTTAAAGTTGAAACAATTATAAAAAAAATTAATAAAGACAGCAACAAAATATCAAATTGTTGTGTGATAAATATTTACGTTTTAGAATAATAACAAATGTCAAATATTTACAAGCTTTTCTTTGGTCCAGTAGCACAGGTAAGTTTTTACATACGGGAATGTATGAGTTTATTTAGTAATTGAGATATTTATGAGAAAAATGTCACGATTGTTAATTAATTTCTGGTCAGGTAGCGATTAACGCCAGAGATTAACTCACGTTTAAACTTGGAACAATTAACCAACTGGTCAATTGGAAATAATCTGTAATTACTCGAGTCACGTGTACCCGTTGACGCGAGACGAGATCATGTGTATTTAATTGTCTCAAATTAAATTAAGTTAACCGACAACAAAAGAATTTATTAAAGTCTTATTAAAAAATTTTATTAATACAATATGTCAAAATATCAACGTTTCATTTGTAATTGAGCTTGACTTTGGTATACGAATAATTAAATCAATAATTGATTCCTTTAGAAGATTTATTAATATTGATTTAGCATTTATTAAAAAGCAATGAACATCATTTAAGAAAATGGATTTTAAAATTATATTTTAAATTATTTTCCCAACGCACAATGGGGTAGAATAACAAAATAGTACCTGGTTGACCGAGCCTTGCTCGGAGCTTTATGATAAGCATTTTGAGGCAAATTTTAAAGTTTTTATATATTTTTTTTATAAAGTTTATTTTGTCCGACCAACACATAGTTCGCATAGTTTACAGTTTAACTCATTTTAATAATTTTGGAAATTATTCATACCAACGGAAACCTCCGTCGACTCATGCGCAACAACTTTGCTCAAGACTATAGTCTGATCAAATGCACAGTTTACGATTTAATTCATTTTGAGTAGTTTAAGTGGCGCCACCTGAAGTTGTTCATACCATATAAGAAACCTTTGTCTGCTTATTAGTAACAACTTTGCTTATGATTATAACATGATCACTTTGAGTAATTTTCTGTGGTGCCACCTGTCTGACTTTGCTCATTCCAATTCATAAACCTTCTTCGTCTTATCCGTAACAACTTTGCTGAAGATTATAGCATGATTAAATGTACAGCTTACGATTAAATTGACTTTGAGTTGTCGAAATTTCTTCATACCAACTAAGGAACCTTCGTCGGATCATATGCAACAGCTTTGCTAAAGATTGTAGCATGATTAAATGTACAGATTACGATTAAATTGACTTTGAGTAAGTTTCTGTAGCGCCACCTGTCGGAAATTTTTCATACCACCTAAAAAGCCTTCGCCGGCTCATGCGCTACAACTTTGCTAAAGATCATAGCATGATCAAATGTACAGTTTACGATTTTATTAATTTTTAATAATTTTCAGTGGCGCCATCTGTCGGAAATTAGTCTTATCAACTTAAAAACCTTCGCCGGCTTATCCGCAACATCTTCGCTAAAGAGCATAACATGACCAAATTCACAGTTTACTATTCTATAAAGAACATACATACAGACAAACATTCATTTGTTTAAAATAATACTAATTTTTCCCCCTTTTTATTCCCTAATTTCTAAAAGTTCCATATGTATATTTGGTACTTTTTTGGTGCCAATTGAGTTCGGTACATTTTATTAAAACGCAGTTAACATAATGTATAATGTTCCTATTCATATTACTTTGGAGATGTTAAGTTATCATTTTATCCCTTTTTTACCCATCAAATCAAAAAAGTACCAACTACGTGTTTCATGTTTTGTTTACATCTATTGATTGCAGTACCAAGTTTCTTTCTATATTCTTTAGTTTAAAATATAATAGTGGGTTAAAAAGGTGCCAAAAAAACTATTTTCACCCTTTTTTACCCCCTATCGGACATAGTTTCAAAAAAGTACCAAACACCTGTCCGCTTATTTTCAAAGCTGTTTAAAACGTAATTTTAATTTTGTTTCTATACCTATTACTTTAGGAGACATAGCGTTTTCGATTTTTTCCCCTTTTTACCCGTTTTTACCCTCTTAGAGGTAAAAGTTCCAAAAGTCCCTTCTTCTTCGACCTATACATCAAAAAAGATACCCACTGTCCAAATTTTATCAAAATCGTTAGAGCCGTTTTCGAGATAGCCATTCTATATATATATATATATATATATATATATATATATATACAATTATTGCTCGTTTAAGAATATAAGATAAGATATATATATATATATACAATTATTGCTCGTTTAAGAATATAAGATATGGAAATAAATATTATATCCCCAGGAGGAAAGAACAATAAGTAAGTATCTTTTTGATTTTCCCTCCTACTCATTAAAATGGCAACACTGCCCATTAGGGTGGAGCGAAAAACAACTTTTATTGAATTTCTATACGCCTGGGTTAAAAATCGATGCTCTACGTCCTAAGAAGCTCAGAAAAAAAAGTTGTCTTTCTAGGTCAATGTCCTGAGGTGGTGCACAGCACATGTATTTCTAGGACCCATTTGTATGGGGAAAAATTGGACTTTTTTCGGTTTTTGGTAAATTTCAATCCATAAAGATATGTTTTTGGCAAAATAAATAATTGGATGTAGAAAACAACTAAATCAGCTTTGACTAGAGTTATAAAAACTAAAAATCCATGCAGTAGTTTTTAAGTTATTGCAATTTGTCTCAGAAAATTCGTGTTCTTTTCAACACGCCTAAGGATATGCAGCAAAAAAATTATTTTTGTTGTACAGAAATTACAAAGTGAGACTTTCATTTTCATCTAAAGACTTATAAGTACTAAATAGTTTAAACTTATTAAAATATAATTAAATTTACATAGTTCTTTTTATACTGGAAAATGGTACTTTTTTTTTAAGGACCGTTTCAAAACTCACTTTTTAAGTTTTAGAAAATTTTGGTAAAAAAAATTTCAAAATTTCAAAATTTTTGTTCGCCATGTTAAAATAGACAGATATGGTAATAAAATCCAAAAAAGTTCAGTTTGATATCTCATATGCTTTCACCGTAACTTTGACTTGAAATCGTAAAATTTCGCGAAAAAGTAAATTTTTAGACATTATTTAATTTTAATTAATTTTTTTTTAAGTTTTATTTAAGTTTTCTTTTGACGAAGTTAATGAATTTTATTGCCCAGTCATTTAGGAATGTCCACTAGAACTTTCTTTGATATTGGGCGAGCTTAACCCTTTTTTCATATGGGTTAAATGTCAAAATTTGGATTTTTAGTGGCACAAATACGAAATGTTATAAATTTAGTGGCGAATTTCGATCAAAATTAATAAAAATAGTTATTTTAAAGAATGATAATATTGTTTTATTAAAAATATTTTTTTTAACCTTTAACAGACATGGGGACTAAAATGACCCAACATTTTTTTTCGATGACTGCATAATTGTCATAGATGTAACAATTGTATTCAATTTATCACCATAAATGTGATTCCCGGGGCAGGGTTATATGGGAGCTCTAACTACATGTAAACCGATTTCGCCCATTTTCAGAACACAGCTTTTATAATATATCAAAAATACTTTTGTAAAATTTTGTCTCTCTAGCTCTTGTAGTTAAGGATCTATCGCGCTTTTATGTGACGGACAGATGGACATAAACCCCCATTTCTTTTTGTATTTTTGTGTTTCCGTAAGTTTTTTATATGGGAGCAAATTTTGACCGATTGTGACAAAATTTTGCACACTGGCTTGCATTGAGATAAGACTTCCTTGTGCTAAATTAAGTGGTTAAGTGGACTCTTCAACATCCGTTTTCATGCTAAAGAAGTGCCTTTTCAATTTCCAAGTGACCGTAAGAGCACGTAAGATGCCGAAAGTTCTGAAGCTTAATTGAGAAACACTTAAAAAATAATCACTGAGATCAAAATTGATAGAAATTGTAGCCACCATCAGGGCTGCCAAAAATTTTTTGGGAAAAATTGTCATATTTAAAAAAAAAAAAATTGGCATTATCTGCAGTAAACTTTAAGAAATCGGCAAAATATCGAGAATATATCACAAATAAAGCATAATATTTAAAAATTTTTGTTGTAAATTTTTCATTCAAAATTTTTCTAAAAAACAAATTTCATATTGAAAATTTTTCTAAAAAAAAGTCTCTATATAAAAAAAATTTATATTAAAAATTTTTCTATACAAAAAAAAATGTGTATTAAAAATTCTTCTATACAAAAAATTGTTTATTGAAAATTTTTGTATACAAAAAATTTTGTATGGAAAATTTTTCTATTCAAAAAATTGTATATGAAAAATTCTTCTTTACAAAAAAAATTATATAGGGAAATGTTTCCCAGCAAAACTTTGGTAATGGCAAGTACTCTGATAACTGGTTACCTTGTAACGACTACAACATACCATCCGAATAAATAATAAGTTATTACAGAAGTACTTATTTGTAATTAAGATGGTAACTTAAACTGAATGGCCTCGGTTCAAATCCCACCAAGGGCAACAATTTTTTTTAGTTTTTTTTATTAAAAGAGTCTTTTTAAATGATTTTTGCCAAAAATTTTTTGGGAAAAATTGTCATATTTAAAAAAAAAAAAATTGGCATTATCTGCAGTAAACTTTAAGAAATCGGCAAAATATCGAGAATATATCACAAATAAAGCATAATATTTAAAAATTTTTGTTGTAAATTTTTCATTCAAAATTTTTCTAAAAAACAAATTTCATATTGAAAATTTTTCTAAAAAAAAGTCTCTATATAAAAAAAATTTATATTAAAAATTTTTCTATACAAAAAAAAATGTGTATTAAAAATTCTTCTATACAAAAAATTGTTTATTGAAAATTTTTGTATACAAAAAATTTTGTATGGAAAATTTTTCTATTCAAAAAATTGTATATGAAAAATTCTTCTTTACAAAAAAAATTATATAGGGAAATGTTTCCCAGCAAAACTTTGGTAATGGCAAGTACTCTGATAACTGGTTACCTTGTAACGACTACAACATACCATCCGAATAAATAATAAGTTATTACAGAAGTACTTATTTGTAATTAAGATGGTAACTTAAACTGAATGGCCTCGGTTCAAATCCCACCAAGGGCAACAATTTTTTTTAGTTTTTTTTATTAAAAGAGTCTTTTTAAATGATTTTTGAATTTTAAGAACTTAAATATTATCTTCTGTAAAAAAAATTTGTAAAACTAACTCACGTTAATGAAAAAATACCATCATGAGTTAATTTTGATTATGTAGGGGATGTTGAATACCAAACACGATTCTAATTGGTCTTAACTTGGTAAGCCCAACTTATCTGGGTCATCCTTCATCTCAACTGTGGACACACACCTCCTCATGGTATCACCCGGGGAGCTAGTTTAACACCCGTTAATATTGTGATTTAACATGTTCCGAGAGTTGTCCCATAAGATCGATTACGGGCTAGTAACCCTCTCTTGAAAAAAAAATACAATGAAGAGGATAAAATTAGAATTGAAATGTCCCACTAGCTAATGTTAGAGGAGGATGTCCGAAACTTCGATAGAAAGACCAAGTAGAGGAACATTTTTCAAAGCTTGGCCTATTAAATTGGAGAATATTCGCACAAGATCGAAATCCATGGAATTCTAAAATATGCTCGGACTTTGACCTTAACAGGTTGTAACATTTAAGTAAATAAGAGTCAATCTTATGTAAAAACTTATACAAAAAAGAAGATTTAAATTGTTTAAGTTTTAAAATAATTTTAAAAAAGTTTTAAAATAATTACAAAAAATCGTATAAAAATATTTTTCCAAAAATTACAACAAAGCAAAAAAGCGGGGAAAAACAAAGTTGTTGTCACATGATTTTGGATCTAAAAATAAAAATTGTATAAATTAATTATAAGCTGCTAATTTTTCAACATATGAAGAGCTCAGTGGAAGAGTCTCTGCCTAGCAGTCGGAGGGTCTGGGTTCGAGCCCCCTTGGGATCATAAAAAAAATTTTGTATTTCGTTTAAAAATATATGTTTTTAATAAAACAACAACAAAAAAAGTTGTTGCTGTTGTTGTTGTTGCTTTCAAATTGCTTACCCAAGTCATTAATTTTCTGCAATTGGTAAGTACTTGCCTCCAATGACATCTCCATGTTAATGTAATGACTTAAACAGCGAATGAGTAAGTAGTTCGTGTTCAATAGATTAACTGTTTAACTCATTATTTGGTAATGAAAAGTTTTACTGGGTTTGATAGCAAAAATTGAAATAGAAAATTTCACCACAAAAAAAAAATTAACGTTTTTCAGTAGAAAAAATTTTAAATGAAAAAATTTTCCATAGAAAAAAATTAAAATTGAAAATTTGTCTGTAGAAAAAATTGTATATTGCACAATTTTTTTTTATTAAAAAATTGTATTTTGTTCCCAAATTTTGACTCCGTAAATTTCAATATATCGGAATAATTGAAAATTTATATCGTTTTTTAACCACTGGTTTTATATATATTAAAAAAACTGGTTAAAATTTGCAGTTAAATTTATTGTCAAAAATTTAAAATTTTCTAGCCATCGGCACTTCAAAAAAAAAAAAAATGCCTATAAATCGGCAAATCTGGCAGGACTGGCCACCATACAGAAATTTTAAGTTAGATATGAGAAAGAGGACGCATTTACTGACAGTCAACCTTAGCACATCGACTACTAACTGTAACATATTAAATTATGTCTGGGTTCGAGGCCCAGGCAAGGGAACATCAATTTCTGTAAATTATTAATTTCTATAAAAATTATTAAATACCACAGCATCCTCCATCGACCGTTAGCCCTACAGCAATAACATATAATTAGCTGTAGAACAAAAATCTGAAATAATGCGTCTAAATAACAACAAATGGCACAACTTCACTGTGCTAAAAGCATACATGACGTGCAATTACAGTTGAATAATATACATATGTATATCGTAATCTCTCCTTTTCATCACTTTTCACCAAATTTAAATTATAACCAGATTTGTATATGGACAAAAATAAAATAGTTTTAATTTTCGGAAATAAATAAATTCTAAAAATTTTTTGATCGCACACTTAATTTTTTTTGGAGTTCTATTAAGGGAGCTTAGGGATGGGTGTTTTTTTTAGAGGTATAGAACTTCAAATTGAAATAAAACACAAGAAAATCGTTTTAATGTCCATCAATTTGGCTTTATTGGAAGGATAATTTTATGCCATTAATGTTTAAATATGATTTCGGGCATGTGACCGCCGCGGCTGGCTCGAATAAAGCCAATTCTACAAGTCCAATTTTCAACTACTTTTTCGAGCATATGGGGCCGTATGTTGGCAATAACGCCACGAATGTTGGCTTCCAAGTCCCCTAACGTTTTTGGTTTGTTGGCGTAGACGAGCGTCTTCACATATCCCCAAAGAAAATAATCCAGTGGTGTCAAATCGCACGATCTTGGTGGCCAATTGACAGGTCCATTCCGCGAAATTATGCGCTCATCGAATGTTTCCTTCAATAAATCAATTGTGACGTGCGCTGTGTGGCATGTAGCCATCCATTCACCATTCATGCCATCCAATTGGGGAACAAAATAGTCGGTTATCATGGCTCTATACCGGTCTCCATTTATGGTAACTGACTCTCCAGCATTATTTCGGAAGAAGTATGGCCCAATGACTCCACCAGCCCATAGAGCACACCAAACAGTCAGTTTTTGTGGATGTAATGGCGTCTCAAGGGTCTCATGTGGATTCTCTTCACTCCAAATGCGGCAATTTTGCTTGTTGACGTAGCCATTCAACCAAAAATGAGCCTCATCACTGAACAAAATTTTGCGATGAAAATCAGCATCGAGATCAATCTCATTTTCGGCCCATACACCAAAATCACGACGCATTGCATGGTCTCGCGGCTTTGATTCTTGCACAAGCTGGATCTTGTAAGGTCGCAAGTCAAGATCTTTGCGCAAAATCTTTCATAAAGTTGATGGACAAAGCTCCAATTGCTGTGCACGGTGGCGAATCTATTCATTCGGGTCCTCTTCAACACTTTGCTCTACAGCGGCAATTGTTTCTTCGGTGCGCACTGTTCGACGTCGCTACGGATGCGTATTATCACATAGAGTAAACGTAATGCGAAAACGATCCATGGTTAACCGAATTAATTGCTCTGATGGACGATTATGTCGACCATAAAATGGACGGAGCTTGCGGTAAACTTCGCGAACTGAACCATTATTTTCGAAATAAATTTGCACGATTTGCAAGCGTTGTTCTTTTGTCAACCTGTTCATGATGAAATGGCAAACCAAACTAAATATTAATCACTTGACAGCTGACAAAATGGCCGCCAGTTAAAAAAGTGATGCCAACTTAAAGTTCTATACCTCAATAAAAAACACCCGATATATCAACAATTAAATCGAAAAGCATACGTACTACAAAATATGGTTGGTTATCACACACATTGAGAAAAGGTGCCATTGATATAGATCGGCAAGTGGTTGAATATGATTCTCTAGAAGGTCATAAAGACCCGGAAGCACGTGGAGTTCTAAGGAATTTTCCCAAAGAAGCCATAGGTGTACAACGAATTTTGACCCTCCGAAATTAGCTAGAAGTTTTGTTTGAGATTTTGGTTTTTTTTAAAGAAAAATTTTTTACATTTTCAATTCTAAATATAAAACTAACTGCAACATGTATTAGAAAGCTTTTATACTGTAAAATTTTGGAAACTTTAAGATTTTTTCATTAAATTGATCGCGAAGTTGATATTTTGAAAAATGTAAAAAGTGCCGTTCAAAATGTTGGTCAATTTTGCAAACAACAGTTGCATTTTTAAATATACATCTTTTAAGAAACAAATATTTTTTTATACCCTTCACCTCCATAGGTGGAAAGGGTATTATTAGTTTGTGCTGATGTTTGTAACGCATAGAAATATTTGTCTTAGACCCACCTTTTAGTATACCAATAGACTTAGAATCACTTTCTGAGTCGATTTAGCGATGTCCGTCCGTCAGTCCGTCTGCCTGGCTGGACCCCCATATAAACCTTGTAATCAAACTACAGTTCGCAATTCTAAAGATAATTTGATGAAATTTGGCACAGATAATTTTTTTGATAATGGGACCATGGCTATTGAAATTGGTCAAAATCGGTCCATTATTTATGGTACCTCCCATAGGTCCCACTTCCCGGAATTGCTATATTGGCCACAAATATCAATATTTTTTCATGAAATTTAAAATAGATACTGCTTATGTAAACCTAAATCACTGTACCAAATTTCGGTCCACATTTGACCATAGCTCCCATACAAACTCTTCTTCAAAAACGCACTAAATGAGACAAAAAATCAGTAAAACGATCGTAAATCTAAACATAATAAAAATTTTGAGTTTATTTTTTGCATACATAATTTTTGTGACAACTGTAATCAATTTGCCAAATTTCGAGATAATCGGTCCACATTTGACCCTAGCTCTCATATAAGTCCAAATGACGGAAACAGGTTGAATATATACGTTTTGAGAAAATGTTTGTATGATGGCAAAATTTAGCAAATATTTGTCTTTATACAGGAAAAACAACACCTTTGACCTTAGTGGTGAAGGGTATCGTATGGTCGGCTTGACCGACTATAGCGCTTTCTTACTTGTTTTACTTTAGTGCCGATAATAAAACGGTACTAAGATCCTTTGGTTTGAATAGTTAGGAAAGCCAAAATTCGTTTTAGTTCTATGGTTTCTTTGGCAATGTTCCTTAGAACGATGAGCTTAGAACAATGTAGGGCAAAGTCTCTCTGATTTTATATTTTGTTAACCCTAGGGGTAGCAAAATACAAAATAAGAGAGAATCAGGAAGACTTTGCCCAACATTGGCTTAGAATGATAAACAATATTCATCTTTTGATGACCAAACATTTTTGGATAAAGTGTTTTAATTTTGTGCTATATTTTTGTGACTTCTTCTAAGTCCCCCTTTTCGCTCGTCAAATATAGTTACCTATGGGTTAAAACAATTTTTTTTTATTTAATTGCAGAAGAGTCGGGGTTTGAAACATAAAGCAACGGAATGGCAACATCTATTCCATATGCATCGCTTGTTGGTCAATATGAATTTGATAATATATTATGTAGCTATCAAAGAACAGACAATCGTGCTCATAATACACCTTTGTCTGATCCATTCGATCGAGACCTATCAATTCCTTTAGTATAGTATAATCAGGGGAAAATCAATATCTTTTTCACCAACATGTTAAGCTACAAGCCGCTTTATATTAAGTCAATAAATGCTATCGAACATGAAGCAAATTTTGGAATTTCCAATTCGGACTCCTGTGATTTATTACTATTTATTATTCTTAGGTATAAAAACGTAAAAAATTCGGTCGACAGCTTATTCTGTATTCCCGTACCTGTGACTTAAAGACAAAGGATTTCGGGAAAATTTTACAATAAAAATAAATAATTTTCTATTCGTTTACATTTTGATCAAAAATATATTTGTTGATTCGAAATTCGTATTTTTCGTTCGAAAAAAAAAGCTTCTCCTGTACCGATCCTACCAATTTTGGTCCAAACTATTACCATTGCTTGGTTGCAGACGGCTTGAAAGCTTTAACTATATATAAAGAAACTCGAAAATAAGTATTAAATTGTATTGGGGAATAACTTTTCTTGGCCTGTCTTTATGCTTTAAAAAAAACTTTTGAACATTTGACCTTTAAGGTGTAATATTTTGGCCGAGTTTAACAATTATACTTTATTTGTTATATTTGTTAAAACTGCATTAAATATTGACTAAATATATTCTTGTTAATTAAACTTGGTTGGATCGCATTTTACAAAAAAAAAAGAAACTCAATTAAAGCTCAATTATTTATTGTATATCAACACTTATTAAGAAAACAAATTAATTGTGTTAGTTTGTAATTAAAATGGGAATTAATTAATCGAGTTTGTATTTAATAAATGTTTTTTATAAATAATTACTTTTGACCTTTTTATTATCTGACTATGAGTTTAATTATATGGAAATAATATCAGAAGTGAAATAATAGAAAAAGGGAATAAGGAAAGACATTTAAATTAGTTAATGTTAAGATTTGTTTATATAATTTTTCTTTCAAAAAAGTATATTTTGTTTAAATTTAAATGAAAACATTTAAATATTGCCAAAAATTGCTTAAATTTAAACACCGCCTCAAGGTATACTTTAGTTTTTAAACACTCTTGAATATTTAGAGATGATAAAGAGAATTACCACACACACACGCATTATCTTTATCGATCTGATGCACAAATTCCACATTCAATCCAACACTCATCAAACCCTGTTCAATCAAGTTCCAAAGTTGATACAAGTTCGATTTAAGTTTGAAACAAACAAAAACAGGATTTTCAATAGGGAAATTAACATTTGCAATCTAACTAAATTAGTTCTTATCAGAGGAAATTAAATATTTCTGTGAAATAATTAAGATAAAAAAAAACTAATGCATCATTTGTTTCCTGGCGATTAACAAGTTTTAAACTATTTTATTTGTTATTTAATAACAATCAACATTTTTAATAATATTTTTTTTTATTATTTTTTGATATTTAATTGTTAAATCATAAACAATAATTTATTTGCAACTGTATTTAAGTAGACATTTCAACTGTAAACAAAATAAATGAAAATTAATAAAGACGGAAAGATTTTTTCCACTTAAAGTCTAATTGAAGTACAAGGTATACAAAAACAGATATCAGGTTTCCTATTCTCTTGATCGCACTGGAAAATGTATGATATGATTAGTTATATTGTAAATAATATTTGATACAATTAAATTTATTCCTAATGGTTTTTGATTGATGTGTAATAAGCGGGGATTTTCTTTGACAAAGCACCTGTTTATATAGATTTAAGTGTGACATTTCAGACAACAGAGGCCTCTAAATAAGACTTATTACTACTATAACCCAGTAAAAAGAATTTATTTCAAATATAAAATTTTTGCAAAACAAAAATTTTTGAAATATTTTTAAAAACTTCCTTTCAAAAAATGTCTTTTTAAAATAAGACATTTTTGGAAAATTTCCTATAAAAATAAGAAATTTTTGAAAAATTTCCTATAAAAAAATAAATTTTTGAAAAATTTCCTATATAAATAAGAAATTTTTTTAAATTTTCTCATAACAATAAGAAGTTTTTGAAAAATTTTCCTATAAAAATAAGAAATTTTTGAAAATTTCCTACAAAAATAAAAAATTTTTGAAAAATTTCCTATAAAAATAAGAAATTTTTAAAATTTTAAAAAAATATTAACAATTTTTGAAAAATTTCATAAACAATTTTTTAAACATTTCTTATTTTTATAGGAAATTTTTCAAAAATTTTTTATTTTTTTTGGAAATTTTTTAAAAATTTCTTATTTTTTAGGATAATTTTCAAAAATTTCTTATTTTTTGGGGAAGTTTTTCAAAAATTTCTTGTTTTTATATGAAATTTTTCAAAAATGTCTTCTTTTTTATAGGAAAATCTTAAAAAATTTCTTATATTTTTTAGGAAATTTTTCAAAGGTTTCTTATTTTTATAGGAAATTTTTTCAAAAATTTCTATTTTTATAGGAAATTTTTCAAAAATTTCTAATTTTTTAATTATTTTTCAAAAATTTCTAATTTTTATAGGAAATTTTTCAAAAATTTCTTATTTTGAAATTTTTCAAAAATTTCTTATTTTGAAACTTTTCAAAAATTTCTTATTTTGAAACTTGTCAAAAATTTCTTATTTTTATAGGGAAGTTTTTAAAATTTTCTAATTTTTATAGAAAATTTTTCAAAAATTTCTTATTTTGAAATTTTTCAAAAATTTCTTATTTTGAAATTTTTCTTATTTTTATAGAAAATTTCTTATTTTTATAGAAAATTTCTTTTGTTTATAGAAAATTTTTCAAAAATTTCTTATTTTTATAGGAAATTTTTCAAAAATTTTTTATTTGTATAGAAGATTTTTTAAAAATTTATTATTTTTATAGGAAACTTTTCAAAATTTTTTAGTAGGAAATTTTTCAAAAATTTCGTATTTCTATGGGAAGTTTTTTAAAAATTTCTTTTTTATAGGAAATTTTCCAAAAATGTCTTTTCTTAGGAAATTTCTATTTTTATAGGAAATTTTTCAAAAATTTCTAATTTTTTTATTATTTTTCAAAAATTTCTAATTTTTATAGGAAATTTTTCAAAAATTTCTTATTTTGAAATTTTTCAAAAATTTCTTATTTTGAAACTTTTCAAAAATTTCTTATTTTGAAACTTGTCAAAAATTTCTTATTTTTATAGGGAAGTTTTTAAAATTTTCTAATTTTTATAGAAAATTTTTCAAAAATTTCTTATTTTAAAATTTTTCAAAAATTTCTTATTTTGAAATTTTTCAAAAATTTCTTATTTTTATAGAAAATTTCTTTTGTTTATAGAAAATTTTTCAAAAATTTCTTATTTTTATAGGAAATTTTTCAAAAATTTCTTATTTGTATAGAAGATTTTTTAAAAATTTATTATTTTTATAGGAAACTTTTCAAAATTTTTTAGTAGGAAATTTTTCAAAAATTTCGTATTTCTATGGGAAGTTTTTTAAAAATTTCTTTTTTATAGGAAATTTTTCAAAAATTTCTTATTTTTATATGAAATTTTTTTATCTCTATAGGAGATTTTTAAAAAATTTCTTATTTTTATAGGAAATTTTTCAAAAATTTCTTATTATTATAGGAAATTATTCAAAAAGTTCTTATTTTTAAAGAAAATTTTATAAAAATTTCTTATTTTTATAATTTTTTTTTATAGGAAATTTTTAAAAAATTTCTTATTTTGATAGGAAATTTTTCAAAAATTTATAATTTTTATTGATAATTTTTCAAAAATTTCTTATTATTAGAGGCAAATTTTTCAAAAATTTTTTATTATTATAGGAAATTATTCAAAAAGTTCTTATTTTTAAAGAAAATTTTATAAAAATTTCTTATTTTTATAGGAAATTTTTAAAAAATTTATAATTTTTATTGATAATTTTTCAAAAATTTCTTATTATTAGAGGCAAAATTTTCAAAATTTCCTATTTTTTTAAGAAAATTTTTAAAAAACTTATAGTTTTTTTAAAGAAAGTTTTCAAAGATTTCTTATTATTTTTTTTTAATTTTTTAAAATTTCTTATTTTTGTAGGAAATTTTTCAAAAAATTATTGATTTTATAGAAATTTTTATTTTTCTTAAATTTCTTATTTTTATAGAAAAATTTTTAAAAATTTCTTATTTTGATAGGAAATTTTTCAAAATTTTTTTATCGGAATATTTTTTTGAAATTCTTATTTTTATAGGAAATTTTTAAAAATTTTTTATTTCTATAGAAAAGTTTTCAAAAATTTCTTTTTTATAGGAAATTTTTCGAAAATTTATTTGAAAAATTTCATATAAAAATAAAAAAATTTTGAAAAATTTATTATAAAAATAAGACATTTTTGAAAAATTTCCCATAAAAATAAGAAATTTTTTAAAAATTATAGAAATTTTTTGAACAATTTTCCTATAACGATAAGAAATTTTTGAAAATTTTCCGATAAAAATAAGAAGTTTTTGAAAATTTCCTATAAAAATAAGAAATGTTTGAAAAACTATTCCATAAAAATATGATATTTTCAAAAAATTTTCTATAAAAATTAGGAATGTTTAAAAAAATTTCTTTTCAAATTAACAAATATTAGAAAAATTTCTTAAAAAAATACAAAAGTTTTAAAATTTTTTTTTTGAAAATTTTTCTATAAAAATAGGTAACATTTGAAAAGTTTCCTAAAATAACAAGAGCATTTTTGAAAAATTTCTCATTTTTTGACAATTTCTTTATAGTTCTTTTTATTTTGTCCCACTGTGCACTGGTGTAAATTATGGAAAGTTTGTCTGGAGTTTAATTAATGTATGTCAATATTAAATTAACAATTGTTTAGTTAACTGATTGATTTGAAATAAATCAATTACTATAAAAGTTTAGCACTTTAATTTACAGTAGTTTCAAAATAACTGTTTTATAATAATCATAATTGATTTACTACTTTACTTAATTGCTTCGAAAGCAATTTAGAAAATTTTGCAATGCAAATTGAGATTTATTAAACGTCGACTTGAATACATAATTTACAAATAAGCTAAGAGAAAATTACTGTAAGTAATAAAGTTCAATGAAAAACATAACATGCTCCTATAATTTATCACGTTTGAAATTGATTAAAGTTCACAGTTTAATATTCATGACTTAAATGACAAATCAAAGTTTTTCACAAGAAAGTTGCTGAAGGTTTTAGAACTTTAAACCTATAATTACAGCCATTAACGCTTTAATGTAGCTTTTTAAACTTAAATTTTAGAAGTGAAAATTTTCACTTACGCAAATATTTGTCATTTTGTTGTCTGAGCATGATATTTGAAAAAATAAGGGGTAATACCCACATGAGAAAACTTTCATGATCTGTTATTTTTAACAAGTCATTAATTTATTGATTTGTAATTAAAAAGCATTAAATTTGTATATGCCCTCAGACGTTGACTGTTCGAGTCATTGCAGATAATTAAATCGTCAAATTAATTGACAGTGAAATTAATATCATTAGCAGTTAAACAAACATTTATAGTTATTTAGTGTGGCATTTTTTTTTTTGTTTTAATTATAATTATATTTGTTTAAGGGTTTTTATATAAAAAAGTAAAAAAAAAATCAGTTTTTTGGTATAAAATATGATTGATCACAGATTTTCGTTATTTTGGCTTTAGCTATCATATATAAGGAAATAATTGAATTTAAAGTTTTTCATGTCAAAAAGATACATTTTTGGTATAAAATATGGGTAATCTCAGATTTTCATTATTTTGGCTCTATCTATCATATTTAAGAAAATATTTAAGTTTAAAGTTTTTCATATAAAAAAAAAAACAAAAAAATCCAATTTTTGGTATAAAATATGAGTGACCACAGATTTTAGTTATTTTGGCTCTAGCTATCATTTTTAAGGAAATAATTGAATTTAAAGTTTTTTATATAATAAAATCAATTTTTTGGTATAAAATATGAGTGATCACCGATTTTCTGTATTTTGGCTTTAGTTATCATATTTAAGGAAATAATTGAGTTTAAAGTTTTTTATATAAAAAATCAATTTTTGGTATAAAATATCAGTGATCGCAGATTTTCGTTGTTTTGGCTCTAGCTATCATATTTAAGGAAATAATTGAGTTTAGAGTCTTTCATAGAAAAAATCAGTTTTTGGTATAAAATATGAGCGATCACAGATTTTCGTTTTTTGATTCTGGCTTTCATTTTTAAGGAAATAATTGAGTTTAAAGTTTTTCATGTCAAAAACATCTATTTTTGATATAAAATATGAGTGAAAACAGATTTGCGTTATTTTGGCTCTAGCTATCATTTAAGGAAATAATTGAGTTTAAAGTTTTTCATATCAAAAAGTTCAATTTTTGGTATAAAATATGGGTGATCTCAGATTTTTATTATTTTGGCTCTATCTATCATATTTAAGAAAATATTTAAGTTTAAAGTTTTTCATATAAAAAAAAAATCTAATCTTTGGTATATAATATGTGATATCACAGATTTTCGTTATTTTGGCTCTAGCTATCATGTTTAAGTAAATAATTGAATTTAAAGTTTTTTATATAATAAAATCCATTTTTGATATAAAATATGAGTGATCATAGATTTTCGTTATTTTGGCTCTAGCTATCATATTTAAGGAAATAATTGAGTTCAGAGTTTTTCATAGAAAAAATCAGTTTTTGGTATAAAACATGGCTCTACTCAGATTTTCATTATTTTGGCTCTATCAATCATATTTAAGGAAATATTTAAGTTTAAAGTTTTTCATATAAAAAAATAAAAAAAAATCCAATTTTTGGTATCAAATATTTCGTTATTATTTTCGCTCCAGCTATAATATTTATGGAAATAATTGAATTTAAAGTTTTTTATATAATAAAATAAATTTTTTGATATAAAATTTGACTGATCACAGATTTTCGTTATTTTGGCTCTAGCTATCATATTTAAGGAAATAATTGAGTTTAAAGTTTTTCATATCAAAAAGATTAATTTTTGGTATAAAATATCAGATTTTCGTTATTTTGGCTCTAGCTATCATATTTAAGGAAATAATTGAGTTTAAAGTTTTTCATATAGAAAAATAAAAAAAAATCAATTTTTGGTATAAAATATGGGTGATCATAGATTTTCGTTATTTTGGCTCTAAATATTATTTTTAAGGAAATACTTGAATTTAAATTTTTTTATATAATAAAATCAATTTTTTGATATAAAATGTGAGTGATCACAGATTTTCGTTATTTTGGCTCTAGCTATCATATTTAAGGAAATAATTGAGTTTAAAGTTTTTCATATCAAAAATATCAATTTTTGGTATAAAATATGGGTAATCTCAGCTTTTCATTATTTTGGCTCTATCTATCATATTTAAAAAAATATTTAGGTTTAAAGTGTTTCATATAAAAAAATTAAAAAAATAATTTTTGGTATAAAATATGTGTTATCAAAGATTTTCGTTATTTTGGGTCAAGCTATCATATTTAAGGAAATAAATGAATTTAAAGTTTTTTATATATTAAAATCAATTTTTGATATATAATATGAGATATTACAGATTTTCGTTATTTTGGCTTTAGCTATCATATTTAAGGAAATAATTGAGTTTAAAGTTTTCATATAAAAAAAATCAAAAAAATCAATTTTTGGTATAAAATATGATCACAGATTTTCGTTATTTTGACTAATGCTATCACATATAAGGAAATAATTGAGTTTAAAGTTTTTCATATAAAAAAATCAAAAAATAAATCCAATTTTTGGTATAAAATATGAGTGATCACAGATTTTCGTTATTTTGGCTCTAGCTATCATTTTTAGGGAGTAATTGAATTTAAAGTTTTTTATATAATAAAATCAAATTTTTGGTATAAAATATGAGTGATCACAGATTTTCGTTGTTTTGTCTAGCTATGATATTTAAGGAAATGATAAAGTTTAAAGTTTTCATATCAAAAAGTTCAATTTTTGATATAAAATATAGGTAATTTCAGATTTTCGTTATTTTGGCTTTATCTATCATATTTAAGGAAATATTTAAGTTTAAAGTTTTTCATATAAAAAAATAAAAAAAAATCCAATTTTTGGTATAAAATATGAGTGACTACAGATTTTCGTTATTTTGGCTCTAGCTACCATATTTAAGGAAATAATTGAGTTTAAAATTTTTCATATAAAAAGCAAACAAAATCAATTTTTTGTATAGAATATGAATGATCACAGATTTTCATTACTTTGGCTCTAGCTGTTATAATAAAGGAAATAATTGAGTTTGGTATAAAATATGAGTGATCACAGATTTTTGTTATTTTGGCTCTAGCTATAATATTTAAGAAAATAATTGAGTTTAATGTTTTTTTATATAAAAAAATTAATTTTTTGGTACAAAATATGACTTATCATAGATTTTCGTTATTTTGGCTCTAGCTATCGTTTTTAAGGAAGTAATAGAGTTTAAAGTTTTTCATATAAAAAATCGATTTTTGATATAAAATATGAGTGATCTTCCATAACATTATCCAGGTAATATAGTTATTATTTAATTATCTATTTTTAAAATGATATTAGCATTTGTTTATAAATACGACTATTAATTAACATACGTAAATATTAATATTGACTTAAATAAGTGAGTTTTAATTACATCCTATTTACAATTGATGTAAAATGTCAGTGTAAAATAATATCAATGAAATGACTTTGCACAAATCATCTTTTTACTAAATTCTATTCCAGTTAGAAGATTAGTTTTAATAGGTTTTTTCTAAAAAAATTAAAATTGTATTAAAAACTTGTTAGATAGAAACTCGTAAAAGTTTCGTTCAACTTTAGAGGAAGTTCTAGAAAGTTATCAAACAGTTCGTTGATCCAAAAAAAATTGTTATTGCATTACTAGTTATATGTCTTCAAAAGGGGTCAAATGTCGCTTTATGGCATTACCTGTAGCTGGTTATTTAACTAGTCTTATGTGAATTTTAGGTGTTTAAAGTGAAACAATCAAAGGAAATTAAGTCATTGCTTATTTAATTTATGGGTTATATATCAGTTTTTTTTATAAGGATAAGATAAAATTTATTTAAATTGTGACAATTTTATCAGAATTGTATAATTTTGAATAGAGTTATTAACAATTAGTTGTATTTTGTTAAAGCTAATTGTTCTAATATCATATGAGACAATTATTGAATCCTTTGTTATAAGATTAACTAATAGCACCTCAAGTGTCAGTTATTAAATTAAGAACCATTCCCGCTGCTATCTCTTATTCAAATTCTAAACCATATTTTTATACCCACCATCAAAAAGAATGGGGGGTATATTGAGATTGTCATTCCGTTTGTAATTTCCTTAATATTGGCTCAAAAATCAAAAACGATATATATTCTGAATCCTTATGAAATTCTAAGACGATTGAGCGATGTCCGTCTGTCTGTTCGTTGAAATCACGATAACGCCTAAACGAAAGGAGCTAGCTCACTGAAACTTAGCAAAAACATTCTTCATTTATGAGAAAATTTTGGTATTGAAATTGGGCAAAATCGGTTAACATTTGAACATAGCTCCCGTATAACCTCGTCTAGACTAGTCGCTTATTTGCTAATAACTGACAAATTATAATAGCTATGATGACAAAATTTGGTATCTAGAAGTTTTCCATAAGCAACAAAACAGCATATAAAATTTCATCGAAATCGGTTCACATTTAACCATAGCTCCCATATAAAAAACATACGGAAACAGCCAAAATTCCACCTGAAATTCACTTAAATGCCAATAAATGCTAAAATGCAATAGCTTTCGCCACCAAATTTAGCACAAATAAGTCTTATGTGAATACCAGCCAGTGTGCAAAATTTTGTCACAATCGGTCACCATTTGACCATAGCTCCCATGTAAAGAACTTACGGAAACACAAAAATACAAAAAGAAAAGGGGGTTTATGTCCGTCTGTCCGTTAGATAAAAGCGCGATAGCGCCTTAACTGAAAAGGCTACAGCAACAAAATTTAGCAAAAGCAAGTCTTATGTGAATGCCAGTCAGTGTGCAAAATTTTGTTACAATCGGTCACCATTTGACCATAGCTCCCATATAAAAAACTTACTGAAACACAAAAATACAAAAAGAAAAGGAGATTTATGTCCGTCTGTCCGTCAGATAAAAGCGCGACAGCTCCTTAACTACAAAAGCTAGAGAGACAAAATTTTACAAAAGTATTTCCGATATGTAACAAAAATTGTGTACTGAAAATGGGCGAAATCGGTTCACATTTAGTTAGAGCTCCCATATAACCCCGCCCCGGGAAACACATAAATGCTGATAAATTGAGTACAATTGTGATAGCTATGACGACTAAATTTAGTATAGAGAAGTTTTATGCAACTATTGGTCAGTATATCAAATTTTATAGGAATCGGTCCATATTTGACTATAGCTTTCATATAAAAAACACTCCCGGAAACCAAAAAATCGGTCAACATTTGGCTATAATTCTTATATATTTATATTACATCCCCTTTTTTATATCTACAATCAAAAAGATTCGGAAGTACAAGCAGCATATTAAGATTATGTATATGGTAGATGCATTAGGAACTCCTAACAAAATATATGGACCTGTCGTATTACTATCAACTTCTTTATCTTAACTTAATATTAAGCTAAACGAAAAGTATTTAACAACTTATTAATGTAAAACCATACCCGGTTACGATAACGAATTTTTTTCAAAGTAAATAATTACTAGGGAAACCACTTACACACTTTTGAATGTTGAACTATAAAGCTACTGCAACCGAAGTTATTCCAAATATTTTACCAACAATGACAACTAGCGTAACAACTTTTTTCCAATTTGGTCCATGTTTTGAATTTGCTGCAGCCTCGTAGATATATGAGATATGTTTCTAAATTTAACACAACCTGATGGTGGGTATATAAGATTCGGCACAGCCGAATATAACACTCTTACTTGTTCTGTTATGAAATCTTTCTCATAACAACAGTTTCACAATAATTGAAAAATGAAATTAAAACTTAAATCATTACAAAATAATACTTTTACATCTTAATAAACTTTAATTGCGGTCTCTATCCATTGACCCCTTGACAAATAAATATATTTAATTGTATCGACTAATTAAATTGTTAACATGTTACAAATAACTCTAATGGAACTTAAGAATGATTTCATTAAAAATCAATAAAGCGAAAAGAAATTATTTTGAAATAATTGAAATAATGTCTAATAGTCGGGGTCTATGATATTAGCAAGAAAAACAAAAAAATTATTAAGGGTTCAAGGCTTCCTGACTTTTAGCGGTAATTAGCAATAAAATTAGTTCCAGGTTTCTCTACTAAAGCATGAAAAGTGATTAATTTCGCAATACGAAATAGTCGATTAGGTGAAATATTTCAAATGAATATAATGACTTAAATTATTGTGCAAATTGCATTTGATGATATAATAACAATAAATGCATTTTGTTTTTAAAGTCAATTGTCTTAATCTTTCATAATTTCTATAGAATAATAAAATAGAATTTTAATCCACACGTTAATTTTCTAGTTCTTGAAGTGGATTATCGCAATGGTGTTAGTTTAGACCAAAATTTGTGGGATCGGTGCTACATTGCTTGTATCTTCAAAACTGTTAATGTCTTAAGACTTTATACATTAACCAAAATATTCATGGAAAGGGCTGCTACGTTGTCATCTTTCAGTGCAAGTAGATGATTGTCGGTTATGTTATGGATTCAATCTTTATCTTTTAAAAAATATAAAGGACAAGTTTTTTCCAAGCTACCTTTTAATTAAGATACATAACCTTGCTTTTAGTCTGCAGAAGAAAATAATTTAATCTCGTATATAGTTTAGGAGATATCAGGAAATGAAAAAAATTTTACAAAATTCAGTGTTTTCGTCTTTCTTTGCACAAAAACTATAACCACGTGAAAGGCGATTGTCTCTTCTTTTGATTGAGCGAAAAAAAATCACCGAACTTTACCGATCGTAGACAGGGCTGCCAGATACTTTGTGGTCACCATCCCCAAATTTTTAAATTTTTAGCCCCAAAAATCCCCAATTCATAAAAAAGCGTATTTGCTTACATTTTTTATTCAATTAAATGAAGAGATCGATTTCATTAACATAAAAATAGTTTTGTATGTTTGCAAAAAATACCATTACATATTTAAATAATAAAATATTGATAATCTAGTATTTCGTAACTTTCAGAATCATCAAATTCTTGAAGATTAGATGAGCTAAACTATACAAAAGTCTATTTTCACACCAAGTTTGGCTCATCAAATCTTGAGTTTGTATGAGAAAAATCTGACGGAGTTGAAATTGATAACAAACAAGATTACGAAAATTTTGAAAATTTGTATGAAATTTAAGGAAAATAAAATAGAAACTGATGATGATAATGTTAGTGTGTGTACGTGAATGCATATCCAAAAGAAATGTGAAATAAAAACTGATCAAGAGAACCTGATGTATATGAAACGGCACTAACTTTTTTGAATTAAATTTGTTAAAATTTCAGTTGTGGATTGAAATTCTTGACAACAAATTTTGTTATTATCATACACATGTATTCTTATTAAAGGTTCTAATATAGTTAAGCGAAGTTTTGTTTTTGTTAAGCTCATAACAGAAAATACTCTCTCTACACAGGTATTGCTTGTAGGAACCGCTAACATATTCAAAACTGCTTGGCCAAGTTCTTTATAGTGATGTGTACCGGTAACATCTTGAAATTTATAAACTTTTGGCCAAAATTTAATAAAGTTTGACGGTATTTTTCGAATATGGTTTTTTAATTTGGAAAAGGAAGTTTAATAATAAAATATGAAGTTTTAAATTCAAAAGTTAAAATTTCCCCAAAAATCCCCAACAAATTTGAGTGAATCCCCAATAAAATCCACAAACCCCAAACCAAAATCTTTCGCCTTTTTGAAGATTGAATAACCCCAACTTTGGGGCTAAAACCCCAAATCTGGCAGCCCTGATCGTAGAACAAAGTTCAAAATTTTCTGAAAAAAGTCACGTAAATTGTTACGCATAATTTAGGCAAAAAGTGTTGCAGTTGTTTAGGCTTAACTTTTTAATTAAATTGCATTTAAGTGTAAGTCCAAGGGAGGTAGCCCTAGGAGTCCACGAATTTCAACCAAAATTAGTTGGACTAGCTGAATTTCTTCAGAATCGCGGCTTAAATATTGAGGAGTAAAATATGTGAAAAAATCGGAGCCCAAAGCAGGTACCACTAATAGACGTATGGCAAATTTCATCCAATTTTGTTGAGAATTAAGGCTTATACACTGAGAACAAAAATAAGTAAAACAAGTAAGACAGTGCTATAGTCGGTCAATCCCGACCATACGATACCCTTTACCACTAAGGTCAAAAGTGTTATTTTTCCTGCACAAAGACAAATATTTGCTAAGTTATGCCATCATACAAATATATTCTCAAAACTTATACATTTAAGCTGTTTATGTCATTTGGACTTATATGAGAGCTAGGGTCAAATGTGTACCGATTATTTGAAATTTGGCAAATTGATTACAGTTGTTAGAAAAATTATATTTGCAAAAAGTAAACTTAAAATTGTCATTATCTTCGTATTTATGAGTGTTTTAGTGAATTTTGTCGCATTTAGTGCCTTTTGAGAAAAGAGTTTGTATGGGAGCTATGGTCAAATATGGACCGATTTCCAACGACTTAAAACAAATTTGCATGAGCAGTATTTGTTTTAAATTTCATGAAAAAATATTGATTTTTGTGGCCAATATATCAATTCCGAGAAGTGGGACCTATGGGAGGTACCATAAATAATAGACCGATTTTGACAAATTCCAATAGCCATGGTCCCACTATCAAAAAAATTATCTGTGCCAAATTTCATCAAATTATCTTAAAAATGGCGACCTGTAGTTTGATTGCAAGGTTAACATGGGGGTCCAGCCAGGCAGACGGACGGACGGACGGACATCGCTAAATCGACTCAGAAAGTGATTCTAAGCCCATTGGTATACTAAAAGGTGGGTCTACGACAAATATTTCTATGCGTTACATACATCAGCACAAACTTATAGTACCCTCTCCACCTATGGTGGTGAAGGGTATAAAAATGGGTTTCTAAGGTTTAGTAAATTAGTATAACTCTTTATTGGATTAATTAATAGACATGAGACATTATTTTTCAAATTCTGTTAAGAAAAATTGTTTAAAATGTCAGGTACTGAAGGTTTGTTTTTGAATTTATCTTATCTATCACTCCTTTGATCTCTAGACTCTCAGTTGGATACCCGAAAAGTACTGGGTCTAGCGAAGACTAATCTTCTACTTCGAAAGATCAAAAAGTCTGTCAGCAGAGAAAAAATTCAGACAGCTGTCATATATCATAATAATCATTGCAATATAATCAAAACTGATCTACACTCAGAAAAAAGACATGTACTAAATTTGAGGAAAAATAATTCCTTAAAAATAGTATAAAAAATTCCTTATTCGGAGTAAGTTTTTACTCAAAACTAGGAAAAATTGTTACATTCTAGTAAAAAATACAACATTTAAATAAAAAATTTATAGTTCATATACTAAAAAATAGTTAAGATTTTTCCATAGAAAAATTGGAAGAATTTTGTAAAATATTATTTATTTTAGGGAAAATTTTGTTAAAAACTAGTAAATATGTCCTAAATTTTAGTTCATCACATCGTAAAACAAGGTAATATTGACTTTAGTTCAAAAAATTTGATTGAGTAAATGATTTACTCAAAAATAGTTCATAAAATTGAACTTACTTAAAATCTGGAAGTAGTTGTCGTAAATTTAAGTTCATTATTTTCCTAATTACTAGAAAGTTATACTTAAATTTAGAAAACTTTCTACATTTTAAGAAAAATTTATTTAAAATTAGTTCAGATAAATTACAACGTCCAATAGTATACAATTTTCTTATAATAAGTAAAATTGTAATAATTTGTTAAAAATTATATACTTATAATTAGGATAATTTCCTAAAAATTAGTTCAGATAAATCAGAAGAAATCATGCTTAAATTTATGAAGTAATTAGAATAACTTTTTTATAATGAGCAAAATTGTTATAATTTCCTGAAAGTTATATACTTATATTTGAGAAAAAATTCCTAAAAATTAGTTCAAATTTTCCTAAAATTTAGTTCATATATTGAAAAAAGTAAATGTCAATAAATTATTTTCATTTATAATTTATTTTCAATTGCAGTTCGTGATAGATATCTTACAAATTCTGCTGTTTTTTTGATATTTGCAATATAAAAAAAATTTTTGTTATGAAAAATTTGTGCCAAAAATTGTGTTTGTTGTTTCCGTCTTTGCATTTCGTAAGTAAAGGAAATATTAGCGACTAAACAATGTATCAAAATAAAAGACAGAAAAATCAACAAGAATATGAAAATTTCCTAAAAATTAGTTAAAATTTTCTAAAAATTAGTTTGAATTTTCCAAAAAATTAGTTAACATTTTCCAAAAAAATTAGTTAAATTTTTCCTAAAAATGTATTGAAAAATAAAATTAAAATTAATTATGTTTTCTAATAATTGTGTTATAAAAAATATTTGTGCAATAAAAAAAAACTACGGCTGGAATCTGTGTCAAAAATTGTTTGTGTGACTTATTGAAGTCATGTACTCCAACAGAAAATGTAAGCAAATTTTAAACTAGAGGTATGTATAAATCAGCAGTAAGAGTATTTGTAAGAACATTTCATTATATTCTAGGTACTTTTTAAGACCGTATACTACGGCAGTTTTTTAGATCGAAACTCAATTAGTACTTCCAGATATTAATTTGGTCATAACGTCACCAGTAGCTCCTTATTAAACTATTCAGTATTCCACTTTTAATTTAAGAAGAATGCAGTTACAGCAAATACAAATCATATCTTATGCAGTTGGATATCTTTATCTACATATACAGTTGTAAGTATTTTTATGGCCTCTATATTATGATTTTTGAATTAAACACTTACGCTTATAATCTAGGGCACTTCGGCCAATTTTTGATCTCTACAAGCTAAATAACCGAAACTTATAGCGATCCCTTGTATCGTAAGTCCCTCGTAAGCATTATTTCCACCACGCTTTATTTCATATGGGATCCAATTTCCTTAACTATCTTTCTACAGCCATTTTCTTCATGTGAAATATTGTTATTGGACTTTCCTGCAAATCAGGGATTGATAAAATGTGTGTATACTCACTCCTTGGCGTCTATCAAATCCTGAATTCTCATAACAGATGTTTACAATCCAAAATATCATATTTGTTATTATAGTCCATGTAAGTGATGCATTATACATATATGTCTTTAGTACACTGTTTCCTCAGTTTTCATATTAGGGAGGGTCATTTTTTATGTTTGCCAGAAGCTTGTTGTATTTAACGCCAAATTTGAAGAAAGACAGAAATTTAAATAGTCCCAAAGCGATCTTCTAAATGTAGGGTTATTGGATTTAGGTACAATAAATTTTTTTATAATACATTAATGGGCAAGTATTCAATTTAAATACATTTTTAAATTGAGCTTTTGTGTGCTAATACTTAAATATTTTATTTTTATTTTTTTTTTTGCCTTTTCATAGTAGGAGTCTTTTCCAGAAGTAGGTTACTTGCGAGCTCTTGTATTATAAGTGCCACTTGGCAGGATTATTTGGTTGGCAGAGCTTAACATATGACATTTTTGTGCTTGGAGTTGTCGTCACAAGTAACAATCAGCCGTTTTCTTCAAATCGAAAAAGGTTATTGGATTCCCCGCATGTTAAGGCTCAACCCATGTAAGTGATGCATTATCTATGCCTCAGTTTTTATATTAGGGTGGGTCTTTTTTAATGTTTACCAGAAGGTTGTTATATATTAAATATCATAATTCAACGTAAAATTTAAAGAAAGAGAGACTTAGTGACAGAGATTTAAATAACTCCAAAAGTGTTCTTCTAAATGTAGTTATTGGTCTTAGGCACAGTTTTTTTATTATAATAAATTAGTGGGCAAGTATTCAAGGTAAATATATTTTTAGATTGAGCTTTTGCGTAATACATTGATAAGTATCAAAAATTTAAAAAAATCGTATAGGTGTTTTAAAGTAACAGGTTCTTATAGAGCTTACAGTAAGGGGCAAAACTTAACACATTGTTTATTAATACAAAATCGAATCGAAACTCAAAAGTCATTGTTTGGTACAAATTTTGTTCCTTTAGCCAAATACTTTATGAACGAAATTTATACCAAACAACTATTTTTGACATTTAATATAATTAAATTTTAAACTTTATTTTCTTAAATTTAAGAAAATAATAAAAATAAATAATGTATTTTACTAGTTATCAGTAAAAAGGTTTTTTCCCTAACTAACTGTATGCTCTAAATAAAAAATATATATTAAACACCTATACTATATTTTATATTTTTTGCGAAATGACCTTTGATTAGTTAAATTGGGAAGACTAAGGACCTTTAGTGTTCCGTAGCCAAAGATGCCGTGCGTCACAGAGAGCGTCCCTTCCAAATAACAATTTGACTATGAAAAGGCTTTAATATTTTTCAATGTGTTATACTGCAGTTAATTCTGAAGTACGATTTTTTTATTTATTTACCTTATAAAATTTGTCTTCATTAATAAATACATTAATATAAATATTTATTTTCCAATAACTCACATTATGAACCAAAATTCTTTTATATTGAAGTTTATATTGCATTTTCAAATAAATAAATTTTTTAACTTGTAAAAGAAGATCAGATATTTAATGGCAAGGAATGGATAATGAAATACATTGAGTCATTGTCCGCAGTTATTTAAATTGGAAGAAACTTTCACAAATACGAATGTGGAAAAATTTCAAAACTACTTCATCCATTTTTTATTTCTATGACTTTTAATTTATTGTACTTTTTTTTGTATAAGTTGTTATTGATTTAAATTTCGGTAAAAACCAAAAATACTCCCATAAGAACTAATTTTACAGTTTGGGGGCGGATGCGGCACGCCTACCCCTAATGCAATCTAAACAAAATTTTGTATAACATATTTTTTGTAACGGAAAACATTTCTTAGGGAAAATTAAGGTTAAATTTTTAAAAAATAAGGTGCACTCAATTTTTATGTACATATATGTAAGTAAATGTAAAAATTGTTATAAATTTAAATATTATTTCTTATTTTATTATATATATGTATTTATGTTATTTAAAATATTTTTGTAAAGTTATGAAAATATATTAATAAAAATACTTTATACCATATTTTTATACTTTTATTTCATAAAGGGGATAAATATATTTTAGAAAATAATTTTACTTAATTTTAGTAATTTTTCTTGTATTATTTAGGAAATATATAATTCAGATAAATATATAATTTACTGAAAACTAGAAATAAGTTTTAATAATGTAGGAAATATTTCATACTGGGAATGAATATTTTACTATAAATAAGTACTAAACTTATTTATTTTCTGACTGTTTTTCTCACTTTTAAGGAAAATATTTCCTAAAAATTATAAATTTTTTACAAGATCAGAATAAATAATTTAATGAATTTTAGTAATCTTTTTCTACTATCGTAGAAAATTTGAACAAGTTTACTGCAGTTTTTACTTGTTTTAAGTTAAAATAAATTATCTTTTAACTAAAATGAAGGAAAATTTTCCTTATTTATACCATTGATAAATATTTATCTGAACTAAATTAAAGGAAATATTTACTTGTTTTTAAGAAGTTTCAGATAAAATATGAACTAAATAATAGTCATTTTTTTAATTTTTTAAGTTAAATTTTATTTGGTTTTAGTTAAAATTTGTTTGATATAAGAAATTTTGTCAAAAACTTAAGGAAATTTTTTTATTGGAATTAAGGAATTATTTTACTTAATTGCTGTAAAAAACGGCTTTGGCGCCATACGACAACCATTTTTTCCTCAAATTTAGTAAATTTTCCTAAATTTTAGTTCATTTTTTTTCTGAGTGTATGGGAGCTGGTCGAAGCTCGGCTAATTGGCAGCATTAGTATTTTAAGGGTCCCAAAGAATAAAACAAAAAAAAAAAAACATGTAAGAAAGTGCTATAGTCGGTCAAAGATGTTCTTTTTCCTGCAAAAAGACAAATATTTGCAAAATTTTGCCATCATACAAATATTTTCTAAAAACTTATATATTTAAGCTGTTTCCGTCATTTAGACTTACATGAGAGCTAGAGTCAAATGTGGACCGATAATCTCGAAATTTGGCAAATTGATTACAGTTTTTACAAAAATTATCTTCAGAGTTATGAGCGTTTTAGAGATTTTTGTCTCATTTAGCGCGTTTTCACAGAACAGTTTGTTTGGGTGCTATGGTCAAATGTAGACCGATTTCAACGAAATTTGTACAGAGATTTTGGTTTACATAAGCAGTATTTATTTTAAATTTCATGAGAAAATATTTATATCAATTCCAGGAAGTGGGACCTATGGGAGGTACGAAAAATAATAGACTAATTTTGACGATATCATAAAAATGATCTGTTCCAAATTTCATTAAATCTTAAGAATTACGACCTGTACTTTGATTAAATGGTTTACATGGGGGTCCAGCCAGATGGACGGACGGACTGATATCGCCAAATCGACTCAGAAAGTAATTCTAATTCTTTCCACCTACGGTGGTGAATGGTATAAAAACTTGATTTTAACCTTTAACAGACATGGGGACTAAAATGTCCCAGGAGCGGCAATGCTGTCCAAGTTATCGACCTAAAATTTTTTAGTTTTTATTCCTCCATTTAATTTCATAAGTCACCAGTGAACAAATTTTAAATTAATAATATTTGTTAAACAAAAATTTTAAAATATTAAAAAAGGAATTTTGAAGCTGGCCTAAAAATAATTTTTTGTTGAAATTCCACCAAAACAAAAAATACTCCCTTTTTCCCCATACAAATGGGCCCATGCACAGTGGTTTACGGACGCTTTTTTTTGGAAATAATTCTGTAACTTTTGAACGACTGGAGATATTTGAATGAAATTTGACATGGTGATAGTCAAGGAGTATTCGAGTTGGTTTTTAAAAGCACTGGTCCATGAGGGGTCGGGAGAGTGATTGATGGACCTTCAAAGTTGGTCACCTCGGGTGTTCGACTTTTTTAAAAATTCGCCAAAAATCCATTTATGTATGGATTGAAAAGAAATTTTAAACTTAAGTTGTCCTTGAGAAGATCTACAAAAAATACGCTTAAATGTGTAGGTTATCTCCTTTGGATTTCGAGATATTTGGGTAAAAAGGAATTTTTAAGTTGATTTTTTACCTCTTTTTTTAAGCTTTTTTTGATCTGGTGGACGCATCTGAGGACCAAAAATTTTTTAAGAATATTCTTTAAATTTGTAATAAAATTCTGAATAATTTTTGTGCAAGTTAGTTATAGAAATCTTCTTTTGTTTAAAAGTTAAAAATATTCAAAGTTGAAACTTACAAAAAATTTCGCTTTTTTTTTAGTTTTTCCCCAAAAGATAGCTATATTTTTTCACTAATAAAAAAATATTTTCTTAAGAAACATAAAAAGATTTTTAAAGTTTTTAAAAGAAAACATAATGAGAATGCGTATAAAACAAATTTCTTGCTAATTGGACTTTTGGTCCTCGCACATGTCCTCTCCAAAAAATGGCAATTTGTAAAAAAAAAAATTAGTTTAAACAAAAATTTCTCAAAAGGCAAAGCACCGATTTGAAAAAAATTATAATGTTCATATTTTCCAATATATCTGTTATTGATTAGAAAAGTTTTTTCTGAAACGCGCTGCAAATAGAGACAGTGTTGCCATATTTGTAAAAAAAACTCATTTTTTGAAACACCTTTTTCCCCAGTTGGGAATTGGGGAATTTTTAAGTTAAAATTGGGAATTTTTTTTAGTCTATTGCTTTTACATCTTATTGGTCTACATTACTACAAAATTTCATTGTAATATCTTTATCCATGTCATTTCCACAGAATATCAAAGATTAAAAATATTTTCCTTAAAAAAGCAGAAAAACAATTTTTTTTTGTTTTACGATACAAAGTGTAAAAAAAGTAACGCACTTAAAAAAAACTTTTACTTAGTGCTAATCTCCTAGTCTTTCCCGATCTAATGATACTAAACATGTATATAAAGCATTAATACCGAGTCTTAAAAAACTCTGAAAAGTTTGGCCCCCGTAGCATTTTTACACTGTTTATTTAAATATAAGTGATGAATTTGTGCATATAAAGTTAATTATCATACTCAAATATTTCACTATTTTTAAGATGACAATGATCCTTCGCTAATAAACAAATATTTTCTTCAAAAAGATATAAATAGTTTTTTATTTTTTTAAAGAAAACATTATAAGAATGACTTAAAAAAATTTTATTCGATTTTGCCTTTTGTTCCAAGCTAAAAAATAAAATTTTAGTAAAAGATTCTAAATAAGTAAGTACGAGTAAGGCACCGATTTTGATAACAGTGTAAAGGTAATATATCCATAATTTGTAGCAAAAGTTTAATTAGAAGAGTACTTTTATAGTAACAGTGTGACAATTTATTTAAAATAAGATTTAAAGGCATTTTTCCGGTATTTAAAATTGGTGTATTTGAAAAAATTGCAAAATTATGTTAAGGTTATAAAATGTTTTTTAATGTGAAAGTTAATGCAATAGGTAAAAATTGTTACAACTTGGGTTTTTCATAATGGTCAGAAAGGATATGGTTACTCACCTCCATACAGGTAGGTTTTACGAGACGCACATATTGGTTGAGTTATATATGCACCTATTTTTAGAGGTAAAAAATACATTAATTCATTGATTTCTTTATTATTCTGGATACAGGTATATATAAAAAATGTTTTTTTTTAATATAAAAAAGAAAGTTTTAAATGTAACTGCTATTAACAGTTAAAACATCATGGCTATAACATTGGAATTTAAAGTGTTGTGCGATATTCTTTTTGAACAACCAAGCAGTTCGAGAGCAGAAAAAATTAAAATAATCATGCGATATGCTAAAAGTCAAACTAACTCCATGATTCTCAATAGTGAGGAAGACAAAGTCGTAAAATTTGTAAAGTTATTTGAACTTAAAATTAAGTCGGTTAATTACTGTTTAAAAAGATTTGAATCTAAATTTAAAGACTGGCTGAAGGACTCAATTGAGCTTAAAACTTCTGGTGCTGGAGCCCCTCTAAAAAACTATGATGATCTCGGAGAAAGATCTAAAAAGATGCGATTATCCGAAGTTCTTTCTACTCATTCGGATACTGAAATCAAAGATTCCTTTAAGGAAGTGCTCAAACGAAATAATCAACCAGCTGAAGCTAAACAAATAGCAGATATTCTCCCAGAGGCTTCTCCTAAACGTCTTAAGCGAATTATTAAGAGTATACCAACTCCTTCTTCTCAATCAGAATTTTCGGAGGAAGAAGCACTTGCTCTTATGCTCGAGTTGAAATTGAGTAAAAATAAATATATTAAACTCTGTAAGGCATTACGAGACAAAGGACACTCAATTTTACCAGGATATAATGCGTTATTAAAAACCAAAAAAAACTTAATACCAACAAGTAAGAGTGGTATATTCGGCTTTGCCGAATCTTGGATACCCTTCACCAATAGTGTTTCAAAAGTAAAATACAAAATCGTATGAATATATTGATAATTATATAGTTTCTGATTACTGACTTAGTTGAGCCCCACACAAATGCTTCATATGTATATTAATTTTCTTTTGTTCATACTAAATGTAATTCCTAGCAATATTTGGTTATACTAGTACAAGGTGGCGCAAAAGTAATCCTCCTATCAGAAAATGCTCTAAATTTTGCGATTGGCCCCTAATGTCAATTCTGTTTTGGCATTTGTGTAGTAAACACTTGCAAAATACACGTTAATAAACAATGTTACTCTACACTGCTCCAGAACGCGGAATATTGGTGACTATTTATTTGGCCAATAATCGGTCGGTGACTTTGGCACAACGTAAGTTTCGTCGCAGATTTCCTAGCCGTCCAACGCCTACTGGTGAAATACTGCTCGCCTCGAAGAGACTGGCACAACACGAGATGCTGCCAGGCGTGGCAGACCCCGGAGTCGCCGTTCTGCAGAGAATATTGCTGCTGTAGCCGAGGATGTCATGGAAGCGCCGTCGACATCGATCAGACGACGTGCCACGCAAATGGGTATCAGTCAACGGTCTTTACAGCGAATTTTGGTAAAAAATTTGAAGATGTTTCCGTACAAAGTCCAGACGGTGCATCAGCTGTTAGCTGCTGACCGCCAATCGCGTCTAACATACGCTCAAGCCATCCTTAATCACCACCAAGAGGAAGACGATTTTTCATTAAAAATAATCATGAGTGATGAGGCCCATTTCCAACTTACCGGGTACGTAAATAAGCAAAATTTACGTGAAAATCCGCGTGTAACCCACGAAGAGCTATTAACCCGCTCAAAGTCATTGTATGGTGTGCTTTTTTCGCTGGAGGAGTCATCGGACCTTTTTTATTCAAAGACGTAGCGGGCCAAACGGTTACTGTGAATGGTGAGCGCTACAGAGCAATGATTAACGAGTTCCGTTTGCCGCAACTTGATGAATTGGGATTGGAAAACATGTGGTTCCAACAGGACGGTGCAACGGCATACACTGCACGTGCCACAACCGATATGCTGAAGGATGCATTTCCCGGGCGCCTAATCTTCCGTTTTGGCGATTTGCACTGGCCAGCAAGATCGCCTGATTTGACCGCTGCAGACTTCTTTTTGTGGGGCTTTTTGAAGTCGCGGGTTTATGTCAACAAGCCTCAGACTCTTGCAGCTCTTAAAGACAATATCCGTCAAGAATGTGAGGACCTATCGCCGGAAGTTTTGGCCAAAGTGATGTAAAATGCTATAAAAAGGGCTCAAATGACAATCAACTCTGGCCGGAAAACGAAAAGCTTTTCGGTGGCGTCATCATCTAGAATAGTAATGGACCCAAAGGTTAGGTTGGGCAGGTGGCTGATGTATAAGGCAGCGTCACTTGGATTCTAAAGTTCGATAGACTAGATAAACCATGCAGAAAAGATGCTTCAAAATGTAGATGCCCTTAGATTTGCAAGAGTACATCGATTTGATGAAGATTAAGTATTCTGGCACACAACCCAAAAACACAGTGCCCAGTGAGGGTTGTGTACTTTAATTCATACGAATTATCCAACTATTAAAGGTTAATGATTAGTTATGTAAAACTCTAAAGTTAGCGGACTGATTTAGGTCAAAGTTTTAACAATGATTGTCAATGTATACAAGCCTTAGAATTATAAGGTATACACTCTTAGTTTTAGATACATGCGTGAAATATATAGCTAGCTATGAATGGATATCAGCTTTGGCGGAAAATTTATTGAAGATTTACGTATTAATCTGAAGTTAGTTAACTAATTAAGATGAATACTTCAACAATAATATTTGGGATGCATTGTTCTTTCGATCTGTCCGATGGATATGTGGAAAGTTTTGCTCTAGTTCTTTGTGCAATTATAACATGATTTAATTTATCAGCATTAAAAAGATTTCCGGTCGGGGTTATATGGGAGATAACAGAAAATTTGAACCGAGATCGCCCATTTTCAAAGCCGAACTTTTCAAGAGATCGCCCTGAATAACGATATTGTACAACGTCTTTATACTAGATGCCATCATCGTATCTATTATAATAGATAGATAATTATAATTTGTCATTTATTAGCTACTAAGAGATTGCCTTAGGCGAAGTTATACGGGAGCAATAGTCAAACGTGAACGGATTTCTCCCAATTGCAATTAAACAATTTAAATTTTTGTTGATATGTGAGATACATACATACATATGTAGGTTTTGAACGGATATCATATACTTAGCTGCATTTTTGTACTTCCTAGGAAGATTACCTATAATTTGATATATAAACCATACTCAAATGTAATCATAAAGTTCAAAAGTCAGACATAGAATTAAGATAAATGCAGTGTGTCTGTCTGCTAAAATCAGATTTGTGGAGCTCCTGGAAGGTATACCCATTTGCATTTTACACAAAATTTTAGGATATCGTCCCACCCTGAGCTCCAAAAACTTGACTACAACAGAAAAAAGGACAGACAGGTAGACGGACGGACGGACAGACAGGTAGACGGACGGACGGACGGACGGACAAACAGACGGACGGACGTCGCGAAATCGATTCTCCCGCCGATTCTGAGACGATCGGTACAACTTGAATGGTATTCATAATCAGATTTGTGGAGTTTATATCAGATTTTAGGAAATCCTCCCACAAGGAACGCTGTCAAATTTCATCACCATCGGTCCATAAACACCTGAGATATCGCTGAAACAATATTTACAAAATGTCAACAAAATTTCTTAGACACGTACTTTGGGCAATTTGCTGTACATCACAAGTAGTGTTTTGGCGGTATCTCAGTTGTTTATGGACCGCTTTTGATAAAATTTTATAATGTGCTTGGCGGGGGAATTTCCTAAAATCTGATATAAAATTTATGTATGTCCGTGCTCCAGGAGGATGGTTTTTCCTATTTCTGCATTTCATTGTTTCAACAAACATTCTCTAACGCGTACTTTGGGCAATTTGCGATACATCAAATTTAGTGTTTTGGCTGTATCTCAGTTGTTTATAGACCGATTTTGCTAAAATTTTACAGAGTGCTTTGGGGAACCATTTCCTACAATCTGATATATAATATATTATCACATGTACACCAGGAGTACCTTGTTTCTCTTATTATTTAAAAGTGTGTTTCAATCAAAAATTTTAAAATTTTCGTCTAATTTTTGGTATTTTTTCGATATTTTCGGTGTTTATAAACCGATTTTAATGAAATTTAATAGCGTTCATTGCGGGAGAATTTCCTAAAATCTGGTATATAATTTATGTAGGTCCACCCTCCAGGGGCTTCAGAAACTTGATTTCAACAGACAGACAGACAGACGGACGGACAGACAGACAGACAGACAGACAGACGGACATCGCTTAATCGATTCTCCTCCCGATTCTGAGTCGATCGGTATAATTTTTATGGGGTCTACGATCCCTAATAAAAAAATTACAAACGGAATCACAAACTTATAATACCCTTTCACCTATTGGTGAAGGGTATAACAAACGTGATAGGAGACGAAAGTGCATCTGTGGATTTATCAAAATTATTGGAAAATACGGCATCAAGGCTGATATCTACTACATTGTCTGAAGAAGAAGCCAAGAAACTTGACAACAAGGACTTAACTTTAATATGTAAATGGGGATGTGACGGTTTATCTGGATTACCGGAATACAAACAATCAACATCTCATCAGAACACAAATGACTACAGAAGCGTTTTTATGGCATCCCTAGTACCACTAAGATTAAGAAAGAATCGTTCTGAACCATCCACATCAAAAGAGCGTACTGAATATGTGTGGGTTAACACATCTCCAGGATCAAAGGCATTTTGCAGACCGATCAGATTCGAATATTTAAAAGAAAATGCAGCAAGCACAAAAAATTGGGTTGATGATATCAAATATTCAATAGACAATTTGAGTCCAGTCTGCATAGACATACATGGATATTTGATTAATGTAAATTTTGAGCTTCAATTGACAATGATAGATGGAAAAGTAAGCAACGCTATAACGGAAACCCATTCAACTTGGAAATGCTCATTATGCGGAAAGAAGAAATCGGAATTTCTACAAACTTCAGAAGATGCATCAGCTAGTACTGCAATTAATCAAGAGGTTCTGGAATTTGGTATATCGCCCCTACATGCACGTATCCGATTTTTAGAATTTATGCTACATATAGCATATGATCTGAAATATAGGAATATACCTGATAATCAGCTAAAATCCGTGAGAAATAATAAGGAACTGATTGAAATGAGATCCAGTGAAAAAAAAAGGATTCAGGAAGAATTCAAAACTATGACGGGTCTAAACATAGACAAACCACTTGTAGGATATGGCAGTACAAACGATGGTAATACGGCCAGGCGATTCTTTGAAAATTATGAAACAACTTCAAAGATTACTGGAATTGATGAGGAAGTTCTTCGTAAATGTTACGTAATATTATCGGCAATAAATAGCAAATATCAAATAAATGCTGAAAAATTTCATTGCTATGCCCTCAACGCGTTAACTCGTATACGACATTTGTATCACTGGAAAGAAATTACACCAACAGTTCATAAAGTCCTTCAACATGGTCGTGAAATAATTGAATCAAATCTTCTCCCACTTGGTGAACTGACAGAAGAGGCCCAGGAAGCGCGGAATTCAGATTTCAAGTATATCCAACTATTTAATACCAGAAAATGCTCAAGAAAATCGCAAAATCAGGATCTAATAAATTATCTCTTGTTGTCTTCTGATCCTGCTCTATCAACGATAAGAAAGAAATGGTGGAGCAGTTATACAAAAACTTCTGAAAACGAACACCTGGAAGAGGTTCTTGATATAATAGATTGTACTGATTATTTTACTGAAAATAAAAATTAAGTAAATAACTACTTTTATATAAATATGTAATAAAAACTGTAAGTTTAAACTTTAACTACAAATACTTCAATAAAATGTATTTCACCTTTTAATATAAGTACAAATTATTTACATTTTGATATTTCATAAATCCTCATGATATTTTCTTTAAAAAAATAAAAAAATATTTGTTTGTTATCGAAGGATCATTGTCATCTTATAGTGAAATATTTGAGTATGATTATTAATTTTATATACACAAATTCATCACTTATATTTAAATAAACAGTGTAAAAATGCTACGGGGGCCAAAGTTTTCAGAGTTTTTTAAGACTCGGTATTAATGCTTTATATACATGTTTAGTATCATTAGATCGGGAAAGACTAGGAGATTAGCACTAAGTAAAAGTTTTTTTTAAGTGCGTTACTTTTTTTACACTTTGTATCGTAAAACAAAAAAAAATTGTTTTTCTGCTTTTTTAAGGAAAATATTTTTAATCTTTGATATTCTGTGGAAATGACATGGATAAAGATATTACAATGAAATTTTGTAGTAATGTAGACCAATAAGATGTAAAAGCAATAGACTAAAAAAAATTCCCAATTTTAACTTAAAAATTCCCCAATTCCCAACTGGGGAAAAAGGTGTTTCAAAAAATGAGTTTTTTTACAAATATGGCAACACTGTCTCTATTTGCAGCGCGTTTCAGAAAAAACTTTTCTAATCAATAACAGATATATTGGAAAATATGAACATTATAATTTTTTTCAAATCGGTGCTTTGCCTTTTGAGAAATTTTTGTTTAAACTATTTTTTTTTTTTACAAATTGCCATTTTTTGGAGAGGACATGTGCGAGGACCAAATGTCCAATTAGCAAGAAATTTGTTTTATACGCATTCTCATTATGTTTTCTTTTAAAAACTTTAAAAATCTTTTTATGTTTCTTAAGAAAATATTTTTTTATTAGTGAAAAAATATAGCTATCTTTTGGGGAAAAACTAAAAAAAAAGCGAAATTTTTTGTAAGTTTCAACTTTGAATATTTTTAACTTTTAAACAAAAGAAGATTTCTATAACTAACTTGCACAAAAATTATTCAGAATTTTATTACAAATTTAAAGAATATTCTTAAAAAATTTTTGGTCCTCAGATGCGTCCACCAGATCAAAAAAAGCTTAAAAAAAGAGGTAAAAAATCAACCTAAAAATTCCTTTTTACCCAAATATCTCGAAATCCAAAGGAGATAACCTACACATTTAAGCATATTTTTTGTAGATCTTCTCAAGGACAACTTAAGTTTAAAATTTCTTTTCAATCCATACATAAATGGATTTTTGGCGAATTTTTAAAAAAATCGAACACCCGAGGTGACCAACTTTGAAGGTCCATCAATCACTCTCCCGACCCCTCATGGACCAGTGCTTTTAAAAACCAACTCAAATACTCCTTGACTACCACCATGTCAAATTTCATTCAAATATCTCCAGTCGTTCAAAAGTTACAGAATTATTTCCAAAAAAAAGCGTCCGTAAACCACTGTGCCATGGCTAAAGAATAAAATCAAATTTTATAAAAAAAAATCTATTTTGGACTACGAACTTTCTTGGAAACATTTGAATATAAATCATTTTATAATAATTCTAAATTAAATTAAACAAGGAAATGACAAATTAAAACAAATTAAGAAAATTCTATTAGAAGTTTGTCAATGTATGTGTAAAAGATTAGATTATCTACAATTACAATTTCTTATGAACTTTTTTTCAAATTCATTTCCATATAAATAGAAACGAAAAACAATAAAAACTTTTCGTATTATTTAAGTTTTTTTTTTGGGAAATATCTGCAACCAATTATTTCCATTTGAATGATTTTTATAAAGTTTTTTGTTTGTTTTTGGTTTCTGTTGATTTTATTTAGAGTTTAATCTCTTTTGTTTTTGCTTTGGGCTTTTATTTTTATTTCTTTAACTTTAACACTTATTAAGTGCCAAATAATACTTTTAGTTTCAAATATTTCTTAAAATATTCACTAAATTTATGTATTTAACTAAAATAATTTAAAAGCTTGTCCTTGTAAAAATTTTAATAATTTTTAATTATAACCACATGTTTATGGCGAATGTACTCGTATTTTAGGTATGAAAATTCATAAAACTTTACAATATTTTGACATTTTCTTAAATGGGTTATGGATTTTAATAACTAAAACATTTTTATGTTTCATTTGCGGCCAATTAATTTGTGTAGATTTTAAGCCAAACTATTGCAGATTTCAAAAATCATGGCTAAAAATAGTATAGAAACTGTGCAACTAAATGGGTAATTGTACTATTACATATGTAGCTCAAGAGTACAATGAATAAAGCCCCTTTTACACTGTGTGTGTTTGTTATATTGCCCTTTAGATTTTTTACACTGAAGTTGGGATTATAAGCGAACGTATTAAGTACAAAGTTAGTTCCAAATTCGAATTAGTATTAAGAGAAAAAGATTTAGTGTAGAGACCCCTTTAGTTGTGCTAATATCGAATGGAATAATTTGTAAATAGTTTTTCGCATTCATATGCTTGTACTACTACATGTAACAATTTCAATTATAATATTTGGTAATTAAACACATTTTTGCCCAGTCAAAATAATAAATTAATTTGTTTAAATTACTTCTTTATACACATTAGAATTATAATTAATTTAGGATAGCATTGACACTTATTGTTAATTAGTTTTTTCCAGACATTTAATTACTTTATTTAAGGTTTTGCAAATAAATTGTCTATTTTAAGCAAATTCTGCGGAATAAAGGTCAAATACGATTTTTTTACATATTAAAATATATTAGTAACAGTAAAAGTCTATAAAAATATTTTACATTCCTTCGATTCTTTGGATTACCATTAAGTCAAATGAGATAACCGTATCAAAAGTTATAGGTAAATATAAAAACTACATATAAAAACATTTTATAGGAAAATTTGTCAAAAACTTTTTCTTTTTATAAGAAAATTTTTCAAAAATTTCTAATTTTTATTGGAAATTTTTAAAAATTTCTTAATTTTATAAGATAATTTGTCAAAATTTCTTCTTTTTTTAGAATTTTTTTTAATTTCCTATTTTTATAGGAAATTTTTCAAAAATTTCCTATTTTTATAGGAAATTTTTCAAAAATTTTCTATTTTTATAGGAAATTTTTCAAAAATTTTCTATTTTTATAGAAAATTTTTCAAAAATTTCCTATTTTTATAGGAAATTTTTCAAAAATTTCCTCTTTTTATAGGAAATTTTTCAAAAATTTCCTATTTTTAAAGGAAATTTTTCAAAAATTTCTTAATTTTATAAGAAATTTTTCAAAAATTTCCTATTTTTATAGGAAAATTTTCAAAAATTTCCTATTTTTATAGGAAATTTTTCAAAAATTTCCTATTTTTATAGGAAATTTTTCAAAAATTTCCTATTTTTATAGGAAATTTTTCAAAAATTTCCTATTTTCATAGGAAATTTTTCAAAAATTTCCTATTTTTATAGGAAATTTTTCAAAAATTTCCTATTTTTATAGGAAATTTTTCAAAAATTTCCTATTTTTATAGGAAATTTTTCAAAAATTTCCTATTTTTATAGGAAATTTTTCAAAAATTTCCGATTTTTATAGGAAATTTTTCAAAAATTTCCTATTTTTATAGGAAATTTTTCAAAAATTTCCTATTTTTATAGGAAATTTTTCAAAAATTTCCTATTTTTATAGGAAATTTTTCAAAAATTTCCTATTTTTATAGGAAATTTTTCAAAAATTTCCTATTTTTATAGGAAATTTTTCAAAAATTTCCTATTTTTATAGGAAATTTTTCAAAAATTTCCTATTTTTATAGGAAATTTTTCAAAAATTTCCTATTTTTATAGGAAATTTTTCAAAAATTTCCTATTTTTATAGGAAATTTTTCAAAAATTTCCTATTTTTATAGGAAAAATTTCCTATTTTTATAGGAAATTTTTCAAAAATTTCCTATTTTTATAGGAAATTTTTCAAAAATTTCCTATTTTTATAGGAAATTTTTCAAAAATTTCCTATTTTTATAGGAAATTTTTCAAAAATTTCCTATTTTTATAGGAAATTTTTCAAAAATTTCCTATTTTTATAGGAAATTTTTCAAAAATTTCCTATTTTTATAGGAAATTTTTCAAAAATTTCCTATTTTTATAGGAAATTTTTCAAAAATTTCCTATTTTTATAGGAAATTTTTCAAAAATTTCCTATTTTTATAGGAAATTTTTCAAAAATTTCCTATTTTTATAGGAAATTTTTCAAAAATTTCCTATTTTTATAGGAAATTTTTCAAAAATTTCCTATTTTTATAGGAAATTTTTCAAAAATTTCCTATTTTTATAGGAAATTTTTCAAAAATTTCCTATTTTTATAGGAAATTTTTCAAAAATTTCCTATTTTTATAGGAAATTTTTCAAAAATTTCCTATTTTTATAGGAAATTTTTCAAAAATTTCCTATTTTTATAGGAAATTTTTCAAAAATTTCCTATTTTTATAGGAAATTTTTCAAAAATTTCCTATTTTTATAGGAAAATTTTTCAAAAATTTCCTATTTTTATAGGAAATTTTTCAAAAATTTCCTATTTTTATAGGAAATTTTTCAAAAATTTCCTATTTTTATAGGAAATTTTTCAAAAATTTCCTATTTTTATAGGAAATTTTTCAAAAATTTCCTATTTTTATAGGAAATTTTTCAAAAATTTCCTATTTTTATAGGAAATTTTTCAAAAATTTCCTATTTTTATAGGAAATTTTTCAAAAATTTCCTATTTTTATAGGAAATTTTTCAAAAATTTCCTATTTTTATAGGAAATTTTTCAAAGATTTCCTATTTTTATAGGAAATTTTTCAAAGATTTCCTATTTTTATAGGAAATTTTTCAAAGATTTCCTATTTTTATAGGAAATTTTTCAAAAATTTCCTATTTTTATAGGAAATTTTTCAAAAATTTCCTATTTTTATAGGAAATTTTTCAAAAATTTCCTATTTTTATAGGAAATTTTTCAAAAATTTCCTATTTTTATAGGAAATTTTTCAAAAATTTCCTATTTTTATAGGAAATTTTTCAAAATTTTCCTATTTTTATAGGAAATTTTTCAAAAATTTCCTATTTTTATAGGAAATCTTTCAAAAATTTCTTTTTTTTATAGGAAATTTTTCAAAAATTTCTTTTTTTTATAGGAAATTTTTCAAAAATTTCTTATTTTTATAGCAAATTTTTCAAAAATTTCTTATTTTTATAGCAAATTTTTCAAAAATTTCTTATTTTTATAGAAAAATTTTCAAAAATTTCTCGATTTTATAAGAAATTTTTCAAAAAGTTATTTTTTTTAGGAAAATTTTCAAAAAATTCTTATTTTTATAGGAAATTTTTCAAAATTTATTATTTTTATAAGAAATTTTTCAAAAATTTCTCATTTTTATAGGAAATTTTTTCAAAAAAATTCTTATTTTTATAGGAAATTTTTCGAAAAAATTCTTATTTTTATAGGAAACTTTTCAAAAATTTCTTATTTTTATAGGAAATTTTTCAAAAATTTCTTATTTTTATAGGAAATTTTTCAAAAATTTCTTATTTTTATAGGAAATTTTTCAAAAATTTCTTATTTTTATAGGAAATTTTTCGAAAATTTTTTATTTTTTAGAACAATTTTTCAAAAAATTTTTTATTTTTATAGGAAATTTTTCAAAAATTTATTTTTATTTTAAATTTTTCAAAAATTTTTTATTTTTAAAGAAAATTTTTCAAAAATTTCTTATCTTTAAAGGAAATTTTTCAAAAATTTCTTATTTTTATAGAAATTTTTTAAAAATTTTCTTATTTTTATAGGAATTTTTTCAAAAATTTCTTATTTTAATAGAAAGTTTTTTAAAAATTACTTATTTTTACAATAAATTTTTCAAAATTTTTATAACAAATTTTTTAAAAAATTTTAAGTTTTATAGGAAATTTTTCAAAAATTTCTTATTTTTATAGAAAATTTTCCAAAAATTTCTTATTTTTATAGGAAATTTTTCTAAAGTTTCTTATTTGTATTGGAAAATTTTTAAAAATTTCTTATTTTATTGGATTTTTTTTTTAAATTTCTTATTTTTATTGGAAATATTTTAAAAATTTCCTATTTTATAGGAAATTTTTCAAAAATTCCTTTTTTTTAAAGGAAATTTTTCAAAAATTTTTAATTTCTTTTTTCAAAGCTTCTTAGTCTTATTGAAAATTTTCCAAAAATTCCTTATTTTTATTAGAAAATTTTCAAAAATTTCTTGTTTTTATTGGAAATTTTTAAAAAAATTTCTAATTTTTATAAGAAAAATTGTTAAAAATTTCTTCTTGTTTTAGAAATTTTTTTTAAAAATTTTTTATTTTTATAGGAAATTTTAGAGAAATTTCCTATTTTTATAGGAAATTTTAGCAAATCTTTCTGAAAATGAAAAAAAAAAATTTTTTATAGAAAATTTTTGAAAAGATTTTTTTAAGAAATTTTAAAAAATTATCTTAGTTTGTTTTAAATTTTTCAAAAATCGCTTATTTTTATAGGAAATTTATTAAAAATTTATTAATTTTATAGTAGATTTTTTTAAAAGAATTTAATTTTTATAAAAAGAAGTTTTCTAAAAATTTCATATTTTTATTGGAAATTTTTCAAAAATATATGAAATTTTTCAAAAAATTCTTAGATTTAATTTTATTATTATACCCATCACCACCATAGGTGGAAAGGTAATTATAAGTTTATGCTGGTGTATGTAACTCATAGAAATATTAACCATAGACCCACCATAAAAGTATACCAATAGACCTAGAATCTTTTTCTGGGTCGATTTAGCAATGTCAGTCCGCCCGTCCATCTGGCTGGACCCCCTGTAAACTTTTATAATCAAAGTAAAGGTCACAATTCTAAAGATAATTTGATGAAATTTGGCAAAGATATTTTTTTTGATAGTGGGACCATGGATATTGAAATTCGTCAAAATCGGTTAATTATTTATGGTACCTCCCATAGGTCTCACTTCCCGGAATTGATATTTTGGCCACAAATATCAATACTTTTTCATGAAATTCAAAACAAACACTGCTAAAGCAAACTAAAATCACTGTAAAAAATGTAAGCAATTTGCCAAATTTCGAGATAGTCCATATTTGGCACTAGCTCTCATATAAGTCCAAATGGCGGATACAGCTTAAATATATATTTAAGTTTTGAGAAAATGTGTGTATGATGGCAAAATTTTAGCAAATTTTTGTCTTTATTCAGGAAAAGGAAGACCTTAGTTATGAAGGGTATCGTATGGTCGGGTTTGACCGCCTGTAGCACTTTCTAACTTTTAATAAAAATCAGAGAGAAGAAATCTATTTTAGAACTTTGGCTTAAATATATTGTAGAAGAAATATTGACTTCTATTGATATATTTCGGATATTAAACAGTTTTTTTGTCTTTTTTTAAAAATATTATTTTTGGTTCATAGTCGGTTTTGTATATAGGCTCTTGATGACAATTTTTTACTCGGAGTAGTTAATGGTCTAATAAATTCTCCATTCTATTCTTAGTCTGTCGGTATGTGATAAATAATTTGACATACTTACAATATCCTCTTACCTATTGGTGAAAAATCTATAAATCAATTTAAATTTTTACAAAAAAAAAAAAAATTAAACTTAGTATCCAAAAAATTAACTTTCAATATGTCATGTTGTTAGTCAAAATACAAGTGATTCCATGCAGGCCGAGTCATCAGTTTGTGCCACATAAATTATTTGTTTACTTAAGGGTTTAATAAATTTGAAGAATAATTGCTTTTGAAGGGGATTTTTCTTTTCAGGAAGAAAGCGACAATTTCTTCAATGTCAACAGTTTATCAAAACTAGATTCCATTACGATAACTTGATATAGTAATACATTTTTTTCTTAATTCTTCTGAAATATACTCATGGAATTTTTTTTAATAGTTATACAAAATAAGCATAAGAGTCATAACATATTCTTTAAAAAAAAAACAAGTTAAAATCCAATGTTAAGTGTTATTACACACCTTTTTATAAGACATAAAAAAAACATTAGAGATTTGGTACGTGTTTGGTAAGATTTCAATGATGCTACTTCAAAGATTCAATCTTATCATATGCAGAAAAAGTACCAAAGAATTGCTTACTATTAAATATAATAACTATAATGATTAATTCTTAAATAAAAAGATCCTTCAAAATGTGTGATTAATCTTTTAAAATGAAATAAGGAAATATTTTATTTATCTTTTCTACTATATTGTTATAAAGCGTTCAAGATATTATAGATATATAAGTGAAAAACTTCTTTTTATAGGAAATTTTAAAAAAATTTCTTATTTTTATAGGAAATTTTTCAAAAATTTCATATTTTTATAAGAAATTTAAAAAAATTTCTTATTTTTATACGAAATTTTTCAAAAATTTCTTAGTTTTATAAGTAATTTTTCAAAAATTTATTTTTTATAGGAAATTTTTCAAAAATTTATTTTTTTATAGGAAGTTTTTCAAAAATTTCTTATTTTTTTATAAGAAATTTTTCAAAAATGTCTTTTCTTTATAGCAAAATTTTCAAAAATTTCTTATTTTTGTAGGATTTTTTAATTTTCTTATTTTTATGGAAATTTTTCAAAAAATTATTATTTTAAAGAAAATTTTTTAAAAATTTCTTTCAAAATTTTTTTATTTTTATATGAAATTTTATAAAAATGTCTTATTTTTATAAGAAATTTAACAAAATTTTTTTAGTTTAAAAGGAATTTTTAATAAATTTCTTATTTTTGTAGAAAATTTTTCAAAGGTTATAGCAATTTTTTACGAAATTTTTTATATTATATGAAATTTCTCAAAATTTTCTTACTTTTATAAGAAATTTTTTAAAAATTTCTTATTATTATAGGAAAATTTTCAAATTTTTTTTTAGTTTTATAGGAAATTCTTAAAAAATTTCATATTTTGTTATAGGAAATTTTAAAAAAATTTCAAAAATTTTGTATTTTTAAAGAAAATTTTACAAAAATTTCTTACTTTTGAAACAAATTTTTAAAAAATTTTAATTTTTATAAGAATTTCTTTTTTAAATTTCTGATTTTTGTAAGTAATTTTTCAAAAATTTCCTATTTTTATAGGAAATTTTCGAAAAATTTCTTACTTTTATAGGAAATTTTTCAAAAATTTCCTATTTTTAAATTTTTCAAAAATTTCTTATATTTAAAAGAAATATTTTTTAAAATTTCTTACTTTTATGAAAGTTTTTTAAAAATTTCTTATTTTATAAGATATTTTTCAAAAATTATTTATTTTTATAGGAAATTTTTCAAAAATTTTTTATAAGAAATTTTTCAAAAATTTGTTTTGAAGTTTCTTATTTTTATGGACATTTTTCAAAAATTTAATATTTTATAGAAAATTTTTTACAAATATCTTACTTTTACAGGAAATCTTTCAAAAATTTCTTATTTTTATAATAAATTTTACAAAAATTTCAAATTTTTATACAAAATTTTTCAAAATTATATTTTAAAAGAAATTTTCAAAATTTTTTTAGTTTTTAAGAAAATTTTTCCAATTTTTTTTTTTTTAGAAATTTCTTATTTTGATAGAAAATTTTGTAAAATTTCGTATTTTTATAGGAAATTTTTCAAAATTTTTTTTTATACGAAAATTTCCAAAAATTTTATATTTGATAGGGAATATTCAATAATTTTTTATTTTTATAACAAATTTATTTTGTTTTTTTTTATGGGAAATTTTTCAAAAATTTCTTATTTTTATTGGAAATTTTTTAAAGAATTTCTTATTTTTATAGGAAAGTTTTAAAAAATTTCTTATTTTTATAGGAAATTTTTCAAAAATTTCGTATTTTTATAGGAAATTTTTCAAAAATTTGTTATTTTTATAGGAAATTTTTTAAAATTTTCATATTTGTATGGAAAATTTTTAAAAAATTTTTAATTTTTATAGAAAAATTTTCAAAATTTTCTTATAAAAAAAAAAAAAAAATTAAAAAAAATTTTTTTCATAGGAAATTTTTTAAAACTTTCTAGTTTTTATAGAAAATTAAAAAAAAATTATATTTCTTATAGAAAATTTTATGGATGTTTGTCTTTAAGAGCTGTCTCCCTCCTTGGAATAGAACCATTTGGCTATTTACAGAATCGATTATTTTTATTGTTTCCAACAATAAAATGCAAATATGATAAATTTTCATAAATCCAGACAAAATAAAAAAAGTTGTTTAATTAATTCTTAATTTTCTTTGAGTTATTATACACTATTTATTAAATATTTTATATACAGACACTCGTAACTTGAACCATAAAAAAACGTGATAAATCTTTAATATTTTCCTCTTTTTTATGTTAAAAAGTATAACTATTTAATGTAATAAATCAATAAATATTAAAAATATTCCATAAAATTTTAGAACAGGTTCAAGTAGTAGTAGTATCTTTGTCTGGACGCAAAAAAAAATATTGGAAAAATTTCCAGTCATGCTAATTAAATCATATCATTTAAGTATTATACTTTGTTTTAATCTCCCTATGAATTACTATTTGTAAATTTTATAGTTCAATTGTAAACAAACGTCACACTTCATTGACATTTGAATAGCGGCCGAGAAAAATCCCCTTAAGTAAACAGGCGGACGGACATAAAATCAGATAATGACAACATTTATGTGAATAACGTTTAATGTTTCTTTGAAGTATTTATTCTTAACTTAGGAAATATTTATGACGTATTTCTAAGATAAATATTTTGCAAATAACATTGTTTTAATTGTTAACATGAAATGTTAAATTGAACGTTATGGAAAAGTTTTGTAAATTGTTTACCGGAAAATAAAAATTCACCTTTGATATAGAAAAATGTTAGCAGAGGTGAATAAATCACAAAAAAAGCACATGCACTTGTTTTCGAACTAGACAATTTTGCAGGTTAATGCGTCATACTAAGAATAAGGTTTGTTGTTTAAGTCTTTTGTTTTGTAATAAAGTTTTTTAAAAAATTGATGGATCGAGGATCATGGGAACCAATGCCGCCATCATTGTAAATTTTTCAAAAATTTCTTTTGTTTATAAGAAATTTTTTAAAAAATTTCTAAGTTTTATATAAAATTTTTAAAATTTTATAGCAAATTTTTCAAAAACTTCTTTTTTTTAAGGAAATTTTTCAAATTTTATAGCAAATTTTTCAAAAATTTCTTATTTTTATAGGAAATTTTTCAAAAATTTCATATTTTTATAGGAAATTTTTCAAAAATTTCATATTTTTATAGGAAATTTTTCAAAAATTTCTTATTTTTATAGGAAATTTTTCAAAAATTTCTTATTTTTATAGGAAATTTTTCAAAAATTTCTTATTTTTATAGGAAATTTTTCAAAAATTTCTTATTTTTAAAGGAAATTTTTAAAAAATTTCTTATTTGTAAAGGAAATTTTTTAAAAATTTCTTAATTTTATAGGAAATTTTTCAAATTTTATAGAAAACTGTTCTCATTTTTATACAAAATTTATAAAAAATTTCTCATTTTTATAGCAAATTTTTCAAAAGTTTCTTATTTTTATAGCAAATTTTTCAAAAATTTCTTATTTTTATAGCAAATTTTTAAAAAATTTCTTATTTTTAAAGCAAATTTTTCAAAAATTTCTTATTTTTGTAGGAAATAATATTTGTTTTGGAGGTAATTCCATCAAAAATGAAATAAAAAAATAGAGTTCTTGCAATTTTATCCCGATATACACAAATTTTCTTTAGAAAGTTTTCAATCAAAGACAAATTTTTCTATTGAAAATTTTTAGTCAAAGACAAATTTTTCTATACAAAATTTTAAATCAAATAGAAACTTTTCGGTAGAAAATTGTTAGTCAAAGATAAAATTTTCTACAGAAAATTTTTAGTCAAAGACCAAATTTTCAATACAAAATATTCAGTCAAAAACAAAATTTTCTATAGAAAATATTTGAAAATATTTCAAAGACAAAAATGTTTTAAACACAAAATTTTCTATAGAAAATGTTTAGTAAAAGATAAAATTTTCTATAGAAAATTTTTAGTCAAAGACAAAATTGTTAGTCAAAGACAAAATTTATAGTCAAGGACAAAATTTTCTATAGAAAATTTTTATTCAAAGACCAAATTTTCTATAGAAAATTTGTAGTCAAAGACAAAATTTGCTATAGAAAATTTTTAGTCAAAGACAAAATTTTCTATAGAAAATTTTTAGTCAAAGACAAAATTTTCTATAGAAAATTTTTAGTCAAAGACAAAATTTTCTATAGAAAATTTTTAGTCAAAGACAAAATTTTCTGTAGAAAATTTTTAGTCAAAGAAAAACCTTTCTATAGAAAATTTTTAGTTAAAGACAAAATTTTCTATAGAAAATCTTTAGTCAAAGAAAAAGCTTTCTATAGAAAATTTTTAGTTAAAGACAAAATTTTCTATAGAAAATTTTTTGTCAAAGATAAAATATTCTATAGAAAATTTTTTGTCAACGACAAAATTTTCTGTAGAAAATTTTTAGTCAAAGACAAAATTTTCTATAGTGAAGTGGTGAAAGCTATAGTCTAATATGGACAGTTTCCTATAAAATTTGATATGCTGACCAATACTTTTGTCAAATAATTTTGTAAAATTTTGCCTTTATAGCCCTTTTATGGGAGCTATGGTCAAATCGTGACCGATTGTAACAAAATTTGGTACAGTCGCTTGTATTCACATAAGACTTTCTTGTGCTAAATTAAGCCATAGCTATTACAGTTTATAATAAATTGGCAGTTTATAATTTTATGGTGAAATTTAGGCTGTTTTCGTTGGTGTTTTGTATGGGAGCTATGGTTAAAAGTGAGCCGATTATGATAAAATTGTACACGCTGTTTAGTGCTTATTGTCAAATTTCAACAGACATACGGACATCGCTCAATCGTCTTAGAATTTCATAAAGATTCAGAATATATAAATCATTTTTGGTTTTTGAGCCAACCCAGCAAACATTTGGTAATAGCAAGTACTCTGGTAACTGGTTACCTTGTGATGGCTACAACATACCCTCCAAATAACTAATAAGTTATTACAGAAGTACTTATTTGTAATTAAAATGGTAATTTGGACTGAATGGCCCGGGTTCGAATCCCACCAAGACCAACAATTTTTTTTTTAATTTTTTTTTTTTTTATTAAAAAAGTCTTTTTAAATGATTTTTTAATTTTAAGAACTTAAATATTACCTTCAGTAAAAAAATTTTGGAAAACTAACTCACAGTAATGAAAAACTACCATCATGAGTCAATTTTGATTATGTAGGGGAAGTTGGATACCAAACACGGTTCTGATTGGCCTTAACTTGGTAAGCCCAAACATATCTTGGTCATCCTTTATCTCAACTGTGGACACTGACCTCCACGTGTTATCACCAGGGGAACTAGTTTAACACCCCTTAATGTAGTGAGCTAACATGTACCGAGAGTTGTTCCATAAGATCGATAAAAATGGGATAGGACGACGGGCTAGTAACCCACTCTTGGAAAAAACAGTTACTACAAAGAGGATAAAATTAGAGTAAAAATGTCCCAGCAACTAATGTTAGAAGGAATTATAGAATTGTAGAATATTGGCACAAGATCAAAGTTCACGGAATTCTAAAATATGCTCGGACTTTGACCTTATCAGGTTGTAACTATAGGCCATTAAAGTAAGTAAGAGTCAATGTTATATAAAAACTTATACAAAAAGTAAGATTTAAATTGTTGAAGTTTTAAAATAACTTAAAAAAAAACTTCTTTATTGTTTACTACTATTAAACCTCAGCAAAACTTTTCATTATCAAATAATGAGTTAAACAGCTAAACTATTGAACACGAACTACTTACTCATTTACTGTTTAAATCATTACATTAACATGGGGATGTCATTGGAGGCAAGTACTTACCAATCGCAGAAAAGTAATGAAATGGGTTAGCAATTGGAAAACAACAACAAAAACTTTTGTTGTTGTTGTTTTATTTAAAAAAAAAAACATATTTTTAAACGATATACAAATTTTTTTTGTATGCCCTCATGGGGGCTAGAACCCAGACCCCTACGAGTGATAGGCGGAGACTCTTCCACTGAGCTACTTCATATGTTGAGAACTTAGCAGCTTATAATTACTATATACAATTTTTATTTTTAGATCCAAAATCATGTGACAATAACTTTGTTTCCCCTGATTTTTTTGCTTTTTTGTAATTTTTGGAAAAATATTTCTAAATGATTTTTTGTAAACGTTTAATAATTGTAAACAATAAAGAAGTTTTTTTTTAAATTATTTTAAAACTTAAACAATTTATAAGTTTTTATATAACATTGACTCTTACTTACTTTAATGGGCTATAGTTACAACCTAATAAGGTCAAAGTCCGAGCATACTTTAGAATTCCGAGGACTTTGATCTTGTGTAAATATTCTACAATTCTATAGGCCAAGCTGTTGTTTTATAGTCCACTGTTGAGATAAAGAATGACCAAAATATGTCTGGGCTTACCAAGTTAAGACCAATCAGAACCAAACACGGTTCTGATTGATATCCAACATCGCCTACATAATCAAAATTAACTCATGATGGTGTTTTTTCATTGCCGTGAGTTAGTTTTCCAAAATTTTTTTACAGAAGGTAATATTTAAGTTCTTAATAAAGAAAAAATAAAAAAAATTGTTAGTCTTGTTGGGATTCGAACCTAGGCCATTCAGTCCAAATTACCATTTTAATTACAAATAAGTACTTCTGTAATAACTTATTAGTTATTTGGAGGGTATGTTGTAGACATTACAAGGAAACCAGTTACCAGAGTACTTGACATTACCAAAGTTTTGCTGGGAACGTTTACAAAAAAACGTATAGAAATATTTTTCCAAAAATTACAACAAAGCAAAAAAATCAGGGAAAACAAAGATATTGTCACATGATTTTGGATCTAAAAATAAAAATTGTATATATTAATTATAAGCTGCTAATTTTTCAACATATAAAGTAGCTCAGTAAAAGAGTCTCCGCCTAGCACTCGTAGGAGTCAGGGTTCGAGCCCCCATGGTGACATACACAAAAAAATTGTATTTCGTTTAAAAATATGTTTTTTTTTAAATAAAACAACAACAACAAAAGTTTTTGTTGTTGTTTTCCAATTGCTAACCCAATTCATTACTTTTCTGCAATTGGTAAGTACTTGCCTCTAATGACATCCCCATGTTAATGTAATGACTTAAACAGTGAATGAGTAAGTAGTTCGTGTTCAATAGTTTAGCTGTTTAACTCATTTTTTGGTAATGAAAAGTTTTACTGGGAATATTAAGGAAATTACACATCGAATGACAATCTCAATACACCCCCCATTCTTTTTTATGGTGGGTATAAAAAATAGTTGTGAACCGCCGTGGTATAGCAGGTTAGTCATCCGCCTAGCATACCAGAGGCCCAAGTTCGATCCCTGGCCAGACTCACTTGAAAAATAAATTTTCAAAAAAAGCGGCGGTTCACCTCATAACTCAGCTAGCCACTGGTTATTGAGTATTAGGCTGTGTAAAACTTCTCTAACTAATGCATTTGCCGTTCGGAGCCGGCGTAAAACCGTAGGTCCCTTTCAATGAGTTTAAAAATAGAATCGGATGCAGCTCATTGTCTAAGAGAAATACCCCTTGTTCCAATTGGAATGTTGTCGGGGAATTATATATATATATATATAAAATCGTCGGTATTTTTAAAACCTTTTATATATTAACTTAATAACAAGTGGATTGAAACCACTTTCAAAATAAGGTCTTCATATATACATTTGCAAAATTTTATGAAAAATTAGTTAGTTTCCCTTCTAAGTGCATCATCTGCCTTTGCCAGCGTAAAAAAGCTGTAAACAAAGTTTGTGGCTTAAGTCTTTTGTTTTAAAAGCGAGAAACATGAGAGAGAGAATGGCTTGCCTATACATTTTGTTTAAGTTTTCTGTTAATTTAAGTAAATAAATAAATCTTACACATGTAAAACATTTGCAAAAACTTTAATAATAAAATGTTTAACAAAACACACCAACAGCTCTGTTATTTACATGCAGAGACAGTGGTAAGTTTTAGTATAACACTGTAAAGATTTGATTGTATTATTCTTTGTTTACATTACATTTATTTTAAACTGTTAAAGTTACTGTTAACTGGTTGTTTCAAAGTGTTTGTTTGGTTGTTGGCAACATTTTGTGTCTTTAAACTTAAGTTAAGTTTCACAGATAGAGCTTGGCTCAAAATTTTTACTTTTTTATTGTTTCGTGTGCGCACACTGGGATTTGAAACAAAAACGTCTTGCAACTTAGACGATTCATTCAAGCAAGCTTTTCATTTCGTTGTGATAACTTTACAAAATAACACACGCTCGCGCGCGCATTTGTTTCAATTTATTACAAAATTATTTAAGTTAAAGATAAAGAAAAAAGATTTTTTAAAGAAATATTGAAAAAAAGTAATAGCAAATGGAGAATAAAATAGAAAATTAAATATAAGAAAAAATTTAAAGAAAAATTTAAAGCAAAATACTAAAATAAAAAAGAATTATTGAAAGAAAAAATGTGAAAAATTGTTAAGTAAAAATTAAATGAAAATAAAAAAATAATTAAATTAAAATAAAAAACAAAAATTAAGATTAAGATTAATTTTAAATATTCAATAATTTTAATAAATAGTTAAAGTTAATTTAAAAAAAATATTTAATTTAATGAATATTTACGGATTAAGGATATTTTTAAAGAAGTTAAAAAATTCAAAATTTTTTAAATTCTAAAGAAACTGAGATAAGAAAAACAAAACATTAAAAATGTTTAAAAAACTTTTAAAATTTAGAAAAAATTAAAAAAAAATAAATTAAAATTCAGAAAAAAAATTAAAAAAAAAATAAAAAAAGTTAACAATTTAAAATAAAGTAAATTCATTTGTTTAAAACTAAAAAAGTTTTGAAAGAACATAAAACAACTTTTCATAAAAAAATTTGTATTAAAAAATATGAACGAATATTTTAATTTAAGTGTTTTAACTAAATATTTAACAAAGACTAATTAAAAAAACTTTAAAGATTTTTTTTAATTAAAAAAAAAAACTAAAACCAGGAGTTAAAAACAAAATTTCAAAAGTCATTTTTGGAATATTTGGATTACACAAAGTTGGATACTTAAACAATTTAAAAAGCCAAATGTAAGTTAACAATTAAAAAAATGTATAAAATCAATAAATTTAATTTTAGAAAATTTTGTCTTCGACAAAAAATTTTCTATAGAAAATTTTGTTTTCGACAAAAAATTTTCTATAGAAAATTTTGTCTTCGACTAAAAATTTTCTATAGAAAATTTTGTCTTCGACTAAAAATTTTCTATAGAAAATTTCGTCTTTTATCAAAAATTTTCTATAGAAAATTTTGTCTTGGACTAAAAATTTTGTCTTGAACTAAAAATTTTCTATAGAAAAATTTGCCTTGGCCAAAACATTTCCATAAAAAAATTTTGTCTTAGACCAAAAATTTTCTATAGAAATTTTTGCCTTGGACTAAAAATTTGATAAAAAACTCTCTATAGAAAATTTTGCCATCGACAAAAAAATTTTCTATAGAAAATTTTGTCTAGGACTAAAAATTTTGTATTTGACAAAAAATTTTCTATAGAAAATTTTGTCATTGACAAAAAACTTTCTATAGAAAATTTTATCATCGACAAAAAATTTTCTAAATAAAATTTTATCATCGACAAAAAATTTTCTTATGAAAGTTTTGTCATCGACAAAAAATTTTTATAGAAAATTTTGCCATCGACAAAAAATTTTTTATAGAAAATTTTGTCATCGCCAAAAAAATTTTTTATAAATATTTCGTCATCGACAAAAGAAAATTTTCTATAGAAAATTTTGTCATCGACAAAAGAAAAATTTCTATAGAAAATTTTGTCATCGACAAAAGAAAATTTTCTATAGAAAATTTTGTCATCGACAAAAGAAAAATTTCTATAGAAAATTTTTTCATCGACAAAAGAAAAATTTCTATAGACAATTTTGTCATCGACAAAAAATTTTCTATAGAAAATTTTGTCATCGACAAAAAATTTTCTATAGAAAATTTTGTCATCGACAAAAAATTTTCTATAGAAAATTTTGTCATCGATAAAAAATTTTCTATAGAAAATTTTGTCATCGACAAAAAATTTTCTATAGAAAATTTTGTCATCGACAAAAAATTTTCTATAGAAAATTTTGTCATCGGCAAAACATTTTTTATAGAAAATTTTGTCATCGCCAAAAAAATTTTTTATAAATATTTCGTCATCGACAAAAGAAAATTTTCTATAGAAAATTTTGTCATCGACAAAAGAAAATTTTCTATAGAAAATTTTGTCATCGACAAAAGAAAAATTTCTATAGAAAATTTTTTCATCGACAAAAGAAAAATTTCTATAGAAAATTTTGTCATCGACAAAAAATTTTCTATAGAAAATTTTGTCATCGACAAAAAATTTTCTATAGAAAATTTTGTCATCGATAAAAAATTTTCTATAGAAAATTTTGTCATCGACAAAAAATTTTCTATAGAAAATTTTGTCATCGACAAAAAATTTTCTATAGAAAATTTTGTCATCGGTAAAAAATTTTCTATAGAAAATTTTGTCATCGACAAAAAATTTTCTATAGAAAATTTTGTCTTCGACAAAAAATTTTCTATAGAAAATTTTGTCTTCGACAAAAAAATTTCTATAGAAAATTTTGTCTTTGACTAAAAATTTTCTATAGAAAATTTTGTCTTTGACTAAAAATTTTCTATAGAAAATTTTGTCTTTGACTAAAAATTTTCTATAGAAAATTTTGTCTTTGACTAAAAATTTTCTATAGAAAATTTTGTCTTTGACTAAAAATTTTCTATAGAAAATTTTGTCTTCGACATAAAATTTTCTATAGAAAATTTTGTCTTCGACAAAAAATTTTCTATAGAAAATTTTGTCTTCTACTAAAAGTTTTTATTCGGAACACTCTTTCTTTATTCACATGTGAAAAAATTGTCAATCCGATTTTTGAAATATTTATATTTTTAAAATTTATTTTAAATTTTTTTCTTGAATTGTGTAATTTTGTTGTGTGTATCTCTTAAAAAGCGGGAGGGTGTTATTTTGGATTTTTGCTTTTTTTACACATCAAAGACTTAGTCGTTGCTTAAAAGTAGTTTTACCCAATTTAGTTTATAACTATCTGTGTTAAATATTTATATTATCTTTTTTGCAAATTTTGTGTTTGCAAATAAACCAGATGGAGATTTTAATTTTTTTTCTTTTTGGCCAATTCGGGCTGCAGGAAAATTTATTATTAACAGCTGGATTTCGTAATAAGAAATAGTAACATTTGCGTAAATATTGTATTTATTATTGAGTGTGTTCACTTAACAGTTTTGAAGATTTAATTAAACTGGAAAATTAAAACTACAATAAAATATTTGAAAATGTAAATTTTAGCATTTTCAATTGAAGATATGTATTAGACCGACCCTTTTTAAAGTTTTTTTTTGGAATTTTAATCAGACACATTGAATTTTGGGGCTAGTCTGCAATTATTCCAAATATCTTAGGGCAATTTTCAACAAGTGTAACAATTGTCGATCTGGACTTCTTGAAATAACAAAACTAATGAACACACCTAATATTAAACTCTTTTATTCTCGTAATATTTTGCATGTAATAAATAGTCATTCCAGTTTTAATTTCAATTGCTAATTTTAAAATAATTAATTAATTGAGTTTTAAATAAAACAAATTAAAATTGTTATTAAATAAAAAATGTTGCAAAACGATTTATTTCAAATAAAAGAAATTAGATAAGGACTACACTAAAAATTGTCTTTGGAAAATTTTGACTTTGCCATAAAATTTTCTTTGGAAAATTCTGTCTTCGCCTAAAAATTTTCTTTGGAAAATTTTGTCTAAAAATTTTCTATAGAAAATTTTTACTTCGACTAAAAATTTTCTATAGAAAATTTTTACTTCGACTAAAATTTTTCTATAGAAAATTTTTACTTCGACTAAAAATTTTCTATAGAAAATTTTTACTTCGACTAAAAATTTTCTATAGAAAATTTTTACTTCGACTAAAAATTTTCTATAGAAAATTTTTACTTCGACTAAAAATTTTCTATAGAAAATTTTTACTTCGACTAAAAATTTTCTATAGAAAATTTTTACTTCGACTAAAAATTTTCTATAGAAAATTTTTACTTCGACTAAAAATTTTCTATAGAAAATTTTTACTTCGACTTAAAATTTTCTATAGAAAATTTTTACTTCGACAAAAAATTTTCTTTAGAAAATTTTGTCTTTGTCTAAAAATTTTATATGGAAAATATTGTCTTCTACTAAAAATTTTATTTTCGACTAAAAATTTTCTTTAGAAAATTTCCCCTTTGCCTAAAAATGTACTTTAGAAAATTTTGTCATTGACTTATTTTCAATGGAAAATTTCTGACTTCTTGTCCGCAAAAAACGTTTAGCTCTTCAATAGCCATAAGTTTTATCTTTATTTTCTTGTAAGCCATTAATATTTTTGTTTAATTATTTGAACTACTTAAATCATTTACTTTTCGCATTTTTTAAGCAAGAAATTTAACAACAAAGTAGAGCATTTTGGCCATACACAGCAATTTTAACATTAAATGGGTGGGCCATTTCAAAGTTTAAATTTAAGAATGTATTAAAACTATTTGAAATTTATCTATGTGTATGTATGAAGTTAGTAAATTTTGATACTCCAAGTCATTGCAAAATTTTAATTTATTATGCAAAATAAGCGTATAAATAATTATTAATATTAAAGTAAAAACTTTATAAGCGAAATGTATCTATAGGTGTTTGCTTTTAAAATAAAAATATGTTTAGCTCATCAACTTCAATAAAAAAAAACTATATATTTTTAATTGTGCTAATAAATTTAACGAAATAAACAATTTTTTGAATTTTTATGGCTAAAACAATTTCGTTCTTATGAAATCAACAATTTTGAATTTTAGTGATTTTTGTTTTAATTACCTGAAATAATTATCAAAAGAATTATGAGAAATTTTGCTGATCAAATAGAACAGCGACAAACGAAACCCTTCACTTTATATTGGAAACATTTTGATTCGAATTTAAATTTTTTAATTGAGGAATATTTAAAAATTAAAGTAATTGTTTAACAATTAACTCAAATCTTTTCTGTTAAATTATTCGTGAAAGTTAGGGAACAGAAATTTGAATGTTCACAAAAATTCTAAGTATAAAATTAGCAGAAGACAAAATTTTCTATCAAAAAATACAAAGACAAAATTTTCTATAGAAAATTTTTAGTCGAAGACAAAATTTTCTATAAAAAATTTTTAGTCGAAGACAAAATTTTCTATAGAAAATTTTTAGTCGAAGACAAAATTTTCTATAGAAAATTTTTAGTCAAAGACAAAATTTTCTGTAGAAAATTTTTAGTCAAAGACAAAATTTTCTATAGAAAATTTTTAGTCAAAGACAAAATTTTCTATAGAAAATTTTTTGTCAAAGACAAGCTTTTCTATAGAAATTTTTTAGTCGAAGACAAAATTTTCTATAGAAAATTTTTAGTCAAAGACAAAATTTTCTATAGAAAATTTTAAGTCGAAGACAAAATTTTCTATAGAAAATTTTTAGTCAAAGACAAAATTTTCTATAGAAAATTTTTAGTCAAAGACAAAATTTTCTATAGAAAATTTTTAGTCAAAGACAAAATTTTCTATCGAAAATTTTTAGTCAAAGACAAAATTTTCTATAGAAAATTTTTAGTCAAAGACAAAATTTTCTATAGAAAATTTTTAGTCAAAGACAAAATTTTCTATAGAAAATTTTTAGTCAAAGACAAAATTTTCTATAGAAAATTTTTAGTCAAAGACAAAATTTTCTATAGAAAATTTTTTGTCAAAGAAAAAATTTTCTATAGAAAATTTTTAGTCGAAGACAAAATTTTCTATAGAAAATTTTTAGTCGAAGACAAAATTTTCTATAGAAAATTTTTAGTCGAAGACAAAATTTTCTATAGAAAATTTTTAGTCGAAGACAAAATTTTCTATAGAAAATTTTTAGTCGAAGACAAAATTTTCTATAGAAAATTTTTAGTCGAAGACAAAATTTTCTATAGAAAATTTTTAGTCGAAGACAAAATTTTCTATAGAAAATTTTTAGTCGAAGACAAAATTTTCTATAGAAAATTTTTAGTCAAAGACAAAGTTTTCTATAGAAAATTTTTAGTCAAAATTTTTAGACAAAATTTTCTATAGAAAATTTTTAGTCAAAGACAAAATTATCTATAGAAATTTATTGTCGAATACAAAATTTTATATAGAAAATTTATTGTCGAAGACAAAATTTTCTATAGAAAGTTTTTTGTCGAATACAAAATTTTCTATAGAAAGTTTTTTGTCGAATACAAAATTTTCTATAGAAACTTTTTTGACAAAGACAAAATTTTCTATAGAAAATTTTTTGTCGAAGACAAAATTTTCTATAGAAAATTTTTATTGGAAGACAAAATTTTCTATCGAAAATTTTTTGTCGAAGACAAAATTTTCTATAGAAAATTTTTATTGGAAGACAAAATTTTCTATAGAAAATTGTTATTGGAAGACAAAATTTTCTATAGAAAATTTTTATTGGAAGACAAAATTTTCTATAGAAAATTTCTATTGGAAGACAAAATTTTCTATAGAAAATTTTTATTGGAAGACAAAATTTTCTATAGAAATTTTTTATTGGAAGACAAAATTTTCTATAGAAAATTTTTATTGTAAGACAAAATTTTCTATAGAAAATTTTTATTGGAAGACAAAATTTTCTATAGAAAATTTTTATTGGAAGACAAAATTTTCTATAGAAAATTTTTATTGGAAGACAAAATTTTCTATAGAAAATTTTTATTGGAAGACAAAATTTTCTAAAGAAATTTTTTATTGGAAGACAAAATTTTCTATAGAAAATTTTTAGTCGAAGACAAAATTTTCTATAGAAAATTTTTAGTCGAAGACAAAATTTTCTATAGAAAATTTTTATTGGAAGACAAAATTTTCTATAGAAAATTTTTATTGGAAGACAAAATTTGCTATAGAAAATTTTTATTGGAAGACAAAATTTTCTATAGAAAATTTTTATTGGAAGACAAAATTTTCTGTAGAAAATTTTTATTGGAAGACAAGATTTTCTATAGACAAAAATAAAATGGTTCTATTGTATTTCTTCACTTTCGTAATGCAGTGTAATTTACTTGACCAAATTTGTCAGCCTTTTAAATTTAACTAAACCTATCATATATTTAAAATATTATAATAAAAATTGAAAATTAAAAGCTAATGGCCACTTATGCATTATAAGTAAATAAATAGTTATGACTTTTATTTATTTTTGAATATACATATATTTTTTAACTGCCTTTTAAATTTTTTCTAACCACATAAAGAAGTTGTAACTTTTCAAATATTTAAGTGTTTTGACGTTACGCCTCAGTTGATACCAGCGATACATCTCCAAAAGATTAACTCACACGAGTTTTTTTTTTCAAGTCATTAAATATTTTTAACAATAAGTAAAATAATATAAATAAAAAATCTCCGTCTCGTGGTTTTTTGTTCGTATAGGTGGTTTGCCTCTTAAGTTTTGAGATTGAGCAATGCCATGGCTGTAATACGGCAGTTAGAAACAATTTTTTGGATGGAAGCTCGTCTTTTTTTCGTAGTCGTATAAGGTACTATATGGACAGCCGTGGCAGCTATTTAAATGAAATAATATTCCATTTCTAACAAAAGTAATTGTACTTCACAACAAAAAAATAAGTTTGTCAAAATTTCAAATATAAACTTTTAAATGGTCCCCCCTTAGTATTGCCAAAAACAGTGTTGTCGTTTTATTTGAGGGATTGATAATTCAGAAGTTCATGGACTTATTGTGCTACTCTCGCACCTTAAACTGAATGAAAAATCGCTACTCATGTATTGATCTATATTGATCAATAAGGCCATTTTTAATGAAACATATTTATTAGTTTTCTCCCATCTCGAAACATAAAAGGCAAACCTCGTATTTGTCTCTAAGAGAATTTTGTTTCTAGAAAAATTTGCATTGAAATAGTTTTTTATAGAATTTGTTTCTCCGAACAGTTTTCTATATAATATTTTCTATTCGAACGCTTTTCTAAAGAAAATTTTCTTTTCGACAGTTTTCTATAGTAAATCTTATGTTCGACATATGTATTTCTATAGAAAATTTTCGATTTAAATAGTTTTCTACAGAAAATTGTGCACTACAGCAATTTTTCTTTACAACTGTCCAATTGTCCATTACAACCGTTTCTATATAAAAATAAAAATTTTTCTCCAGAAAAAAGTTTGCTTTAGAAAATTGTTCTTCGATTAGTTAAGACAAATTTACTCTCTTGGCAAGTTTTTTTATAGAAAATTTGAAATTTGCAAGGTTTTATTAGGAAAATAGTCGATTTGAACAGTTTTCTAAGAAAATTGTTTAATAGAACAGTTTTATATAGAAAATTATTAAATCGAACAGTTTAATAGCCTGTTCCACAATTTCAAAAGAAAATCTACTTGAAAGAAAGTAAGTAACTCGAATTCGAAATAAATTTGGTTGAACTATTTCGAAACCTTTCGTTCGTTTCAATTCGAAAGCAAAATATCAAGTGACACATTTTGATATTTGCTTTCGCATTGCTGGTAACTTGTTGGAAATAGTGCAACAGAAATTTGTATGAAAGTACTTACGTTTTCTATCGACTGGTTTTTCGACTTATCTTTCGCATAAAATAAAGATAATGAAACGAAAAGCAAATCTCTTTCGTATAGGATAAGCATTATTTCGAATTCGTGGAACAGGCTATAAAAGTACTGTGGCTTAGTCGGTTAGTACGTAGACTACTAAGCATAATATGCCACATTGAGCCTAGGTTCGATTCCTGCTCCAGCAGTACTAACTTAGCACTACAACAATGTTCGGCAAAGTCTTTCAAATTCTCTCCGATTTTGTGTTTTGCTAAACCTAAAGGTAGAAGACCAATGCACTCGGCAAGCGGCTGCGGGCGGCAATCAGCTGTTTTTTCATTTGTCAAATTTCAAGCGGCAATGGAAAAAAGTAGAACTTTATTCTACTTTTCCGCGCGGCAGATTTTTTCAGTGATGCCAGATTTAATTATATCCTACTCAAATATTTTTTTATATGAACATTTTTGTAAACAAGCTCACATTTTATGTACTGGCAATACTACGACCGCCCGCAGCCGCATGCCGCGTGTGTTGGCCCTGTACCTTAAATGTCAACCGACTTCGGCCATTTTCAATACACAACTTCCTTAAGGTATCGAAAATACTTTTGTAAAATTTTTTCTCTCTAGCTCTTTTTCCTTGTTCTAAATTTAGTGACCAAAGCTATTCCAGTTTATCATTTATTGGCATTTTAGTGTATTTTAGGTGGAATTTAGGCTGTTTTCGTAAAAGTTTTGTATGGAAGCTATGGTTAAATGTGAACCGATTTCGGTTAAATTTTATACGCTAAATAATGATCACATAAAACTTCTCTGTGCCTAATTTTATCTTCATACCTGGTATAATTTGTCATTAGATAGAAAAATTTTTGACAACAACAAATTTTGTATAGACAAATTTTTGATAAAGAAAGATTTTAAAAGTAAAATTTTTATAATAAAAAATTTCCTATACAAAAATTGTCTATGAAATATTTTTTATATCGTAAAATTTTTTTAAGAAAAATTTTTTAATGAACGTTTTTCGATATAAAATTTTTAAAAAAAAAAATTTTTTTTATAAAAATCTTTTTTTTATAAAAAATTTTCCTACAAATTTAGTAATGAAAATTATTCCATAAAAAAATTATTATACCTAAAAATTTTCATTAGAAAAATTTGTATAACTAAAAATTTTCATTAGAAAAATTTGTATAACTAAAAATTTTTATAACAAACAAATTTTCTGTAGAAACATTTTTATACTGAAAAATTTGCTTAGGAAATTTTTTTTTTATGAAAATTTTTCTAGAAAAATTTTTTTTAATAAATAACAAAGAATTTTTTGTAGAATATTTTTCTACATAAAAAATTTTTCGTTATACAAATTTTATGTAAAAATTTTTCGATATAAAAAATTGCCTATAGAAAATTTTTCTAGGCATCCGCCTAGCATACCAAGTTCGATCCCTGCCCGGACCCACTTAAATAAAAATTAAATTTTCAAAAAACTCAGCTAGCCACTGGTTATTGATATTATGCTAAATAA